>CM072664.1:96714123-97133617 GCA_036884735.1 Huso huso
AAGTTATTTACACACCTCCCGTACAGCGTTGCTATGGTTACATGTTACGTGAGGAGCAAGTTACAGTGATTTCATTGGGCAAAAAAAAAAAAAAAAGGCTTCATTGCTTGATCTGGCTGGTCTGATTTACACCAGGTTTTACCACTGTGGCGAACAAGGTGAAAATTAATATAGCCACATAGAAAAAAACTTTTGCTTTTGGCGACGTGGTGAGCGGCATAAAAGCAAAACAAGCTGTTCATTTAATGAATAGCTTGTTTTACTTTTATGACATGAAAAAAAAATTAGATGCCCGACTCGGGCATGTGAAATATATTTTTACATGCCCAACCGAAATTAACATGCCCAGGGCATGTTGGGCAATATAATTTTCGAACACTGGAATCTTATGTCCATTACATGTTAAATGGCTGCCAAATTCCAATTCCAAAGTGTAGTAATAATATGTAATGACCCGGCAGTCTTCACTAACTAAGAAGACTTGTTTTGCTGTTCGTACGCGGAGAGGTTGAGCAGCACGGGGCAGGCAAACACTCAGAGTCTTAAATTAAAAGCATCAAAATAATATTCTACTCACAGTTCATCGTTGGATTTCATGTAGCAAGTCAAGTCTGTTCTGCTGCACACAACTCGCTATCCTATTGTTGCCTTCAGATGTTTTTAAAAAATCCAAACACTGCTCTTTTGAGACATTTTTACTGCAGGTTGATCTCCCAGCACTGGGGAAATGACTGTCTCAGTGTTCTTGCGTCATTAGTATAGTAAGCGCGCCTGACCAAACATTTGTGCTGGAAGAAGTTCAAGCATGAATATCGGTGTAAGTTACCGGCTAAAATAACAAAAACTGCCATTTTTTTTTTTTTTACCTTATATCGGTGCCATGCCGATAGGCTACTGATTATAGGTGCACCCCTAACAGAAATACTTTCCTTGAAGCAGACTTTTAATAACTAGGCCAGATGTTTTACATACAGGGTTATCTTGGAAGTGCTCTAAAAATGTGAGCAAGGAATGAAAACATGAAGCACTGTTGTGGAAGCTGATTCACACGGGTCCTTCAAGAAATGGCTTGATGAGATTCTTTCTTGGATCAATAAACAACCAAATGAGCAAGATGGGCCAAATGGACCTCCTCTTGTTTGTAGCAGTTCTTATGTTCTTAAAGTCACTACAACATAACACTTCCATGAATCTATACTGTTCAAATCTTTTAGAAAGTAGAACAAGTAAAAACAGAGTATAAATGCTGGACTAGACTAGCCTGATTGATTCATGTACACTGTAAAACATTTTATTTAAAATAATGTGTTACATTAGGGAATACACACAAACTTTGTATTCCGTAATATTAAACACTGTGTTCATTTTACAATTTTATAGTGTTAGATATTTTGAAAATCACCACTTCCAAATAATTTAATAAAATTAGTTCAACGGATAAAAAAAACGTATTTCTGGCAAAGAACTGCTTCTGATAGTACTTCAAACACTGCTAACATATGCAAAGCAATAGTGAAAAATTCAAAGGTAAACCATTATATTTAGGCTTGCTGCTTTTCGATTGTAATAGGTAAAGCTCGTTAAACGTCTTATTCCAAAAAAAATATGAGTTCGACTGAAATAAATTTATGTAGGATAAATGTCGGTAAAACCATGCGCTATTTTTTTCTTACCAAAAATAATAATTTTAGAAATCATCTCTAGTCTGTGTAGTTTTTATACTTGCTGTCTGTCCTGTCTCCGTTCCGCTCTGAATGTCTGGGGGTTGCTGTCAGTCAAATCAGTGATTCCTTAATAGGCTAGTGTAGTTTCACCGTCAGTCATTTCATCCTGTCCTGACAGATCTCGTTGGCTGAAGCAGCACTAGAATGCTCTAATTCGTTTAAATGGCTGTCAATCATCAGACCGCCTGCACTTTCATTTGCCAGCTACAGCGGCTGTCATTCAAAGCGCCTACTTTGAAATTAGCGGGTTAAGGTGTAGGTAAGCTTTTGCTATTAGGTATATACGGTGAATGTTGTGCACAATACTCAGATCAACGGCTGAAGTCTCCGTGGCAGAACGAAGCGGGCCAGTCTGCCTTGCCTCCAGTGAGTCCAGCTGTGCTTAAGGAGAGGGGCGGAGCTCGGAATAAGTGCAAGTTACTTCTTTTCAACTTCTAATGTTTTGTTCTGTGCATATTGTTTTTACTTGTAAATGTATGCTATAAATGTCTGTGTAATACACTTTATATGCTGCGTTTTCTACGGTTTATTTGAGACATTGTTTTAATTTGTGTAGGATCTATATCTATACAAGGTATAACTTCGCTGTGACCAAACGTTATTTCAGTTAGAATGTTGGTAACCATGGTTTTGTTGCATGTCGAATATGATAAAGGGGTTTCTCTAAATGAGACGTTTCTCAACGGCATAAAGTCTGTTTGTTTGTTTGTTTTTTTTTAGTTTTTTTTATATAGCATAAAGGTCGATTCACCCATACTCTGCTTGAATTGAAAAATAAAATAAATTCTTTCAAAAATAAACATCAATATTAATCGTTGATTTGGCAAAAAAAAAAAAAAAAAAAAAATAGTAGCAAGCCTACTTATATTCATGCTACATTTCTAAAACAAACGGGCTAAAATCGAATAGTAGCAAGCCTAGTTGTATTAATGCTACGTTTATAAAACAAACGGGCCACTAATGTAGATGCCTTCCTCTTCCGTGCTGTTAGAACAGATTTCTGTTGAAATGTATTCAAGCCAAATGTCTCCATCAAAACAATGCCCCAGTGCACATTAAATAAGAACAGAAGACATTTTATTAGCGAGAGGAGGCCATTCGGCCCATCATGCTTGTCTGGTTGTTAATAATCTTGCAAAGAAAGTAAATTAGCCTGTCTTTCTGCACCTATGCCAAATACGCTTATAACCTTTGTGGAAGGATGGGGGAAAATCACTGACACAGGAGACAGAAAACTGGTTTTCTAGACACCACTCGGGTGCATGATTTATTTACAGCCACAAGGTGGCACTGTGATACCGTTGCTACCAACGATGGTAAAGGTATTTAGCGCGCACACGCAGGTGCATTAAATAATAGACAAAAACAGAAGGCACAAAGAAAAACAAAAATAAACACTGTTAACCAAAATCTACAAAATAAAGGTGCTGCACTTTGCACCTGATTCCCCAACCGTCGCTACCCGCACGGCCCGGGACTCCGTCCTACACTCACTAGTGTTCCCTCACTTTCCTATACAAACCCTGGGGTCTGCCCATTCATTTCCTCACTACACAATATTCTTTTCTTTGTATTTTATTTGTAATTATTTGGCGGCTCTCTTCCAGCCCCGCTCCGTCCGTAGCGCCTCCGCTGGCTCATTCATCTAAAAAGGGCAGACCTGAGCAGCAGTGTGGAGTAGTGGTTAGGGCTCTGGACTCTTGACCGGAGGGTCGTGGGTTGTTGTACCCTTGAGCAAGGTACTTTACCTAGATTGCTCCAGTAAAAACCCAACTATATAAATGGGTAATTGTATGTAAAAATAATGTGATATCTTGTAACAATTGTAAGTCGCCCTGGATAAGGGCGTCAGCTAAGAAATAAATAATAATAATAATAATAATAATAATAATAATAATAATAATAATAATAATAATAACAACAAAGTATCCGTTTATAGGCCTAGCAATCCCCATGAGCCCGCCCCCCAGCCACTCGGAGAGAGGGAAAGCCCACACACCCTCTTTCCCACCTCTGTGTCACTGCCATGACTGACAGGTGGATTCCAGGGGACTTCCACCCTTTTCCTGCAGCATCGTGCATACGTCAGACGGCCAGTCCAGGTCTCCCCTGTTACAACCTTGTATAATGAAGGGGGCTTTGTTGCCCTTTTTTAAGGTCTTTTTGGGTAACCCCTTATGAATCGGGCTTGATCTTATTTGCTGATCTTTCGTTTCGTGGGCTGCTTGAGATTGCTAGCCTCTACATATTACACCAGTTGAGCAAGTCTCTGAACAAGGAGACGATAAAACAAACCTTTTTTTTTTCCAAAGAAAAATGTATTTGGTACTTAATGGGTTAAATGTATTTGTGGTTGAACCACTCGTCTTAAAGGATCAATAACAATCTGATTTACTATCTGAAGCTTTGCTCAAATTACTGCTCAGTGGTACAGCAGCACAATGTTTAGCTTCAGCGTGAAGCGCTATGCATTTAAACGCAGGTTCTGTTATATTCTGTAAATCAATGCACTTCTTAGCTTCAGCGTGAAGCGCTATGCATGTAAATCAAAGACGAGAGCTCGTCGGAGTGACAGCCTACAGTCCACGTGAAAAGTATTTATTTTCTATAAAGCCTTCATGCAGGGTGAGGTGTTTGAAGTTCATGTACTTAACGGATTCATGTACAAGATAAACACTTCTCTTTATTCTATCATGACTGTTCATATTGTTCATGTTTTATAGCATTGCTTCACTCTTTCAGTGCTGAGTAAACTCTTCTGGACGGTGGTGTGAATTAGGGATGTAAATATCGTTTAAAAAAAAATACCGTTTAAACTATTCAAATTATAACGTTAAAACGTTTAACCGTTAAGGAGTTAATCTGGTGGGCGATACCAAAATTTTGCCCCACGATGCTGATACCAATTTTAGTATTGTGATACTCAATACTAACGATACCACTAGATGAGTCACATGAAACGTTAACCACTTAACTAATAAAAAGTAACTGGAGAATTAATTTGTATAGTTATAGGATTTAAATAAAGGCAAATATGGTAAAGCGGTACCGTGTGTCACGGTGGTACCGTCTGCCACGGTAGTATTGTGCGCCCCAGAAAATACTGACATGTTCCTCTCAGCTTTATATATAGTTTAGATTATACTCACCAAAGATGAAAATACAATGGGTAAATCTGCAGCAACAACTAACTGTACAACTGTAGCAAATTTTTACATAATATCCCAGACGTCCAAAAACACAAAGTCTGATTTTAGAACAAAAAAAACCCAAAAAAACGGTTTTAGAGTCCAGTTCACTTGAATCAAAATTTAGAACTCCTGCATTTAAACATGTTGAGAAAAATTAACATGTTTACATGCTCTGGTGTCAGTCTTGTGCGCAGACGATTAACAGTAAGGCCATCGTTGGAGAAAACACGTTCTGAAGGCACAGACGATGCTGGAATGCAAAGGTAACACTTTGCCAGTTTTTCAAGCCTTGGAAAACACTGTGCATTGACCTTCCACCACTCCAATGGGCTGCATTCCAATGAAGGACAAGGCTCCCTGAAGTAGTTATGCAGTTCGTTTTCTACTGTATTATCCTTATTCTCTCCATTCTCTGTATAATCTTCACCTAAAAGCATCACTATAGCACTCCTCTCAGTTTCACGCATTTTTTTCGGCGCTGGCTCTATCGGCTCATCCGGTTCAGCACTTCTCGGTTCAGCCACAGCACTTAAAGGTTCTTCTAATTCTAACATCAACACAAGTTGCATAAGCCTTGATTTAGCAGCTATCTGGACAGCAGGCGAAAGAAACCGCATGTGTTTATGGCGTGGATCTAACAAAGAGGCAATAAGTGCAGGTTGTGCCTTTATGGCAAGATCGTTGGGTTTCATGCGATGCTCCAGAGAGCGACGAACCACAGCCTTGAAATCAGCGACTTTTCCATTTTCGACTGGTGCTTTGTCGCTGAGGTGAGTTTGGAGAAGACTGTTGCAAATGGGATAAATATTTGAAATTGAAACTGACTGTTCAGCAGACATGGCAGTTGTAGCGCATTTTAAAGTGGAAAGTAGTGGTAAGATATCCTTTATTAATTGCCAGTGCTCATCTTGCAGCTGAAGCGTTCGGGCATCAGATTGTTTTGTAACAGAGTTATCTGAAAGCACAGCTGTTATTGCCCACCTTTGCTCACTGAGTCTTTCGAACATGTCATATACCGAATTCCAGCGAGTTTTACACGACTGGATGAGGCGGTGTTGCGCCACCTGAAGTTGCGTTTGTTTTCTTTCGAGTGCTTTTGCAGCCACGGTGCTGTGGTGGAAGTGTGCAACTAGTCTACTTACAGCTGCAGCAGCACGATCCACACCACTTGTAGAAAAACCATCATTTATGGTTAACTGCAAAGTATGGGCAAAACAACTGACAGATTCCCATGTAACATACCTCGGTGTGTTGGCGAGCACAATGTTGCTTGCATTATCATGTATGCACGCCAAGACACGGCCTGCCAGACCCCATCTTTCCACTGTTGTGTTTAATTTTTCAGCAAGGTTTGCTGCTGTGTGTCGTTCTGGCATACTTTCGGTTTGTAGAACTGCGGATCGAAGCTCCCAATTTTCAATATAATGGCAAGTGACAGTAATGTAGCTTTCTGTAGTTAATGCTGTCCAGCAGTCTGTGGTGAAAGCTACATTAACGGCGGTTTCCAATTTTTCACGGAGCGACTTCACAAGGTCTTCATAACACTTTTCTAGTCGCGAGGTTACAGTCTGTCTCACAGGAACACGGTATTCAGGTTCTACAAAACTCATCAATGCACGAAAACCTGTACCCTCAACGAAACTTACAGGCAACATATCTGTAGTGATCATGGTACACAGCAACTCAGTTAGTTTTTCCACACGTTGTGTGTTGCATTTCCTTGCACTGCCAGAAACAAACGCTGGCAGCGTTGTTTGATTTTTGTCGTCTTCACATGAAACAGAGGGATGTTTCAGCTTCAAATGGTTCAGCATTGCTCCAGTGCTGCTTGTATACCTCAGCTCTGTATTACACAGTTTACAGTGAACTGTTACAGGTGTTATTTTTGTGAAATGATTCCAAGAATTACTTCTTTTCGATCGCTCCATCTTCAAACTATGGGTACTGCTCTGGAAAAGTATTTACCAAATATCGCGATAACGAGAGGGGTCGTAGTTTTTTTTTTTTTTTTTTTTTTTTTTTTTTTAATGAGTGATGGACATGTAAAGCAACCTATCCACCTGCGCCCTGAAAGATGAGACGTGATTTGAGATGCGGAAGGCTATTGCTAAGGCTACGAAACGCGGTAGTAAACAAGTAAGACGCCATTTTAAAGCTACATTTCTGTAGTTTGTTTAAAATTTGGTGCGCCGGCGCATCGAAATTAATAGGGCCGAGTTTAAAGATAGCAACTAAAATATATTAACGGATTAACGGTAACGCATATACTTAACGTTAAGATAAATACTTATCTTTTAAACGTTTAACCGTTTAATATTTTACAAACCTAGTGTGAATCTGGACTAACACAGTCTGGCATTGTCAGTGTTCGCTGTCCCGCACTGCAGGGTTTCAGTTAGTCCTTGACAGTTTCTGGAGTACTTCTTGTCCTTCCCTTTATTTTCATTACTCTTTGTACAGCAGGTGAAAGGTGTTCACATCTGTCAGTTTGCTTGTAAAAACACTGATCGGACCTGACAGCACAGATTACTCCTAGTGCCATTGGGGAGGTCTTTCAATCTTTTTTTTTTTTCCTTATTAGTTGAAGAGCAAACCCGGTGTAGCAGAGGTGGAGGAGGAGGAGAGTCTCACAGCCACCTCTGCTCCACCCCCTGACCCTCGCAGTCAGATAGATGCCTCACCCTTTATAAGCAGCGCTTGGATGTCAGCTCAAAACAGCCTCAAACTCAAACCGCTTTTTAATGTGCACTTCTGACAAAACCCTTAAACTTCACTTTTTTTGGGTCTTTTAAATTATTTTAAGCAAGTATATATCTGTAAGATACAAATTCTAGGTGGAGATACAAAACCTTAGTGTAGACGTGTCCTGTCCTTGAGGGCCATTCCAAGGAACTACTTCAGGGTCTAGATGGAGGTGTGACTGGTTTAATTAAACCATTTAGAACAGGGTTGGAACAAAGACCAGGAGGGGAAGGACCAGCGTTGGCCACCCCTGCCTGAGTGACTTCATTCACATCGCTGAATGAAATTCAAATGAAAAGTACATTTTATTACCGCTGCTCTAATTGTGGTGAAGCTATTCTTTAGCACAAGTCATTCAGTCTATTAGAATGTGGGATTTTATGGGGGCACGTCATTCCATCTGCTTACGTACTACATACTGGCATTTTCAAATGCATGTAGTCTGGTCGATGTATCTCATGCTGATCTAGTGTTTCATGACAGTGACGGTTCTAATGTTGTATTTATAGCTATGATGGGATATATTTTACTGACTGCTCCTTCCTCATCTATCCCAGGGATAGCAAGAAGACTCCCATTGCATAGCAGATCTATTCCCAGTTTTATTAGGGGTTTAAGACACACCTGAGCTTCCCTATACACTGGCTAATCAAACTTGTAGTAAAACCTGGAATGGGTGAAACTGCTGTGAAATGGGTGAATGTGTTGGTGGGATGGATGTGTGTGTGATGAGCTTTTCCCAGGTGAATGTGTTGGTGGGATGGATGTGTGTGTGATGAGCTTTTGCCAGGTGAATGTGTTGGTGGGATGGATGTGTGAGTGTGTGTGATGAGCTGTTCCCAGATGAATGTGTTGGTGGGATGGATGTGTGAGTGTGTGTGATGAGCTGTTCCCAGGTAAATGTGTTGGTGGGATGGATGTGTGAGTGTGTGTGATGAGCTTTTCCTAGGTGAATGTGTTGGTGGGATGGATGTGTGAGTGTGTAAAGTGACAGCCCTTCCTGCAGTAGAGTGCTGAGAGAATAATTCTGGAACTCAGAATGCTGATACACAGTCCTGCTCGAGTCTGGGCTGTCCCTGTGCAGCAGTTACTCAATCCAAGAGGAGGCCGTGTGGGGAGTTTGATATGTTTGTGGTTGAGACGGGATTGTGCTTAGCTTATATCAGCTCTCTGTAGTGTAGAAATATATAGGGAAAAACAGTCCTGTTCTCATGTATACTCAATATTGAAGGTTTGTTCAGTCTTTTGGTCTGGGAGATCACTGCAGAAGACAAGCTTGGAAGACTGGTTTGTGCTTCTCTCTGTTGTGAACTTGCATGTACAGTATGTGACTCCTCTTCAGTATCTTGCTCTAGGGCTGGGACAATGCATCGATGCATCGAATCGTTAAAATAACCATTGATGGTTGGGGAAAAAAAACACATCTATCAGTTCATTAATAGGACCGATTTTTATTAGGACCGGTAAAATTTAAATCTACGCTCCTATTCCATGCCTTTCTTTTGGTTTCTTTAAATAATAATAATTAAAAAAAACTCTCCGCCAACTACGCAGCATGAACATTTTCAGAGTAATAAGCTTGACAAAAAAAAAAACCTAGAGAAGAGGCTAGAGGTGCATTTCAGGAACAGATTTTTGCTATTAAAATTTTGAATTTAATTTAATTTTAAATAATGCCGTCAGACATTTGGAAGTTTTTTTTTTTTTTTTACAAAAAACAAAATGGAAAGGTAAAATGTTTGTGGCGTTTTAATGAGCTTCTGTGGCATTACCACCAACCTGCGGGATCATTTAGTAAGACAGCACCTGACAAAATACAACAGCGGGAACACAAGTAAAAAACAAAAGGAAGCAGTACCTTCAGTGACAGCTTATTTTGGAAAGAAAGTTGATCCAAAAAGCGTCGGAGCAAAAGAAATAACAGGCCTGATAGTGGATGTTGTTGATATCAGACCTGTTAGTATAGTAGAGGGAGCTGCGTTTAAAAATCTGATTAATCTTGCTCCGGGCTATGAAATGACTGTCGAAAGACAATCTCCAAATTAATTACTCTGGATCACGAACGTGCAAAGGAAAAGCTTAGACAGGATTTAAGTCAGGAGTGTAATTCAATGTCCATCACTACCAATGTATGGACAAGCATGGCACAAAAAATGTTTTTAACAGTCACCTGCCATTACATTAAGCAAAACTGGAAACTCAAAAATTACATGAGAGACACAGAGCTGTGAATTTAGCAGAAGCGATCAATCAGATAAACAGAGTTACAAAAGTAATAGCTTGTGTTCATGACAACGCGGCCAACGTGTGCAGAGCAATGTCTTTGCTTTCTGCAAGCAAGCGTGCTGTTACTTTTTGGTAGCGTGGCAAGTGTGAGATGTGCAGGGCACAATATAAATCTCTGCATTCAGAAAAGCTTGGAGGATGTACGACAAGTCCATCCATGGCAGCAGCAAGGAGACTGGTTGCACATTTTAGCTGATTTGCAAATTCCAGTTAAACAGAGTTTGAGAAATAAGCTAGTGCGTAATTTGTCTCGGCGATGTTGTTTACATCAGCTGAATGACCCAAGTAATGAGGTTATGCCACTGCGTTTTGTGTCATTTCTTGACCCCACGATTTCACCATCTGGATTTCCTATCCGAACAGGCCAAAGCCTGCATGTCTGAAGCACTGTCTTCCAAACTAGTGAGGCTGATGGAGGACAACCTAGAAAATGACGGAAATCGTGCCTGTACAAGTGAGTGCAGCACAGAGGACTTACCTGTTAAAAAGAAAACGAAGACCGAACAAGCAATGGAATTGTTACTTTGTGGACGGCAACAAACACACAGTACTTCCAAGGAAACCTTAATCCAACAAGAGATGACGATTTATGCTTCTGAAACTCCATTAAACATCAGTGAAGATTCTTCGATTTGGTGAAAAAATAACCAGACACGCTTTCCCAACCTAGCAGCCTTGTCTTTCACCAACATTCCGCATGATTTAGTAAGTGGTTTTATATATCCTTGGGGGGGACAAAACGATACAACAAAAGTACGAAAGGATAATATGTTCCCTAGTTTGCAGGCTATAAAATGGTTGGTTGTAGGTATGCATTTTATTTGATTGGAAAACTGGGTACAAATCTGCACAATATAGGTAAATGTCAAATAATTTCCCAATAAATTTTATACAGTACTTTATACACCTGGGATAATTCTGGTCGCTCTCCTTTGCACTTTTTCTAGAGCAGCAAATATCCTTTTTGTAATGAGGTGACCAGAACTGAACACAATATTCTAGATGAGGCCTTACTAATGCATTGTAAAGTTTTAACATTACTTCCCTTGATTTAAATTCAACACTTTTCACAATATATTCGAGCATCTTGTTGGCCTTTTTTATAGCTTCCCCACATTGTCTAGATGAAGACATTTCTGAGTCAACATAAACTCCTAGGTCTTTTTCATAGATTCCTTCTTCAATTTCAGTATCTCCCATATTATATTTATAATGCACATTTTTATTGCCTGCGTGCAGTACCTTACACTTTTCTCTATTAAATTTCATTTGCCATGTGTCTGCCCAGTCCTGAATGCTGTCTAGATAATTTTGAATGACCTTTGGTGATGCAACCGTGTTTGCCACTCCTCCTATTTTTGAGTCGTCTGCAAATTTTAACAAGTTTGCTTACTATACCAGATTCTAAGTCATTAATGTAGATTAGGAATAGCAGAGGACCTAATACTGATCCCTGTGGTACACCACTGGTTACCTCGCTCCATTTTAGTTGTTTATTGGACCCGCACAATCCATCGATTTGTGAAACTATTAAAACATGAAGAGTGACAAGCGTGTTTATTATGATAGAAATGAAATGCTTATATATGTGATTTATTTGTACAATATTTTATTATTAAAAATTCATGTATATTTATTTTTCAGTGAGAGCAGTGCAGGGAAAGAATGTAGCCCTCCCCAAAAAAAACAAACCAGTGTTCCATTTAGCCATCATGGGACATGATGTTAGACGAGGGAAAAAACAGCTGTAAAATGTTGTACACAGTTTTAAAAAAAATAATAAGTGTAATAGAAATAAACAAAAGAAAAAACATATTTTGCCTTTGCAGAATTTGATGGAGCCCACTGTAAATATTGCGTGCATTTAGGTAGAAACACAGTAAAAAAATGCAGAGAAACAGGTTATACACAAGACCTTTAAAAATCTGGGTTTCAGCAGATACAAAACTGAAAAAACACCAAGAAAAATCTAGAATTCCACAAAGCAGCAGTAATAGTTGCCAATGATTTCGTATCAGTGATGCAACAAACTAAAACACCAGTACATCTGGAGTTAAATTCAGCTTCGAGAAAGACTCCCCAGTATTGCTCATTATAGATTTACTCTTAGTATGTTACTTACATTTACTAGCACATGTGTTCCAAACTGCACTGAAAGGAACAGTTCCTTAAAGTACGGTATGTTCTAAGTTTGTTGCGGTGAGGTGGGGTCACACTTTTGTGTATCTTGAGGAATTTAGTGAACTAGTCAAGGTACAAGGCTAGATTCGCCCCTCTTAATCACTAATTGATTGATTGTGTTTCACAGTTAAATAATACCAAAATCCTACAAGTTATATTCTACTTTTTGTGTGTGTTTTGTGCAACGGGGAAGGGGTCAAGTAGATTTTTAAGAAGGACAAGTAGATTTTAGTCCATGCAGTTGGGGCAGTGGTGTGTGTACAGTGTGATGAGGGGGCGCTGGGGTTCAAGGCTGTGGCTCAGTTGGAGGTAGTCCATGCAGTCGGGGCAGCGGTGTGTGTGCAGTGTGATAAGGCGGAGATCGTTGTGACACATGGTTTTATACAAACCTGTATTCCTTCAAAATGTTCTCCTCTTCATGCTTGAAAGCTGTTCTTCAAGAGATGCAGTTCTTGTTGCTTCTCATTCCGACATACCGACAGCACGTGGCCGACTCTACAGAATAAGACTCAGAGGGCTTGACACATGAGCCATCCTGTATGAGAGATGTGTGGGTGGACTGTTGCCTTTTCCATTCGGCCTGTCACTACCTGTGCAGCGTGTTGGACTGGTGCTAGCTGGCATCTCTCCTGAATTCTTATTATTTCTGCACTGTTCTCTGCTCTTTCTGAATGTAGCACTGCCAGCAGACTCAGAGCTGCTCTGAATGAGTGGCCATGGCAGAAACACTGAAAACAGGAGCCCTGGAATCTGTCTGCGAGAGCCAATGGAATGACTCTCCACTCTCAGTCTAGTGTTCAAAAGAGATGCCTGGCCTACCTGTTTGAACTGTGTCTCAGGGGTCCTTTACTTAAGTGATATAAAGTCAATAATATCAACACCGCTAGCAGTTAAAGCCTGACATGGCTAAAAGGAGGTAAAACCGCTACAGATTTAGCCCCTTAAATACATTAGGGACTCAAGGATCACGAGGAGGAAACTAACAATTTGGACGACCAGATCCAACCTGTCAGTTCATTTTAACCCTTAGCGGTCCATTTATTCAGCGCGTCTCAGGCGCGTCGGGTCCAGTTTATTTTCACACGCATAGTTTATTTTAGACAGTTTATTTTTTTCACAGTATTATTATTATTATTATTATTATTATTATTATTATTATTATTATTTAGTTTAGGGCGACTTACAATTGTCCAAGATATCACATTATTTTACATACAATGTTTTTACAAGATATTTTTTACATACATTACATTTTTTTACACACATTATTTTTACATACAATTACATTCTTTTTTACACATTATTTTTACATACAATTACCCATTTATGCAGTTGGGTTTTTACTGGAGCAATCTAGGTAAAGTACCTTGCTCAAGGGTACAGCAGCAGTGCCCCCCACCTGGGATTGAACCCACAACCCTCCGGTCAAGAGTCCAAAGCCCTAACCACTACTCCACACTGCTGCCCCTATCAACAGGACACTCAGTACTGCATCTCCAGCCCCGCCCCACCCCTTGTTCGCTGTATTTTTCACATACCTCTTCATAATTGTGCATACCGATTTTCAAATAAATCATCTCGTGATCACTCGTTTTATCGCCAAACTCCTCAATAATGCAATTCAAGTCATTATTTTATTATTATAACATCTCAAAAAGCTCTGCAAATGTCTGTGATATTTTTTGAGCGCTGGATGCAGAAGCAGCTATCTTGTTTGTTTATGTTCGTGTTATCTATGTGGTGCCGGGGCTATCTGTATTAATCAGATACGGCCCTTTTTTTTTTTCCGGCTATCGGTCTCACTCGGCCATTGACTGGTTTTTTCCAGAGAAAAAACGACTAGAGACCTGTTTTTTACATCTTTTTCATGATGTCGGGTCCGACATTGGACCGGAAAGGGAAAATAATAATGTCGGACCAGGTCCGACATAGGACCGCAAAGGGTTAAACCCTTTTTCGTGCACCTCATTGCAAAAATAAAAAAATTAGCATAATTATTTGTGAGACGAGTGTCCCTTGTACCATAAAGGGTTGCATAGGTGCACGTTAAGCTAAAAAGAGACATTCTAGAGAGCTGTAAGAAAGTGTGGTGCTTTGTGTTCCTTCATGTATATTTTACAGATCTGTGCTTATTTGTGTAGGTACTGTAACTGGTAAATAACAGGTTACATTGTGAGAGATACAGTGTATAACACGACAGACAGAGCGGTCACTGTGTTAACCTTGACGCGCCTCTTACTGACAACGGAAGCCTGTTTGTGGAGCGTGTTGCTGTCACTGTTCCACACCGTTGGGGGATATCTGCTGTTTTTGTCAGGGCTCAAGAGAATTGCAGACCAGTCAGGAGGGAAGGGACTCTACAATGAATTCAGTGAAGCAGAACATTGCTTTTATCCCTTAAGTTGTACTGTACTGTCAATAAACTACAGGAACGTGTTTTAATACCACCACGTCTTCAAATGCTCATCTCGTAAACCGTTTTAGATGGTGACAAGTGCATGAGTGCCATGTACAGTAAACACGTAAGGCCCGGACCTAACAGTGCCCTGCACTTTGATCTATTGTGGTATGATTTTCAGAGAGTTTGGCTTCATAATTGGAACGCAGCCCTATTCCAGACTCCAACATGCCGATTGCACAAAGGCGCTGCTCTCTTGACAGACGTGGCATATTTTTTTTTTTCTGTGATTTTCTTTTATTGCTTTTATTCAAGCTTGCAATTCAACAGCTGAAATCACTCCATATCCAGTGTCCAGTCAGCTGTCTCACTAATTAGGTGATTAAGTGCATATGCTTCAGTCATAGTCACTCAAGCGTGTCATGGTCAAGGATGAATGATCGAGTGATTAAAAAGAAACCAAAAACATTTCGTCAATGTCCATCATTTGTATACCTTATTTTTTTTTTTTTTTTAAATAAATGTGTTATAATAGTGATAAGTTCATTTTGATGCTTGGTATATAATGATGTGGCGGCTGTATCAGTGATGGACAGTAATGTAGTACACTAGTCCCCGCGTATAGGAACGCCTCCTAGGAGAACACTTCGGCTAAGAGAACAACCTTGTGCTGAAACACATTTATCTCCCATTGTAAAATAAAGGAACCGAAACTTCACTTAAAAGAACACCTTTTTGGCACCGATGGCGATTCGTTCACAACTGACAGTACTGTTCTGTAACCTGATCACTCATCATCATCAAACTTAAATTCAAATGGTTTATTCAATCTTTTGAAAACTGACTTGTCATTGCGAGAGTGTCTTGAGGAACACTGATTGGTTTATTCAGTGTTTCCAGAACTGCCGTCATTTATCATTGCCTCGTTTTGTATTCTGATTTCCACAAGTGCAGCTCATCGCTACAAAATGGCATGTAAATACGGCAAAACATGCAGCTGTTTCTCTTGCTACAAAAAGGTGGAAATTGTTCGCACTCTTGAAAAAAACCTGAATCGGGCACAAGTCATCAAGCAATTTGGCATTTCCCGTTCTGGAGTTGCTTCACCATTCTGTTAAATAATATTGTGCATGTCTTGAATATTGCTCTTGTACATGTATTCATAAGTAATCTAGAGCTGCTGCTGCTGCTCATTTTTTATGTGTAGGGGTGCTGTATTCATTTAGTTGGTTAATTAACATTAGTTAGTTACTTTATTATTATAGTTTATTAACCCTTTGCAGTCCATTTATTAAGTGCGCATCAGGTCCAATTTACTTTCACACGTGCAGTTAATTTTAGACGCGCTGTTTAAAAGTATTTTTTTTTCACAGTCAAACGGGTTTAAAAGGCCCTGCATATCAACAAAGCACTCACTAGGCATCTCCAGCCCCACCCTTTCGTTCGCTATCGCTTTCACAGATGCTAATAAATAAATAAATAATAATAATAATAATAATAGTGGTACATACCGATCGATAATCTCCTGATCACTCGTTTTATCACCAAACTCCTCAATAATGCAATCCAAGTCATTATTTTATTACTATAACATCTCAAAAAAGCTCTGCAAATGTCCGTGATAGCCTCTGTGCGCTGGTGTGGTATCACATAGCTTGTGTCCTTATACCCGCCCCTATTGTAATGCCAGGGGCATGTATGCTTATTCATGAGATACGCCTTTTGTTTTTTTGTTGTTTTTTTTTTCGGCTTGTCTCGGCTCCTGTCGCTCCCACTCGGCAATAGAATGGTTTTCTCGGCTTTTTCCGCTGAAAAACGAATAGAAACCCGTTTTTTGCGTTTTTAAAATGATGTCGGACAGGGTCCGACAATGGACCTGATAGGAATAATTGCAATGTCGGACCAGGTCCGACAATGGACCGCAAAGGGTTAATACACTTGCCTGTGTGACTCTGTCTCTATCCTCTGAATCTCGAATGTTTCGCCCTCAGGTTTAGTTGATGGGCTGATGTTTTAAAGATCAGCTTTGTTAGCCTCTGTACTGTATTGCATGCCAATGTTGTTGTGGAATGCAATTTAATTCCACTAGCCTATAGTTAGAAGGCTGGTAACACAACCACAATCCACAATCGATACAGGAGCCTGTGTGGTGAGTCATAAGGAGCTTCCAACTGCATTATCGGTGCCATTAGTGATTTGTAGAGGAATATATTGTATGCACTGAATGAGCCCATTCATTTCAAACAGTGAAGGTAAAGGATTCTCAAAGCCTGTGGTTGAAAAGGGAATTCTTTTGCCCCTTGGTTGTGTGGTGAATGACTAACCTGCATTTCAAATGTCCAAAGATCAAGTGCTACATAGGAAGTTACTCAGAACTGCACACTGTGGATGGAACCTCCGCAGAGCTGCTTTTAAATGCAGTTTTAAAAAAGATACACAGCACATGATTTAAAATAAAGCTTCAGGGATGGACTCCTGAGCTTGTTACCTATACACTGTGGCTAATAAAGCTCATAGTAAAACCTGGAATGGGTGAAATTGCTATGCAATAGTAGTCTTCTTTCCCTCCCTGTAATGGCATCCCTCAGTAGGATGACTTCATGGGCCATTCTGGAGAATTGACTTATTGCAGACAGCAATCCTTGAGGAAGGAATGCCCACAATGTGCTTACAGCTTGAGGGGCTACGGCAGGCTTTTCAAATTATTATACTGTGCTTTTTATATATTTAAAGGACTTGCCTATATGCAATACAGGGAATTGGTTTAAATAAAAAAAAGAGAGTGCAGGGCAGGTTAGTAATGCTTTGTCTGCTTTGCAAACTGCATGGTTTAATTACTGATTCTGTAAATAGTGGATCTTATTGTGAGCACGCACTCCCACATGCAGGGTTACAACATTGTGGTCTTTGTTGGGATTCCCCGTGGGGGGAACAGAAATACATATTACCACTAGTTAACGCTTCAGGTTTGTGCTGGCTGTGCGTTGTCTGCCACCAGTGTGCTCTGCAATGGAGTAAGAATTGTCATGAGGTCTTGTTTGATACTAACAGAAAGAACGATGTTGAGTGTCGTGGTCTCTGGCTGTTCCTACAGTATACACACACGCTGCTGACAGTGCCATTCAATACGGTAGTAATCAGTGTTCGCGCTAGGCCGTGCCATTGCGCCAATGGCCCCTTGAAATAAAAAAAAAATGTCCTGCTGAATTGCTCAATGCGCCCGTGTGTCCCCCTCCCCAGACACAATACCAATAAACAGTATTATAAATCACACACTTAAGGATTAGACACACAAATATGTTTACAGTGAAAATAACTTTTATTTTCGTTAAATATAACATTCAACCCCTCCTTCTCCCCGTCTAAAACTGGTTTGGTCCAGGATCGACCATAACTGACCGTAACGTGACTATTTATTATTATTATTATTATTATTATTATTATTATTATTATTTGTTTATTTAGCAGAAGCCTTTATCCAAGGCGACTTACAGAGGTGGGTGAACTATGCATCAGCTGCAGAGTCACTTACAACTACGTCTCACCCGAAAGACGGAACACAAGGCGGTTAAGTGACTTGTTCAGGGTCACACAATGAGTCAGTGGCTGAGGTGGGATTTGAACCGGGGGACCTCCTGGTTACAAGCCTGTTTCTTTAACCACTGGACCACACAGCCTCCTGTAAACTGTTTATTAAAAACAAATGTACATCCTGTAAAGATTTCACCACTAGCATTAAGTTTCCTGAAGCGTCGTTAGTAACTGAAGAGTTGAAACAGTTGCTCTGATTTGGGGGGGACTTGTTTCGAAGACTTGCGTGAAGAAATATATTTCCCTTTTTTGCATTGCATCCGTGTTTGTCACGTAATGCCTGAGACTGAGTTTGCTCTTGTGTCCACGAACTGAAGTAATATCACCAGGACGTGATGACTGAAGCAGGAAATACTATACTGGACATTAAAACTGGTATCGGAAAGCCGTGCCGCATTGCTCTTTTAACCCTTTGCGGTCCATTTATTCAGCGCCTGTCAGGTGCGTCAGGTCCAATTTATTTTCACACGCGCTGTTTATTTTACACACACTGTTTAAAATTAATTTTATTCACAGTAAAACAGGTTTAAAAGGCACTGCATATCAACAGGACACTCAGTACTGCATCTCCAGCCCTGCCCCACTCATTGTTCGCTGTATTTATCACATATGTCTTCATAGTAGTGCATACTGTTGAATCATCTCCTGCTCGCTCGTTTTGTCACCAAACTCCTCAATAATGCTATCCAAGTGTCACACGGCTGGCTGAGTGGTGCCGTCGGATCCAGGAAATGAATAACACACAGGACAGATGAGGTGAAATGATGAAGGCGCTTGCTTGCGCCGGTTTATTATAAATAAAAAGGTTTGAACAAAACACAGGACACGGCACTTTAGCCAAAATAAACAGACAAACAAAACAAACAGACACTAACAAACAGGGACGAACACTAAACAAACACGTACCACGTAGCAATTGCATTTTAACTTTAATTATCTCCTCACTCTCTCCCGTTCCTTCGCCCTGAACACACAACCCCGACTGAATGAAATGTGCATCTATATATACTGTTGTGCCGGGATTCAATTACCAATTAATTATTCACTTGAATCCCAGCACGTGAATTAATTATGTGCAACCTCGTGCTCTCATATTAATTACTTTAAATGCATGTGAAGTGATGTGCAATCCTTGTGCTTAAATACAGTTATACATTTTTAAACACACGTGAAACACAGACCCGTTTATATCCCGTGTACCAATGCCTATACACCAACATTAATACAGCACACGTAACATATAACACAGAAATGCACACAGGGGCGGGACAGATTGCCACACCAAGTCATTATTTTATTACTATAACATCTCAAAAAGTTTGGCAAATGTCTGCGATATTCGTTGAACGCTGGATGCGGAAGCAGCTATATTGTTTGTTTATGTCTGTGGTGAAGGGACTATGCGTATTGCTCAGATCCGCCTTCGTTTTTTCCATTTTTCTCGGCTTCTGTTGGCCTCACTCGGCCATTGAAAGCTTTTCACTGCTTTTTCCGGAGAAAAAACGACTAGGGACCTGTGCTTGACGTCTTTTTGATGTCGGACAGGAAAGGAAAAATTGCAGGGTTCTCCCCAGGCCTTTTCAGCCGGACGGGCCGCCCGGCAAAGTGGCTGTTGCCGCCCGGCTGAAAAAACACAATCCACCCATCTTGCAGCTGCTACTGTGCCTTTAACAATAAGGATTGATTGTGCTTCTAGCAGACTAGATCAGTTGCACGTTGCTGGGTGAAAAAAAAATCTTGGAACCACATGACAGCTGTGTTACGTCTTGACACAACATTGAACCAATCAGAGTTGAAGGGGCGGGTTTTCTGTGTTACAAAATGATTGCTAAAAAAATAACCAATTATTTTCAAAGCAAAAATAGTGACAATGAATGCAGGGGCTCAAAATAAGCCGACGACCAGCGCAGCCCACTGCCTAATACTATATTTATACCGGCTACTTTATAAAAAAAAAAAATATTAAGATTATATAGTATATAATAGCTATACATAAGCACCAAAAAAAAAAAAAAAAAAAAGCATATTCCTTTTGTTGTGATATCGTAACAATATGTACCCAGGTGCTTGTGAGAGATAATTGGGGGTTCATTCAGGTAGGTGGTTTTACGGTGCCTGAGTAATATGTGCGTAACCTTCAGTGCGCTGGCACCCCAAAATGAATGGGGCTGTTTTAAGAGTTAAAACGAAAGTCACCGCTTGCAAAACAACACCTAGCTAGACTTAATATCGTCTTTTTTTTTTTTTTTCAAAATTGTTTACTTACTGCAATGTACTGAGTTTCTATAATCCTTAGATAGCGGCCAAGAATCACGTACGAGAGAATAAAGTCTTGCGGTACTTAAAATATCCAGCATTACTTTTATGTATTTATTTATTTTAACCAGAACTACTCAGAATGCGGCTCATAGTGCTTTCGTCACTGACATCCACTTCCTTATAGATTGTTGTAGCGTTTCGGGCATTCTAAATTTGGTGAAAAATACAGTAGCTTGGTGTCTTAAAATATCTCTGCGGGATTTTCCCGCACTGAAAGTTGCAGATATGCGGGAGCAACTTGGAAAATGAGCGATTCCCACAATCCCACGCTGAAATTCAAGCTCTGATAAACTGATAGCAAATCTGTCCCAAATAACTGTACCAGTAAATAGATGAATGATGTTACATATAGGGCCTGTGTGGGGCTCTGCTGAGCTCTGAGCAGCTCTGAGTGCTGGCTTTGTTTGAGTGCAGAAGGCTTGTTTGTTGAGGAGCTGCTGGAATGGAATGTGGTGCACACACAGGCGGAGTGCAGTTTCCTGTCTCTCTCGCCCCCTTGTCCAGCCTCAACATGGAGGGGCACAGAGGGGACTGGACTTTTTAGACACACAGGGGAGGGAGCAACACATACACTAATTCTATCTTACAGTAGCTCCCACATATAAATATACTGGAAATTACAGTATATCCTTCAGCTCTTGTATTTAGCCTACCCCTGAAGTCCCAGGTAGATATTGTGGGTAGGTGTTTTAGCACAGTTGATTTAATTAGCCTGTCAGTCATGCTGAACTGCCGTCTGGTAATGTAAACATGTAATTTAATTTAATGCAGTACCTTTTTAAAAATGAAAACTACCCGTAGCCTAATCATTGTATCTATTGGCCTTAGTAAATGCATAATTTAACTTTTTTATTGAAATGTGAAGAAAAGCATTTAAGTGCCCAGTTCTGCTGTGTTGATTTTTAACAAATTATTGTTCAACCAAAGTAATGTCTGCTTATGTACAGCAGATCTACTGTAAAAATGTGGCTTGATTTTAAAAACATACAATCATACATGAGTCAAGGCTGATTCTGGGCAGTGATTGGACTATAGATATATTTTAAATAACATACTGTTCTTCAATTTTTAATAAAGGAAATGGCAACACAAAAAGACCACGGCTGAATTACAACAGTTACACCAAGAAGTATACATTCATAAAAAAGGGACTGCAGACAGGCTGCAAAGGATTAAAAGCTGTACATTTCTCTTCCTTATTCAAAGCTTTTTTTCATTTGAATCCCCAGATTTGAGTAATTGGATCAGCGCCCTTGACGTAAAGCCCTTTGGAAAGCAGCTTCTCAAAACTGTTCCCCTATACTGGTAGTCCTGTGCCAACACTGACTGAATTTGAATTTGTGAACAAAACCGACGGCAGCAGTGACATCGAGACCAGTTGTACCCAGTTGTAATACGTTACGTGAAGAAAAATTTGGAGGTATATCTTTAAGACTGATGTAACTGCCAGGGCTGGAGCTGACTGCACACTGTAGCATAGTCTTTAGATACAGCCCTGACTTGTGAAACGTGAACACCAGGTTTGTGGTTTTGGAAAAGTACTTAAGTCCCTGTCTACACACAAAACCGGCATTCGGTCAGAGCGCCATACTAAATACTGTTTCTGATTTTAATGTGTGGATTAAAATAGCAGAAACCTCAAAACAAAGATGTGTGTTATTTGTGCACAAAAAGTACTTGAGCAGTCTAAACGGTTCTGAGTGTAATCCTGAAGTCATATTATTGACAGTAGCCCAGGTAATAGACTTTTACAAAATTTAAACCTGGCCAGTTATGTTAATGGAACATATGAAACAAACTCCTATTGATTTTAAAACACTGGCTAACACTCCTTCAGGCTGAAATGTGTTACACTTCTTCTGGCGGCTCTTCAAAAACAGATCTGCAGTGGGAAAGCAGGGATGGAAATAAGACTCCCCCTGCATAGCAGTTTAATAAGACACATCTGAGCTTGTTACCTGTGCACTGTGGATAGTCAGGCTTGTAGTATGTGTGCTTGTAGTGTGTGTGTGCTTTTTAAAATATAATTTGTAACAGCTCTTAAACTTCCACATGATTTACTTGGTTTCAGATTTTGTTAACAGTATTTCAAAAGTTACAGTATTGAAATCCAGTGTAGAGGTATCCTTAAACAGTACCTGCAACAGTGCATGTACTGTATGCCTTACACACAGTACAGTACTGTACCCTGGTAAATGAAACCACTACATTATTAAAGGGGAATTCTCAAGTGAAAACACAAAACAGATTCCATCTTCACTGCAGGTTTGGAGTTAGAGAGTCTTCCTCTTCCTTCTAACTGCAGGGCTGGTTAAAAAGATCTGATTCCTCCTCCTTACTGGAGGGCTGGTTAAAGAGATCTGATTCCTCCTCCTCACTGCAGGACTAGAGTTAAAGATCCGGTTCATCCTCACTGCAGGACTGGAGTTAGAGATCCGATTCCTTCTCCTCACTGCAGGGCTGGTTAAAGAGATCTGATTCCTCCTCCTCACTGCAGGACTAGAGTTAAAGATCTGATTCATCCTCACTGCATGACTGGAGTTAGAGATCCGATTCCTCCTCCTCACTGCAGGGCTGGTTAAAGAGATCTGATTCCTCCTCCTCACTGCGGGACTAGAGTTAGAGATACGATTCCTCCTCCTCCTCCTCCTCACTGCAGGGCTGGTTAAAGAGATCTGATTCCTCCTCCCCACTGCAGGACTAGAGTTAAAGATCTGATTCATCCTCAGTGCATGACTGGAGTTAGAGATCCGATTCCTCCTCCTCACTGCAGGGCTGGTTAAAGAGATCTGATTCCTCCTCCTCACTGCGGGACTAGAGTTAGAGATACGATTCCTCCTCCTCCTCCTCCTCACTGCAAGGCTGGTTAAAGAGATCTGATTCCTCCTCCTCACTGCAGGTCTGGTTAAAGAGATGAGGTCACTCCTCTGGAGTGGATTGCAGGCTGCCAGGGCTGGATCACAGGCAGAAAACCCTGGTGTGAACTTTAAACAGCCTGAAAAACGCCTGAGCAATGACATGATGAACAAGCCCCAAGGACTTTATTTACCCAAAGCCTCTTAAAATACAATTCTCTTTTTAAACACTTATTGCCAGGTTATTTTCCTGTTTCTAGTTTACACTCCTGTTAGATACTTTGTGCATTGGCAGGTAGAAATAAAGACAGTTTTCCCTTTGAACTGCAGGTTGTTTTTATAGTGTTTACAGTAACATTGCTTGGCTGGTTTGTAGATTGCCATGAATACAGAGCTGCAGTGGTGCAGATTCCACGCTAATGGCTGGTTTGTAGATTGAGATGAATACAGAGCTGCAGTACATAAGAACATAAGAAATTCTAGATGAGAAAAGGCCATTCGGCCCACTTATGCTCGCTCGCTTTGATGCAAGCGCAGTGCGTTAGCACTCAGGAGAGGAAAAACAAAAAAAAACCCTGACCAAATTAAACGGGAAATGAAACCTCTCAGAATCTGTGGCTAAACGGACCACCCTTCCTCCAGGTGGCTAACTAAAGGTCTATTATGGTCACAGAGAGGGTTATACAGTATTGTTCATGACAGCATCCAGTCTACTCTTGAAGGTCTGTGCTTCAACAGCTGTCCGGCAGCCTGTTCCAATGGTTCACCACCCTTTCTGTGAAACAGCTCCTTCTCACCTCAGTTCTGAATATGCCCTTCTTCAGCTTCCATCTGTGGCCCCTGGTTCTGTTTTCTGTGACCTGCAAAAAATAATTCTCAGCAGTTACTTTAAGCCCCTCGACAATTTTAAATACCTCTATTAAGTCGCTTTTGGCTCTCCTCCTTCTAGGCTATGCAGATTCAGCCCTTTCAGTCTATCTCCATGTGACATACCCTTCAATCCTGGAATTAATTGTGTTGCTGTCCTCTGTACTCTCTCCAGTGCCTCAATGTCTTTCTTATGATATGGGGACCAGAACTTGACACAATATTCTAGGTGTGGTTGTACCAGTGCGTTTTATGATTTTAATGTAATGTATCTTGATTTGAATTGACCTAACATTCTATTTGCCTGTTTTTATAGCTTCTCTGCACTGTCTAGTTGGTTTAAGAGATTCATCCACTACTACCTCCAAGTCCTTTTCATACATAACCTCCTCTATTTCGCTACTATTCACACTGTACTTGCCTGTTATGTTTTTGCGCCCTATGTGCAAGACTTTGCATTTATTCACATCTGCCATGTGTCCGCAAGCTTGAATCTTGACTAAATCTCTTTGTATTATTAAAGATGCTGATTGGATGTTGGCTACACTCTTAATCGGTGGTTTCACACACACACACAGATTAGCACAATTACAGATTTTTATTACAAACCCAAGCCTCTCCCTTGATCCTTCAGTGATCACAAATCCACTACTGTTTCAGCAGCGTTATCTGTATCTCGGATCCCCGTGCACTGACAGGTGGTGTGCAGAGTTTTCTGACAGCGCGAATTACTAGAACTGAAAGTCTTTATTCCTTTTAGCCCTGTAATGCCCAAGCATTTTTTAAACTAGAAAAGCATTTTTTTTCTTTCCCCTGTCCAGAAACACAATTTCCTGCATGTGAAAAAGTCTGGCTTGTGAGGCTGGATTTACAAAATAATAATATAGAGGGGTGGCTAAGCATCATATTAGAGGAGATACAGGAATGAGCATTACAGAGTTCAATAATAATATAATATATATATAGGGTTAATTTGCTGTATATGTAAAAATGATCCTGTTGCACTGCATCCCACACTGGGGCCTTGCTGAAGTAAGGGAGGCAATGGTTTTAAATGTAATTTGCAGAGCTTGTTTTAAATGTAATTTGCAGGGCTTGTTTTAGTTTTAAATGTAATTTGCAGAGCCTGTTTTAGTTGTTTTCCACAGGTGTGAAGGTATTGATTTTTGTGTTTGTTTTCCTTGTGCAGTTTCCCAGTCGAACAGCTGCTTAAAGAAGCAGCGCAGTAGAAGCATCTTCAGCACCTTGCTCTGCTGCTTCCGGAGCTACAATGCAGAGCCGCCCTCCTGCAACAACAGCAGCAGCAGCAGCAGCAGCTCCCTCCCTGCGCCCGCGGAGGAGAACGGGACGCTTCCCAAGGTAGGACTGTGAGGTGCCCAGTGTGAGACAGTACTGTACTAGTGTACCAAGACCACATTCTCTCCAATGTGTTCAGGACTGTTTTAAAGGGTGCCCAGTGTGAGACACATGGTGTACTGTATTGTTTTAAAGGGGTTCTAGTGTAACCAAGACCACATTCTCTTGTTTTAATGTGTTCACAACACTGAAGACACACGGTGTACAGTATTGTTTTAAAGGGGGTTCAGTGTGTTCAGAACCCTGAAGACACATGGTGTACAGTATTGTTTTAAAGGGGGTTCAGTGTGTTCAGAACCCTGAAGACACACGGTGTACAGTATTGTTTTAAAGGGGGTTCAGTGTGTTCAGCACCCTGAAAACACCCTGAAGACACACGGTGTACAGTATTGTTTAAGGGGGTTCAGTGTGTTCAGAACCCTGAAGACACACGGTGTACAGTATTGTTTAAGGGGGTTCAGTGTGTTCAGAACCCTGAAGACACACGGTGTACAGTATTGTTTTAAAGGGGTTCAGTGTGTTCAGAACCCTGAAGACACACGGTGTACAGTATTGTTTTAAAGGGGGTTCAGTGATCAGACCCGGCTGGCACTCCTAACTAAAAGAGCGATAATAAACAAAATGAGCTGACACTATGATCTGAAATTGATTTTGAAGGTTTTTTTTTAACTTGCATAAATATTTAACTTCCTTTTTATTTTTCAAGAAGTGAGGTAGACAAAAAACACATATGTTCAAGTCCAGACAGAGCACAAAAACAGAGTATATTTAACAAAGATATCTGTTTAAAACATGAAGAATTTCAAGTAGCAATTCACTGTGCCTTAGACAATGCTGTCCAACAGGTAGTGTAGAGCAGGTGTGCAGATCAGCAATAGTTTATAAATCAGTGACATGCACTAGATCTGAATAGTATATAAATTATAGACATATTCACTAGATCTGAATAATATATAAATCAATGACATGCACTAGGTCTGACTAGTATATAAATTATAGACATATTCACTAGATCTGAATAGTATATAAATCAATGACATGCACTAGGTCTGAAATAGTATATAAATTATAGACATGTACTAGATCTGAGTAGCTGTCATAAGGAATAGTGTTCAGTGTGTGGCTATAGTGCATGTCTACAGTGCATAAATAAGGCAGTGAAGAGGAAGACCTGCCACTGCACTGGGAAGATGAGCATGATTATCTCTAGCTACAGCAGCAACGCACCCAGCTAGATATAGATCAACACAACATGAAAATGAGGTGCTGTATCCGTGCCAGGCTGTCAAATATTAACATGAAGCAGAACAGTTGAGAAGGGCTCTCACAGTAATTACATAACTAAGTGGATTCATTATCTTCCGTGATCATGTCTCAAGAAGTAAGAGGAAGCTAAAACTCCTGCTGCTGAACTATATTGCTAGTATAGTCCTGAAATCTCATTGGAACGTACGTTTGATCTCCTCAAACGTACAAGTGACACCTGAACATTGCCTCCCTTTCCAGTGCAATACATGATGTTTACCCTAAAACAGGCAGCGGTGTGCAACAAAGACCCTCACAACATGACACTTTGTGCATACACAACATGTGCACACAGTTAATACACCTGTCATTTCACACAAAACAGCACCCAACTACAGTAGCATTTACTTAAATGAAATTGAGGTAATTTGCACAATTTGAAATTATTAACAATAATAATAATAATAATAATAATAATAATAATAATAATGCCGTGTTGGGTATTGGAGGTGTGTGGTCTTGAAGAAAGTGACTCATTACTTAGTTTAGCAAAGGCATAGCCTGGGTGAAACACTTACAGAATCCCCCAGGAATGCACAGCAATAAACAGTATAGTAGATACTGGAGACATCAATACATTTAGTTTGCTACCGAACAAATGTGCATAATGCAAGCATGCATACAGTAAATGCATTCTTCATTCTGCATAGTTACTGCTTCCACGTATTGTACACAATAATGGAATGTGTATTGTGAAGAATGTTAATACTTTAAGCTTGTAGATTCAGTGTGTTTGTAATTCATTTTCCAGCTGTTCTTTTTATTTGTTTGTGTGTGTGTGTATATATATATATATATATATATATATATATATATATATATATATATATATATATATATATATATATATACATTATTTGTGTTCCCTGATTTGTTGTTGTTTTGTCTGTTTTTCTCTGTTTCCATTCCCCAGTGTGAGCAGGTGCAGGTCATTGCAGCCCCCAGTGTATGTACAGTATTATCCTTTTCATCATTGCCCTTTTGCATGCTGCCTTTGCTAATTGCCTGTTGTGTCCATCGATTTTGTATTTGTCTGTTTTTTGTTATTTATTTTGTTATTAAAGCTGCAGTGTCCCATCAAACTCCCATGTTACTAGCAGTGGTGTCGTCCTGAATCTGAAGGCACCGGAAGGCCACTCAAATATAGATTCTTAAACAAGAATTATTCTACAAATTCCCATCTTCTTTTGAAGAGTTGTCTTGGTGGTTCACTGTCACTACAGCAGCCGCTTCACTGCATGCCGTTCCGGGAAGAGCTTCGCTTGTGTTTGGGTCCACAGTCAATGCACTGCAAAAACGTAGTTCGTAACAGAAGTTCCCAATGCTCTTTTCATTGCATCAAGAGGACTCCAGTAAAGATTGAATCAGACAGCTGTGCTTGAGATGCGAGTCATGTCACTTGGCTTGCCTATTAAATTTCAGCTGGACTACACCACTACTGCCTTATACAGTAGCAACCTGTCTGTTACAGAATAGGCTGTATATTTCTACAGTATGGGGCACTACACCTTTAGCTGAATGTTATAAAAAAGCTTTAACAAAGAACAGAAACACTAAATAAATGACTAACTGATTAAGTATGTGCTTGTGCTTGAGCTTGAGGTACTCCTACCATCACCTGTCAAGCTGTCACTTAGCAGGTGATCGTAGCAGAGGTGATCATTGTGAATGTTTGGTACTGAAATGCGCAGTACACTGTATAACTAACTTTAACAAAACGTTGCTTTAAGTTGTGAATGCAGAATATGCATGCATTCCTTGAAGGAGTGGCATTTTCAGACGTTTTAAAGGGAGGGAGCGAGGCTACATTACTAGCCTGTGTGTGGTGTCTCATTTACTGAAGTTTTAACCCTTTGCAGTCCATTTATTAAGTGCGCGTCAGGCGCGTCAGGTCCAATTTATTTTCACACGCGCAGTTAATTTTAGACGCGCTGTTTTTAAAAAGTTTTTTTTTCACAGTCAAACGGGTTTAAAGGCCCTGCATATCAACAAAGCACTCACTAGGCATCTCCAGCCCTGCCCCACCCTTTAGCTTCGCTATAGCTTTCACATATGCTAAGAAATAAATAATAATAATAACAATAATAATAGTACATACCGATCAATCATCTCCTGATCACTGTTTTATCACCAAACTCCTCAATAATGCAATCCAAGTCATTATTACTATAACATCTCAAAAAAGCTCTGCAAATGTCCGTGATAGTCTCTGTGCGCTGATACAGTAACAGCCAGCTTGTTTCCTTATGACCGCCCATATGGGATGCCAGGGGCAAGTATGACTATTCATGAGAGAGCCTTTTTTTCTTTTATTTATTTATTTATTTATTTTTTTTATCAGCTTGTCTCGGCTCCTGTCACTCCCACTCGGCCATTGAATGGTTTTCTCGGCTTTTTCCGGAGAAAAAATGACTAGAAACCCGTTTTTTGCGTTTTTTTGATGATGTCGGACAGGGTCCGACAATGGACCAGATAGGAATAATTGCAATGTCGGACCAGGTCCGACAATGGACCGCAAAGGGTTAAAGGGAGGGAGCGAGGCTACATTACAAGCCTGTGTGTGGGGTCTCATTTTTCTGAAGTTTTAAAGCGAGGGAGCGAGGCTACATTACAAGCCTGTCAGGTTAAACATGAAGAGAAACATGGAATTAAAGAGCATCCTCTACCTCCCTTCACTGTCAGGGTTAAACATGAAGAGAAACATGGAATTCACTACATTGTAACGCAATGATGAGACCAGACCATGTGTCAAATCTGAACATTTATTAATTCCAAATACCAAGCATTACATTCAACATTGAATGTTATTGTTTAGATAGCAGAGATAGTGCCATTGATCAAGTTACCTTCCCCTGGGGGGGTATTGGGAGCTTCTCCCCCAAGGGAAGGTAATTTGTCTTATCTCTGTTCACACTAGTGGCACGTATTGTATCTATACAATAACGTTCAATGCAGAATGTAATGTCGGTATTTGGAACTAATAAACATCCTCATTGCGTAACAATGTAGTTCATTCCATGTTTGCCTTCACTTTTAAACATCACATGCATCACTATACATTTTCAATACTGAAGTGATTCCACTCTTTTCACACGAGCTCTGTCTGCTCCACTCTGCTTTCTGTATTGTTGCTGCTATCGGTTACTGGGGAGCAGCGTGGACAGGTAGAACCAGAGCTCCAGCACTGTTTCTCACATGTCTTCAACTTTTACATTGACTTCCAGCCTCCAGAGAAATTCCTCCTCCCTGAAATCAACACATCAGATTATGGCAGGAAGTGTGTGGTGATCGACTTGGATGAAACTTTGGTGCACAGTTCTTTTAAGGTAACGTTTAATGTCTCCTTCATGAAAATGTGTTTTTTGTTTTATTTTTCTCAAAAATGCAGGCAGATCAGATAATGGCTATAACAAATATTACCTTAACATGATATCCAAGTTTGTTTAATAAACCACCTTATGAAAGTGTCCCACAGTAAAAGCACAGCAAAGTGTATTAAAGCACAGTGACAGCATGGTAAAGCGTAGGTAAGCATTGTAAAGAATAGCGAGGTTCTGGCTCCCGAGTGGCGCAGGATGAGCCCTATAGCCTGGATGTCGCCGGTTCGAGTCCAGGCTATTCCATTGCAGACTGTGGACGAGAGCTCCCGGGGGGGGTGGGGGCTTAGGTCGGCCAGGGTGTCCTTGACTCACCGCACACCAGCGACCCCTGTAGTCTTGTCCGGGCACCTGCAGGCTTGCCTGTAAGCTACCCAGAGCTGCGTTGTCCTCCGATGCTGTAGCTCTGAGGTGGCTGCATGGTAAGTTTGCAGTGTGTACATAAGCGGTCAGCTGACAGCACACGATTCGGAGGACAGCGTGTGTTAGTCTTCGCCACTCCCGAGTCAGCGCGGGGGTGGTAGCGGTGAGCTGAGCCTAAAAATAATTGAATGTTCTAAAAATTTGGCGACCTACTAAATTTCAAAAAAATAATGAATAGCGAGGTATGGTAAAGCATGGATAAGCATTGTAAAGAATAGAGAGGTATGGTAAAGCATATTCAAAAACATGTCAAACCAATGTAAACGGGGGGAAAGCATGGGGGGGGGAACCTGTACATGTGTTTTTTTCTTTTTGTTTGACTTGCTGCCATTAATTTCATTTAGCTTGCTTCTCTGTATTTTAGATGCAAGTAATGCAGTATTAGTCCAGCGGATATGTGAAAAAATTGTGCACTTTGCTACACGCATGAAACTTGGCAGAGTAATAGTTTTTTACATACTAATAAGAAATGGATATGGAGGCATTTTGAAAAAAAATATATAAATAGTTGTTTTTTTTTGTTTTTCAAAATGGCCACCGCACGCTTTTGGTATACATGTAGAGCATCTCAATGAAGAAGTCAAACCATTCATCTTGGTACTTAAAATGGTGAGACCAAAATAGTAAGACAAACAGTATACAACAAAACTAGCTCCACTCACTAGTAATTTAGTAATGCTTACATTATTTTAACAACATTCAAACACAACAGAATGCTTCAATAGCTCACACTGAGTACTTTTTTCATGTCCAAGTTATGATGATTCTTAAACATGTACACAGTAATTTATATAATTTATTGTCTAGTCCTTCTCACATTCTCCACTGCATTTGCAAAGGGCTGTGCATTTTAAGGCATCTTTGAAACATCTGCAACGACCTTTGCATCCCTTTGTGTATGCACAACTTAGCAAGCAACTCTTGACAAGAGTGTGAAGCCTCTGGGAGTGTGGTCCACAGAGGTTGCCACTGTCCTGTAGTCCCTTGAACCCATCTCCAATTGCAAGGATCTGGACGCTCAAGAGAGCAAGTGAATGACTGGCCCCAGATGTGTCCAGCGTGGTACATAGCCCACTTCACGTGCTGCAACAATGCTGCTTGGGTAGGTGGAATGTTGGCAATGGCTCTTCCTTTTCTAGTGAACAATTGTTTTCTGGTTCCATCTACTTCCACTTTGTCACTGGTCCGCCGTACAACAACACTAGTCACGTCTTTTGTTGTTATTTTAATACACGGATCACTACTATATCAAATTTAAGACATAGGCTGTTTTTGAGAAGCAGAAAATGGTTAAAAAAGCGTATCTTAAATTCAAAGGAATACGGTATTTTTCTCCAAAAAAAGGATTCCCATTGTTTTCAATGACCTGCACCAGAGAATGCACATCCTTGGCAAAAGCAGCTTGCACCCATTTCTTTTGTTCATGGTACTGTAAATGATCTCCATTAGAAGCCTGTTCCATAACGATAAGTGCCACATCAAACTCCTGGATTACTGAAGCTACCTCTGGGCCCCCTACTGTCCACTTATGAAGTGCTGCTGGGTTTTCAGTCAGTCCAACTGCCCCTCCCTCCCCCTTAACAGTTCATGTTCTGTTCATGAGCTTGGTCTGTGGGGATCTTAGAACATTTCAGACTGGTTTTGTGAATAACAAAGTGTCCATTTTCAAACTCTACTGCAATTTCTGGGTGTGTGTCAGATACAGTGCTCATTATTGAATGTACACACAGCCATCTGGAATAATTTGGATGGTTAAAGGCAAATAACCAAAGAGCCATTGCAGCTAGTGCCTGCACATAGTGTGAATTTGCCATCACGTAGGGACCTGACAAAGATCAGCAACAAAAGCTCCAAGTGAAAGGTAATCCACCAGAAGTGAAAGGGGGGACTTGTATCAGCTGTTGTAAGTGCACCAATCATCAAGTGAAAGGGGCTTGGTACTTTCTGGTACTAATGTGGTTAAATGTGTATATGCTTTCTGCATTAGGCAGTAGAGAGTGCATACAGTAATTTGGTGTGCACGGCAGGCCCTTGTAACTTGACTAGCTTTGAGGAATGAGTCTGCAGTACCTGGTGATGCTACTTTTGCATCCACAAGTGACTCTGTCCATCCACTGTCTTTCAGCCAATCTCCAATAACTTTTAGGAAAGCCATCTCAATGTGCAGACCCCCCCAATTATTAAAATGTAGTAATAACACTTAGAAGTGACTTTTGAATACCACAAAGTAAAATATCTGACTACATCTGCTGTTTTGGCAAGTATTGATAGTGATCAAACAACCACTTTAGCATGTCATTCTTTTTCTGCAAGTCTTAGGATCCTACGGATATTTGTATACATTGCTATAGACTTAAAAGCACCTTTTCTGTTGTAGGAGTAAGAAATGTGATGGTTTCAATTATGGCGTATGGGATAGTTGTAATCAGGAATATGTCTGAAATGGCAGAAAATCGGGTCCACTTTAAAAAACCCTACAATTTGCAAAAAAAAAATCATTTTGTGGAGTGCCTCCATATCCTGAATCATTCAGGGGGTCCTAATGGAGAACCCTACCAAGTTTCATGCTTGTAGCAAAGTGCACAATTCCACCCAAAAATGTCACATATCCATTGGACTCTATGTTCTGGCATCCACTTCGGGACTTTCTCAACTAAAGTTTTCAAGTGAAGTTGTATCCATGGAAACATTCAGCTATGGTAGACTAGATGCAGCTATGCAGGCGCGCCAGTGCAGTACCTGATGTTATTGCCTCTATTGCAAAGAAAGCCTCGGCTTGCCCTGTACTGTATATGGTTTTCATTTAGTTCGCATGCAAATTCACAACTACATAACAATGCAGACATCTTTTTTTGTTTGTTTTGTTAGATTTTTAGAGTCCCCGTTCAAAGTGTGTCTTTCTGTCACACTGCAAAGTCTCTAATACCTGTTGTATTTAACCGATGGATTGATGTCTGTGATTATGCAGTCCTCTCTATATGTGAGTGCACTGGCTTTGTGCTTATGGGTATCCCGGCAGTCCATTTCACATGTAGTTTCCAGCTGACTTGCCCAAGGTCACGCTGAATGTGTGTCTTACATGAGATTCAAACCCATCCTCTTAAGGATATTCATATTTATTCAGCTGTTACACGCCAGACCAGACTAATCATTCCGAAGTGTGAATGAGAATATTCTTAAGCAAGGCATCTAAGTGAAGCTGGATCTTTGCCTTGTGTCGACTGTGACATTGGCCTTGGGCATGGAACTTGCTGTCTGTGTTCCATCCACAGTAGAGTTTGTGTACTGTACTGTAGGAGCAGTGATATAGAAACTGGCTAACTCTAAACATGGGCTGAGCTCCAGCAGTTCAATTCAGAATCTAGACTGTTTGTGAAGTGCACTGGCACCCCCTCCTGGCATGCCATATTTATTTCTACTTGAAGTGTTCCTGAACAGGCTGTAGCTTTTAAAACATAACGCATTATTTTCCCTAGCTTTCTGCTTTGTCGTATGTATTCCTGGAATATTTTTTTTCAACATAATCACAATTGTTTTGATATTTTATGTTAACATATCCCTGGTCATAAATCCGTTTTTCAAAATGCTGAAATTTGGGAGAGGAGTCGGGATCAATGAAATGTCAAGCCCATTGAGTGCTGTGCAAGCCCATTGAGTGCTGTGCAAGCCCATTGAGTGCTGTGCAAGCCCATTGAGTGCTGTGCAAGCCCATTGAGTGCTGTGCAAGCCCATTGAGAGCTGTGCAAGCCCATTTGAGAGCTGTAAATATGACCTTTCATTGAACCTAACTCGAGCTACCGCTGTGGAAACTGGGATATGTAGTTCTTTGTCAAGTTTAATACAAGATAACACCTTGCCCAGGGCTACAATCCCACAATTCACTGCAGAGATGATGCCTTTCTAAGGAAAGTGGGGGGATGATTTCATATCGGAAGGATAAAAGAATGGTAAGATAAATAAATAATTGCTTATGAAATAAAAGTGAGTTTTTGTTCAGTAACATGTCAGATTGGTAGTGATTGATGCTTAATGATTGTGTAAGCGAGTGAACGCATTGTTCTCTGTTGAGTAATTAACACGTTTCATTCCATTTAATTAATACCCAACAACTTCACATTTCTGAAAGGTAATTCCTTAGAAAATCCGAGCTTCGGCACAGCCCTACTGTAATCCCACCTTCTGCAACTCCGCCTGTTTTACACCAAAGTGATATTTCATTCATACTGCATGTCCCCCAAAATGCTTCTTAACTTAAATAAATGTCCATTTTAACACAGCTTAATAAGGGGAATTGGAAAATGTAGCCCACTGTATCATGACATCTGAAAAGTGTCCGATCTGAAACGAGCTACTGCCCTACACATTTACAACATACAGTAAGAACTGCAGTAGAGTGCAACCTCATCAGAGTGAAATCAAACGACTGGAACTGAACATCTTGGGAAAATGTAAAAATCGGCAAATTAGTGCCACACATGCAATTCATTTAAAATAGTAAGGGAAAAGGAACACAGCCACAAATGGTAAAATGCATGCAACTTTTTAGAAGTTGTTTTAAGATGCCTAATTTAAGCGCAAAGTGCTCTAACATTTTTACACGTGTGCCTAGTGTTTGTATATCACAAATTTCATGCAAGTAGGTATATAAAGGATATATATTGGGCAGCAGTGTGGAGTAGTGGTTAGGGCTCTGGACTCTTGACTGGAGGGTTGTGGGTTCAATCCCAGGTGGGGGACACTGCTGCTGTACCCTTGAGCAAGGTACTTTACCTAGATTGCTCCAGTAAAAACCCAACTATGTAAAAATAATGTCATATCTTGTAACAATTGTAAGTCGCCCTGGATATGGGCGTCTGCTCAGAAATAAATAATAGTACTAATAATAATATAAATGACAAATCTTGAGGTGTTCTTATACATCTGCACATGACTGTATTTAACTGATGAATTTCAAACAGCAGTCCAAGCAAATGAAAGGGAGAAGCACAGGAGTTTGATGCCCAGGCCTCCCAGTGCGGCCTGCTTTAAACGCACCTTTGTATGCTGAGAGCAGAGGCTCAAGTACGAGTTATCCTAATAATGATCTGCAATCAGACTCTGGTTAGTTTCAGCCTTGGTTTGAGCACAGTCATCCTAATAGTGATCTGTAATCAGACTCTGGTTAGTTTCAGCCTTGGTTTGAGCACAGTGAATACACAAACCCGGTGCTTCTGAGCCACGTATAGTCGGAAGGGTGCAGACCATTTACTTTTGATGGACAAGTTCGCAATTAACGATTTCAACTCTAATTTGAAGTGGTTGTAGTAGCTAACTTTTTTTTTTTTTTTTTTTATTGTATTTGTTTGCTACATCCATTTTTAAAAGCCCGTCTGCATCCTCTTTTATCATTTTGAACTCAGTCTTTCGCCAGCCTTAGAAAGTAATCAAAACAAATTGAAATGTGATGTGCTGCAGCCTTGTCTGTATTTGCATTATCTGCCAATCATTCCTGGCACCTCCTTTTGAAAGCAAAGTGCTGTATCTCTGAGACACGTCGGCTATTGGCTACATAGAAGGCTGAAGGGGACAATAATGTGTGATACTGGAGGTACTGTATCTAACACTAGTGCTTTGCTCACTTCTCAGTGCTAAATAAAAACATGCAGGGCAGGCACTTTGTGATTTAAATATGTACAGGCAGAATAACATTGCATTGGGGTTTCCTGACATTCTTTGAGATCAATTCTTTCTATTTCATGAACTTGTTTTTCTTTCTTGACAGCCTATTAGCAATGCTGATTTCATCGTTCCTGTAGAGATTGATGGCACAGTCCACCAGGTGAGAGCTCTCTTTTAAACCATATATACAGCACTGCAAGCCATTTATCAAACACTTTCAGAATGGTACATTGTGCAGGTTTCAAATCATTGGGTTAATAATAATAATAATAATAATAATAATAATAATAATAATAATAATAATAATAATAATAGTTGGCACTGTGGTGTATCATGCATTTGTCCAGTTTCAGTGCTGAAATGCAGTTCTGTTTCCAGAAGTTAAATCCATAAAAAAACAAGCTTTTCTGCTTAGCCTTGTCTTCAGGGTCTGATGAAGACAATGCTAAGCCAACACAAAGCGTTTTCTTAACCAATGAAGTAATCTTTAATATGCGAGTTGCAGAGTTTCCTTTCCTTTTACTTTGATATTGTTTCTAACCCTACGCACCACAGCGGACGTTTGTGATGAGTCACCAGTTTTGATCTGTTTTGAGTATTCTAAAAATTAAAAAATTAATTTAAAAAAAAAAAACCACTTGCAGCACAGGCTCCTCCCAGGGAGTAAACAGAAGCGTTGTTTTATTTACAAATCTGAATTAAATAAACTAAAATGAATGTCTGAGGGTTATTTTAGCCCAGTTCAATCCGTGCATATTGTATCTCCTTTTAACTTTTGCACTGCAAGTGCCCAGGGTCAGCAAAAGAAAAGAAAGCAGGTGAATGGGAGCAAGAAAGAACAACACCTCAAACACATCTAAGGGGATCAATCAGGTTTCCCATAATCCCAAGCAGAGGACAGTTGTCCTCTCCAGCGACTGATACTGAGGTTATCTGTGGGTGGAGCCTTGAGACACAGTGCACGCTGGCTAGCATACAAACAAGATGCTGCCCTGCTGTAGACCTGTGCTGCTGACTCCCTTGTCAGGGGCACTGTCCCTTCTTAACCCTACTGAGGACAGCATGTAGACTCTTCAGGACCCCTGCAGTGTTTGTGGTTTGTTTAGGTTACCCTGACGCTGGAGAAGCTGTGACCTGGTTCAAGTAATCCAGGATAGGCTGTGTGCTTCCAGATTGGCCTGTTCTCCATTACTTGCACTGGGGGTCGGCTGTGACACTCGGAAGAGAGACAAGAAGACCGTGTGGAATGCTGAAAGAAGATTCATTCATTTATTCATTCACTTACAAATGTCTTCATGGTTATTTTTTTTACTACATGAAAGATACTTTAGCAGGAACAGTGGCTTGAAACCTGGTTCCAGGAGACCAGGAGATCTAGTTTGAGGCAACTATATCAAACCCCAGGTCTCCCCTGGTGTGCCTTGCAGTGGCCGGAAACCTAGTCTCCTTTATTTTTTTATTTATTTGAAGTCATTCATTCCAGTACTTGATACATTTAATTTTTTTAACTGAGACAAGTAATCCATAATAATAAGGTAACCAGCTCTCGGTCTGACCTTGCATGGGTTTTTATACCTTGACACATGAAACTTCAGTTCTGTATACTGTTTAATCCCCAATTCTGACAAGAATTTGATAGCTGAAGAAGACATGTACTTGCAACAAGGGCTTCATTTACTATGACCGTACAGTTATACAAGCTGGTGACAGGGCTGACCTGCAAAAAAGAAAGTCACAATCACACTTCCCTCGCCCTTGCCTCGTGTATTAACAGTATTGATCTTCGTTGCAGGTTTACGTATTGAAACGGCCGCATGTTGACACGTTTCTGCAGAAGATGGGGGAACTGTTTGAATGTGTTCTCTTCACAGCTAGCCTTGCCAAGGTTAGTCACTTTATTATATACTTTATATATATACATACATACATATTGTGTGTGTGTGTGTGTGTGTGTGTGTATATATATATATATATATATATATATATATATATATATATATATATATATATATATATATACACACACACACACACACACACACACACAGTGCCTTGCATAAGTATTCACCCCCCTTGGACTTTTCCACATTTACACAACATACTTAACACTTTGAAGGTACAAAATATTTTTTATTGTGACACAAAAGTTAATTAAACAAAAAAAAAAAGACATTTGTTGGTTGCATAAGTATTCACCCCCCTGAGTCAATACTTGGTAGAAGCACCTTTGGCAGCAATTACAGCTGTCAGTCTTTTTGGGTAAGTCTCTACCAGCTTTGCACATCTGGATCCTGCAATTTTTGCCCATTCTTCTTTGCAAAATTGCTCAAGCTCTGTCAAGTTGGATGGGGACCGTTGGTGAACAGCAATTTTCAAGTCTTGCCACAGATTCTCAATCGGATTGAGGTCTGGGCTTTGACTGGGCCATTCGAAGACATTCAGGTTCTTGTTTTTAAACCACTCTAGTGTAGCTTTGGCTGTGTGTTTAGGGTCATTGTCCTGCTGGAAGGTGAACCTCCGCCCCAGTCCCAGGTCTCTTGCAGACTGAAACAGGTTTTCCTCTAGAATTTCCCTGTATTTGGCTCCATCCATCTTGCCTTCAATCCTGACCAGTTTCCCAGTCCTTGCCGATGAAAAGCATCCCCATAACATGGTGTTCTCAGGGTGATGAGCAGTGTTGGCTTTGCGCCACACATAGCGTTTTGCACTAAGGCCAAAAAGTTCAATTTTGGTCTCATCAGACCAGAGAACCTTTTTCCACATGTTTGCTGTGTCTCCCACATGCCTTTTTGCAAAATCCAAACGGGATTTGATATGGGTTTTTTTCAGCAATGGCTTTCTTCTCGCCACTCTTCCATAAAGCCCAGCTTTGTGGAGCGTTATAGTTGTCCCATGGACGGTTACTCCCATCTCAGCTGTGGATCTCTCCAGCTCCTTCAGAGTTACCATTGGCCTCTTGGTTGCTTCTCTGACTAATGCCCTCCTTACCTGGTCACTGAGTTTTGGTGGACGGCCTTCTCTAGGCAGAGTCGAGGTTGTGCCATATTCTTTCCATTTTTTAATAATGGATTTAACGGTGCTCCGGGCGATGTTCAAAGTTTGGGATTTTTTTTTTTAACCTAACCCTGATTGGTGCTTCTCCAGAACTTTATCCCGGACTTGTTTTGATAGCTCCTTGGTCTTCGTGATGCTGTTTGTTTAGATATGCTCTCTAACAAATTCTGGGGCCTTCCAGAAACAGGTGTATTTAATCTGAGATCATGTGACACTTTAATTGCACACAGGTGGACTCCATTCAACTAATTATGTGACTTCTGAAGGCAATTGGTCGCACCAGAGCTTATTTAGGGGTGTCACAGCAAAGGGGTGAATACTTATGCAATCAAGACTTTTCAGTTTTTTTATTTGTAAATAATTTTGAAATATATGTAGATTTTTTCCCCACTTGACATTATGGACTATTTTGTGTAGATCAGTGACAAAAAAAAATCCTAATTAAATCCATTTTAATTCCAGGTTGTAACACTACAAAATGTGGAAAAGTCAAGGGGAGTGAATACTTATGGCACTGTAAGGCACTGTATATGTGTGTGTGTGTGTGTGTGTGTGTGTGTATATATATATATATATATATATATATATATATATATATATATATATATATATATATATATATATAATATACAGTGTATATATATACATACATACATACATACATACATACATACATACATACATACATACATACATACATACAGTGGTTTGCAGACGTATTCACCCCCCTGCAAAGTTTTTACATTTTGTTGGCACCTGAGCGTACTCCACGACGCTTTCAAATTAGACGTTACATGTAGAATCTACACAAAGTTCTCCACATTGATAAAGAATATAAATAAGTAAGATTTACGGAGAAAAACTGATTAATCTCAGTTGCATAAGTATTCAACCCCTTTGCTACTGCAGCCCTAAATCAGCTCAGGTGCAAATGATTTGTTTGAAAGGTCACAAAATTAGTGAAATGGATTCAGCCTGTGTGTACTCAAAGTGGTTTAACTTGTACATAATTTCCTTCAGGTATATAAAGACTCAAGCTGCAACTCACATAGTGATCCAACAAAGCAACCATGAAGACCAAGGAGCTTTCGAAACAAGTCAGGGATAAAGTGGTAGAGAGGCACAGAGCAGAAGAAGGATATCCCTCTCAGCACAGTGAAGCCCATCATTAAGAAGTGGAAGATGCATCATACTACCCAGATCAGGTCGCCCTCCCAAACTGAGTAGCCGGGCAAGCAGGAAACTGGTTCGGGATGTCACTCTGAAGCAAACAATGACCTTGAGAGATCTGCAAAATTCTGTGTATCAGATGGGAGTCGGTGTTCACACATCAACAATAAGCTGGTCCCTACAAAAAGCTGGCCTATATGGACGGGGGGCAAGAAAGAATCCATTACTCAAAAAGCCTCATCTTAAAGCACGTATGGAGTTTGCGAAAAAGCATGTAGATGATACTGCAGACATGTGGAAAAAGGTTTTGTGGTCAGACGAGACAAAAATTGAACTTTTCAGTCTAAATTCCAAGCGTTACGTCTGGCGCAAGCCCAACACTGCACATCACTCAGTCAGTACCATCCCAACTGTCAAGCATTATGGGGATGCTTCTCTTCAGCAGGGACTGGGAAGTTTGTCAGGATAGAGGGGAGAATGGATGGTGCAAAGTACAGGCGAATCCTTGAGGAAAACATGTTTGTGACATTATTGGTCGGGGGTGAATACTTCTATGTATATATAGTGGTCTGCAGAAGTATTCACCTCCCTGCAAAGTTTTCACATTTTGTTGAATTACAAATAATTTATGCACAGTTTTTCAAATTAACTTTTTTTTATTCAAAGCTGTAGTGGTTAAACTGAACACTGTTATATGAGGAGGAGGTTAAATGTCAGCAAAACTTGCAAAGACAATGTACAAAATGAAATTTACTGGTTGCATAAGTATTCAGCCCCTTAACCCTTTGCAGTCAATTTATTAAGTGCGCGTCGGGTCCAATTTATTTTCACACGCACAGTTAATTTTAGACGCGCTGTTTAAAAGTATTTTTTTCCACAGTCAAACGGGTTTAAAAGGCCCTGCATATCAACAAAGCACTCACTAGGCATCTCCAGCCACGCCCCACCCTTTCGTTCACTATAGCTTTCACATATGCTAAGAAATAAATAATAATAATAATAATAATAATAATAATAATAATAGTCGTACATACCGATCAATCATCTCCTGATCACTCGTTTTATCACCAAACGCCTCAATAATGCGATCCAAGTCATTATTTTATTACTATAACATCTGAAAAAAGCTCTGCAAATGTCCGTGATATTCTCTGAGCGCTGATGCAGTCACAGCCAGCTTGTTTCCTTATGGCCTTCATTATCAGATGCCAGGGGCAAGTATGACTATTCATGAGATACGCCCTTTTTTTTTGTATTTTTTTTTTTTTTTCGGCTTGTCTCAGCTCCTGTCGCTCCCACTCGGCCATTGAATGGTTTTCTCTGCTTTTTCCGGAGAAAAAACGACTAAAACCCAGTTTTTTGCGTCTTTTTGATGATGTCGGACAGGGTCCGACATTGGACTTGATAGGAATAATTGCAATGTTGGACCAGGTCCGACATAGGGCCGCAAAGGGTTAAGACAGTACTTGGTAGAAGCACCTTTTGCAGCAATTACTGCTATGCATCTTTTTGGATAGGTCTCTACTAGCTTTGCACGGTAGGATGGTGATATTTTTGCCCATTCTTCACAGGAAAATTGCTCCAGTTCTGATAAGTTTGTTGGGGATCATCGATGGACTGCAATCTTCAAGTCTCGCCATAAATTTTCGATTGAATTCAATTCAGGACTTTGACTGGGCCACTCAAGAACATTAATTCTCTTGTTCAATCACTCAAGTGGGGCTTTGGCTTTGTGCTTCGTGTGATTGTCCTGCTGAAATGTGAATTTCCTCCCCAGTTTCAGAGTCTTGGCTGACTCCAAACAGGTTTTCCTTAAGGATTCACCTGTACTTTGCACCATCCATTCTCCCCTCAAGCTTCCCAGTCCCTGCTGAAGAGAAGCATCCCCATAACATGATGCTGCCACCACCATGCTTGACAGTTGGGATGGTATTGACTGAGTGATGTGCAGTGTTGGGCTTGCGCCAGACGTAATGCTTGGAATTTAGACTGGAAAGTTCAATTTTTGTCTCGTCTGACCACAAAACTTTTTTCCACATGTCTGCAGTACCATCTACATGCTTTTTCGCAAACTCCATACATGCTTTAAGATGAGTCTTTTTGAGTAATGGCTTCTTTCTTGCCACCTGTCCATACAGGCCAGCTTTGTGTAGGGACCAGCTTATTGTTGATGTGTGAACACTGACTCTCATCTCAGACACAGAACTTTGCAGATCTCTCAAGGTCATTGTTGGCTACAGAGTGACATCCCAAACCAGTTTCCTGCTTGCCTGGCTGCTCAGTTTGGGAGGGCGACCTGATCTGGGTAGTGTCGGGTGGTATGATGCATCTTCCACTTCTTAATGATGGACTTCACTGTGCTGAGCTAATCAGTGCCTTTTGAAATTTTCTTGTACCCTTCTGCTCTGTGCTTCTGTACCACTTTATCCCTGACTTGTTTCGAAAGCTCCTTGGTCTTCATGGCTGCTTTGTTGGATCACTGTGTGAGTTGCTGCTTGAAAGTCTTTATATACCTGAGGGAAATTATCTACAAGTTAAACCACTTTGAGTACAGGCTGAAACCATTTCACTAATTCTGTGACCTTTCAAACAAATCATTTGCACCTGAGCTGATTTAGGGCTGCAGTAGCAAAGGGGTTGAATACTTATGCAACTGAGATTAATCTGTTTTTCTCTGGAAATCTTACTTATTTATATGCTATGTTCATTTTTTAACTTTATCAATGTGGAGTAGTTTGTGTAGATTCTACATGTAAAGTCTAATTTGAAAGCGTCGTGGAGTACGCTCAGGTGCCAACAAAATGTGAAAACTTTGCAGGGGGGTGAATACTTCTGCAAACCACTGTGTGTGTGTGTGTGTGTAGTGTTATTTATTTTTAAACGACAACAAAAACAAACCATTTTCCTTTTGGTTTAACAGTCAAGAGGACAAACAGCACCTTCTAATTTTTCTACTGAAGAGCACAACTATATGATATGCAGCACTGGTACTGGAAACACATGATTGACAGCAAGACTAGGGCTGGGGATTGTGTTGCCCATTTTTCTTCACTCAGACCCCTTATTACTAAATACCTTGGTATCTCTAAATAGGTAATCGTCTCCTGTTTTAGAAATATGCTAAATATTTTCACGACTAAGACATCTTACAAGTAGAATGGCCCCTTGAAATGTTCTCCTTTTTCTAGGAAAGCAGTACAACTGGGGCTATGGGGAGTTTGTTGCTGGATAACTTCACTCAGACTACTTGCTCACTAAATATCTCTGTATCCCTGAATAGAAAACTGTCTCCTCTTTTAAAAACATGCAAGAGATTGTAATGAGCAGTCTCTCCCACAAGGGCAGTGGTACCAGTGTGTGTATAACTCGAGATTGTAATGAGCATTCTCTCCCACAAGGGCAGTGGTATCAGTGTGTATAACTCTAGAGATTGTAATGAGCAGTCTCTCCCACAAGGACAGTGGTACCAGTGTGTATAACTCAAGAGATTGTTTTAAACTGGCAGAACTGCATTCTGCTTCCTTTCGTGTTTAATATTCAGATAATGTTTCTAATTAGTATGATTGATTTACATGCAATAATTTCTTGCAAGCCTAAACTCACAGACACAGTTTAAAGTAGGATAAAAAAAATAAGGAACTTTATGGACAATGTATTATTATTATTTTTTATTTTTTTTCAAAGCCCTAAAGTAATAGCATATTTTTTATGTATTTATTTATTTTATTCATGATCATTGAATAACTGTTCAGGAATACAAGCAGCTGTTGAGGGCAGCTTTCTACTTTCTGAGTCCCGTCGATTGGTTTGAAGAGATTCCATCGTGCTTAAGCATCATTAGTTACTGGACTGTTTTTACTTGTGTAACTTGTAGTTTCATTGCACAGTGCTCATGGTCTCTTGTGCTCTTGTTTTTAAGTATGCAGACCCAGTGGCAGACCTGCTGGATCAATGGGGTGTGTTCAGAGCCAGGCTGTTCAGAGAATCCTGTGTTTTCCACAGAGGGAACTATGTCAAAGACCTGAGTCGATTAGGAAGAGAGCTCAGCAAAGTTATTATAGTGGACAATTCACCAGCATCCTACATCTTCCATCCAGAAAATGCAGTAAGTGTGTGTGTGTCGGTGTGTGTGTTTAATTTTTGCAATCCTACTTTGTATACCACAAGACAGAGGACCTTTACACATGTACTTGTAGTATCAGCTTTCCAAGTGTTTATGACTATTTACTAACAAGTACTGCGTAAGTGAAATCACCCAGTAAATGAGCAAAGGGACGTTCATTTCATTAAGACTTCAAAGACACTGCACAACTCGATATATTCATCATTCAGTACTGAAATGTTAGACTGTATCCTCCTGCAGGGAGTAGGGATGTGAAGTCAGAATATGGTACACTGTCAGATTTTGGTACAGGGACTAAACAATGAATTAAACATGAGAATCTGGTCTACGTGCTGATGACATTGCAGCACCCTTTTAAAGTACCAACCCGTGTTTCAATCCATGGCCATGATTTCCGATTGCTTTTTAGCCTTTTGAAGAATTGTCTAATGATTGGTCTCTTCTGGTTGAGTAACGATGATAAACTAGACAGTTTCTCTTGAGATAAGCTTGTTATTTGTGATCTATTAATGACAATTCAATACAAATATTTAAATACAAAAATAATCCTCCTTTTGCCTCCTCCTCCCGCCCATTGCTAGGTCCCTGTGCAGTCGTGGTTTGATGACATCACAGACACAGAGCTGATGGATCTGATCCCTTTCTTTGAAGGACTGAGCAAAGAGGAGGACGTGTACAGTGTGCTTCAGAACCTCCGAAGCAGGTAGCGCCGTCTGAGACCCTGCCACCGCCTCGAGGGCTCCAGAACCAGCGACGCCAACCCAACGTAGCCCAGCCCCCTCCTCCTTGAAGGCTCCAGAACCACCGACCACCCCCCCCCCCCCCCCCGAACCCAGCACCCTCCTCCACTCGCCTCAAGGACTCCACAACCACCGACACCAGCTCAGCCCCCTCCTCCACGCCCCCTCCGAGCCCAGCCCCCTACTCCACCGACCCCCTGCCCAACTCCTCCTCCACCGGCCCAGCCCTCTCCTCCACCAGCCCGGCCCATGACTGCATTGTGTGCTCAGTTCTAAAAGGGAGACACACATCCTGAAGTCGTGATGGACACAATGAATACGGACAACAGATTTTACAATCCTTATAATAACTTCTTTATATTTACCAAAAAAAGAAGAAAAGGGAAAAAAATAGTGTTTTGGGTAGTTCTCTGACAATTTCATTTTGATTTTTGTTGGCCTCTTTTCTTGCTGTGCAGGCAGTTTCTACTTGATCTATAGTTGTTTACCTGACCCTTTTTCTTTCTTTTTCTCTTACTGAATGAAGTGCCTTTTTCAAATGTTGATTTTAATGGGGGAAAAAGTTACGTTTTGTACACAGCATATTTCCAGAGGACTTGTCTTTTAATGACTGTATGCTTTAAAAGAAATTATAATGGATCTTTATAAAGCAATGTTATTTATGCAAAAGATTTTTTGTTTTTAACTGCGGACGCTGGGTTTATGTCGCCACACAATCTTGTGAATGGTGTTTCTTTTAAACTGGCTTCAAGTTCACACCGTTCTGTGGAGCTGCTTTTATTTCTTTTGCAGTTTATTATCTGTAGAGCTGTGTTAGTGTCACTATAGCCTTCAAGGACTTTGAAAGACAAGAATGCATTTGCAATTGCTGTTACTCCTTTTCATTAACGTTATTTTAACAGAAAACACTTTGATTAAAAAATCCCTGAATCCAGGACAAGATTGGGAATGAATTAGGGTGCCAATGGTTTTGTTTTTAAATTGGTGCCATTTTACAGGAAAGCACCCAGTGAGTGTAAAGTGCCACAACGTCCAACTGAGTGTGACAAGCCTGTGAGGCACTCTGTCAAGGTGCTGGAGCGCACACCCATAGCCTTATATAGAGATTATAGGAGCGTCATTAGAAATACACAGAGCACACTCCCATATCCTTGTATAGAGATTATAGGAGCGTCATTAGAAATACACAGAGCACACTCCCATATCCTTATATAGAGATTATAGGAGCGTCATTAGAAATACACAGAGCACACTCCCATATCCTTGTATAGAGATTATAGGAGCGTCATTAGAAATACAGAGAGCGCACACCCATAGCCTTGTATAGAGATTATAGGAGCGTCATTAGAAATACAGCAGCAAATAGCAAATGCCCTTGTATTTCTTGGAGATTTCTCCAGAAGCATTTCTAAGGCTGGTAAATAGTGAGGATTGCTTTGCATAAGCAAGGGTCCACTATGGCACACAGATTATGTTTTGTTCTATGATGTTTGAGGCTATGATGTTTGTTTGTTTGTTTGTTTGTTTGTTTTTTCTTTGCAAAGAGAGGATGTGAAAGTGTGCCTCCTAGAGTTTCTAAGCGTTGGTACACAATTGCAAATGGATCCTTTCATTATTTAAAATGAGCCTCTTTATTTTCTTGTGCATTCGTTCATTAATCTTCAATTTTTTGGAGATTCATAAAGAAGCCATCTTGGGGCAAGCTGGTGTAGCTTTGTATTTTTGTTCATGCTGCTGTGAGCGTACAGTCACCAAGTGGAGTCGACCAGCGGCTAATGAAACTGTTCCTCACCACTGTGCCTACGCCTGGACATACATCACCACTGTATGCAATAAAGTCGGAAGACAGACTGCTTGATGAGGCGCTCCTGGTTCCTGCCCACTTCAGCTTTTTTTTTTCTTTTTTTTATAAAGGTTTTATACCCATGTTGTCAGATACTGTAGGTATATCTTCTGCAGTGTGCACAGTAAAGCTCTCTTTACAGCAGACAGTGTTACAAACCTTCAGTATAAAAACAATAAACAGTATATATTTATATGATATAAGATATTTGGAGGTAAGTCTATTTTGCAGATATTTTCCAATGTATTGCTGTGAATCCGGTAGGATCCAGATGCGATGGTGGTATTGTCAGTTCTTCAGTAACTTTGTTTGATTTACATGCGCACACGCATACTATGTGCAAGCCGCGTGCTTTATCTTGGTTCATTATCATGTTCCGTATGCACTCAGCCCAGTTTCTCCAGAACAACTCCTATTTCTCACATCATATACTAACTGCAGCATTCATAATGACACGCAGTACCATTTTAACAACTTTAAATATTTTTTTAATTGTATAGTTTATTCTGTTTTGGGTATAAAATGACTAGCGCTGGTACTTTTTATTGTGGAATGGCTTGCAAGTACTTCTGCTGTATAAAATCCAGAGATGCCCCAGGAGTCCGAATGTTTTATGAAATGAAAAATAATATAATAATAATTGTACCCTGTTTCAAGCACTGCTGTTGCAGAACAAGCTGCAGTATGATGTGTGCTGGAGATTCCCTGCCTAGACAACGTGGCTCATTTGATGACCCAGGAAATGGGAATAAAAATATCTACAAAGTTTTGCATTTCAAAATGAGTGTGCAACAGGAGGCCATCACAGTAAGTCGTGAGAATGTTTGTAGAAGTCGAGGAGTTTTTGCAGTTTGTAAACCCTTCACATGATTGATAGCCATTGTAGATTGTAATGGGGTTTTCAGAAACTCCTTTACACGTCTATAGTGTGTCATTGGAAACCACTGCATTAGCAGATTTGGGAAAGGACTTCACTTTGTGAACGTTAACGAGAAGGCACTTTGCTTTGTGTAATATCCACAACAGAGATTTATTTGTATTCTATTTTATTTTGTATTTGCATGTGTGAATGTAGCGGTCGAGCACTTGACTAAGGGAAGTGTAGTTGTTGTATTATTATTATTCCGTGTTTGGATCCGCTGCTGCAGAGTGCAGGGTTTTAACTGTAGAAGAGCTTTACTGGGCCTCATGTTTTCAGTGATGTGTTACGCAGTTTTGTGTTCTATATCCTTCAGACAATGACATGTCATATTAAAGCACCTTTTTAAAAACACAATTTTTATGACTAATATCATTTTACTGTACCATACATACTCCTGAAATAAACACTAAGCTAGCCTTTTGGTGTGGAAATGGTGATGTTGAGACACAAACATTGCTTTTGTTTTTAATTGTATTCATTGAAATTGAATTGGCTTTTTTGTTTACTTTTTGGTTTCCATGGAACATTGAAATTGCCTTCATTTTTTTCTGATTTTGAATTTAAAAAAAAAAAAAAAAACGTTTATACAAAACTGTTGAACAGAATCTAAAGATATTCACAATATTTGTTCTACTTTAAAGACCAGCTTCTGCAGTGCTTCTCTTTTTAAAGACATAATGTCAATGTAACATGTTGCAAGGAATTGCAAGGCTTGTTTTGTCCCAGGGGTCATTCTCCAAAAGTCTCTAATTCTTGCCTATGTACTTTGGCCCTTCCCAACAGGACCCACAGTTAAACTTAGAACAGCAAGCAATCTGAAAAAAGGTATTAATGCATGTTTGCCTATTTCAGAGACTAGAGGGTACAGAAGTCTTTTCTTTCCCTGATCTAACAAAGCTCTGATTAAGCTTGTTTTTATACCTACCTCAGTTACATCATTCCTCAATGAATCCTCTCTTCATTATCGCTGCTCTGGTTACATCATTCCTCAATGAATAATCTCTTCATTGTCGCTGCTCTGGTTACATCATTCCTCAATGAATCCTCCTTCATTATCACCGCTCTGGTTACATCATTTCTCAATGAATCCTCTCTTCATTATCACTGCTCTGGTTACACCATTCCTCAATGAATCCTCTTCATTATCACTGCTCTGGTCACATCATTCCTCAATGAATCCTTTGTCGCTGCTCTGGTTACATCATTCCTCAATGAATCCTCTCTTCATTATCACTGCTCTGGTTATATCATTTCTCAGTGAATCCTCTCTTCATTATCACTGCTCTGGTTACACCATTCCTCAATGAATCCTCTCTTCATTATCACTGCTCTGGTTACATCATTCCTCAATGAATCCTCTCTTCATTATCACTGCTCTGGTTACATCATTCCTCAATGAATCCTCTCTTCATTATCACTGCTCTGGTTACATCATTCCTCAGTGAATCCTATCTTCATTATCACTGCTCTGGTTACACCATTCCTCAATGAATCCTCTCTTCATTATCACTGCTCTGGTTACACCATTCCTCAATGAATCCTCTCTTCATTATCACTGCTCTGGTTACACCATTCCTCAATGAATCCTCTCTTCATTATCACTGCTCTGGTTACATCATTCCTCAATGAATCCTCCTTCATTATCACCGCTCTGGTTACATCATTTCTCAGTGAATCCTCTCTTCATTATCACTGCTCTGGTTACACCATTCCTCAATGAATCCTCTTCATTATCACTGCTCTGGTCACATCATTCCTCAATGAATCCTTTGTCGCTGCTCTGGTTACATCATTCCTCAATGAATCCTCTCTTCATTATCACTGCTCTGGTTACATCATTTCTCAGTGAATCCTCTCTTCATTATCACTGCTCTGGTTACACCATTCCTCAATGAATCCTCTCTTCATTATCACTGCTCTGGTTACATCATTCCTCAATGAATCCTCCTTCATTATCACCGCTCTGGTTACATCATTCCTCAATCCTCTCTTCATTATCACTGCTCTGGTTACACCATTCCTTAATGAATCCTCTCTTTATTATCATTCATCTGGTTACACCATTCCTCAATGAATCCTCTTTTTATTATCACTGCTGTGGTTACACCATTCCTCAATGAATCCTCTCTTTATTATCATTCATCTGGTTACACCATTCCTCAATGAATCCTCTTTATTATCATTGATCTGATTACATCATTCCTCAGTGAATCCTCTCTTATTATCATTGATCTGATTACATCATTTCTCAATGAATCATCTCTTCATTATCACCGCTCTGGTTACATCATTCCTCAATGAATCCTCTTCATTATCGCTGCTCTGGTTACATCATTCCTTATTGAATCCTCTCTTCATTATCGCTGCTCTGGTTATATCATTCCTCAATGAATCCTCTATTATCAACTGATCTGGTTACATCATTCCTCAATGAATCCTCTCTTCATTGTTGCTGCTCTGGTTACATCATTTCTCAATGAATCCTCTCTTCATTATCACTGCTCTGGTTACATCATTCCTCAATGAATCCTTCATTATAGCTGCACTATAGGTACTCTCTCCTCTGGTTACATCTAAATTCCTACTTGTTTATAATTATACAATGTTCTATATCTGTTAATTAACAATACACAGGTTGTGTGAATTCAGCTCTCACAGTTCCTTCAATAAACACCTACACATTACTGTGGCTTGCAGCAGCCGCTGAGTAACAAGAGCAAACCCTATTGTGTTTACCCTACACATCACACATTCAGGACACATTGTGTTTACCCTACACATCACACATTCAGGACACACATTGTGTTTACCCTACACATCACACATTCAGGAAACATTCTGTTTACCCTACACATTACATTCAGGACACACATTGTGTTTACCCTACACATCACACATTCAGGACCCTACACATCACACATTCAGGACACACATTGTGTTTACCCTACACATACAGGAGGACACACATTCAGGACACACATTGTGTTTACCCTACACATACAGGAGGACACACATTGTGTTTACCCTACACATACAGGAGGACACATTGTGTTTACCCTACACATCACACATTCAGGACACATATTGTGTTTACCCTACACATCACACATTCAGGACACATATTGTGTTTACCCTACACATCACACATTCAGGACACATATTGTGTTTACCCTACTCATCACACATTCAGGACACACATTGTGTTTACCCTACACATCACACATTCAGGACACACGTTGGGTTTACCCTACACATCACACATTCAGGACACACGTTGGGTTTACCCTACACATCACACATTCAGGACACACGTTGTGTTTACCCTACACATCACACATTCAGGACACACGTTGTGTTTACCCTACACATCACACATTCAAGACACACGTTGTGTTTACCCTACACATCACACATTCAAGACACACGTTGTGTTTACCCTACACATCACACATTCAGGACACACATTTTGTTTACCCTACACATCACACATTCAGGAGGATGCACATTGTGTTTACCCTACACATCACACATTCAGGAGGATGCACATTATCTGTGGCAGCTGCATACTTGTATACAGTGCATGCACATGATTGCTTTCAGACTCTCTTCATGGTCTAAACAAGAGTTCTTTAGGAGAACCATTAATTAGGGTTACTATGTGGCTCCAGATTAACTGGACGCTGTGAGACAGAATGGGATTTCAAACTTGCCCCTAAATTGAAGTAAATGAATGTGTAAATGAACCATCCTCAGCTACAATTAATAATGGCGCTTAAATACCCACATGCGCGTCAAATAATTGTATTATACTAAGAATGAATTGCAGCCAGTCGCTATTTTTTTCTGTTTGTTAAAATTCAGTCGCATCATCATCTCGTTGCTCTATCAATAGATTAGCTATTCGTTCATTAAGATCTGATTAGAAGCAGCTGATCAGTGGGACTTGTTTGCTGCACCCAAGCAATTCCACCACAGCAGGATTAATCTCAGCAAAGGTGGAGCTCATTTATACGCGAATTACTTTCAATTTAGGGGGAATTTTGAAATCCCGGTCTGTCTCAAAGCGTCCGGTTAATCTGGAGCCATATGGTAACCCTACATTAATGTTGATTTTATTTCAGGAAAGAAAAGAAAATGCTTTGCTCAGAGCGAAGGGAGACTACTTGGTAATCATCTTTCTGTGCCACATTACAGGAACATGGGTATAATGAATTGGAATTCCAAAATATTGAATTGCAGAAACAGTCGTGTGCACATGTATTAGAACACCCCATTGCTTCTGTAGTTCAGCAGTGTGCACATGTATTAGAACACCCCATTGCTTCTGTAGTTCAGCAGTGTGCACATGTATTAGAACACCCCATTGCTTCTGTAGTTCAGCAGTGTGCACATGTATTAGAACACCCCATTGCTTCTGTAGTTCAGCAGTGTGCACATGTATTAGAACAGCCCATTGCTTCTGTAGTTCAGCAGTGTGCACATGTATTAGAACACCCCATTGCTTCTGTAGTTCAGCAGTGTGCACATGTATTAGAACACCCCCATTGCTTCTGTAGTTCAGCAGTGTGCACATGTATTAGAACACCCCATTGCTTCTGTTTTGATTTGTTGTGCATATCAAATCAAACCACTGGAACTGAAAATCTTGGGAAATTGTCAAAATAGGCAAATTAGTGATTGTCAAATTTAACTGATGACTTCATAGGCCACGCATGCAAGCAATTTAAAATAGTAAGAGAAAAGGAACACATAGCCACAAATAGTAAAATGCATGAGACTTTTTAGAAGTTTAAGATGCCCAATTAAAGCACAAAGTGGTCTAACATTTTCACACGAGTGCCTATAGTGTCTATGTCACTGATTACTGACTGAAAATGTAAATCGTCACCCCCAGAGGTTTCATGCAGGTAGGTATATAAAATATGACAAGTCTTCAGGCGTTGTAGTATATGTGCACATTCTTGTATATCTAAACATGTACAGTGAGTGTGAGATGCAGACAGACAGCCTCCACACACACCAGGGTATTCTGCACTAACCATATACGCTAAACGTGTTTTTGGTTTTTTAGCAAGTTTCATCTCAATTGGACAAGTGGATCTCTATATATAACCTATATGTTAAAATGTAAGTATGGCAAACTGTGCACGGAGAGAACCTCCGTATCTACTGTATATGTACTGTACCCCTGGATTATGATATGAATAAGGTACTGAGCAAGGTTCAGCAGAACTGAGTTTGATAGATAGATTCTCTTCTTTGCAAAAATACCCTTCAAAGGGATGCGTGTTCCTAATCTTTCACTTCTTACCTGCTCAGTATGTATGCTGTGTGAATCTCATGTCATTACCTATTGTTTCAATGCTAACTTCCTATTTCAGCATATAGTTAATGTCCCTGCTTCTGAAAGCTGCATATCTGAAGAGAAAGAGAGAGGCTTTACACATGACCACTACAGGTGTGCAGCTGTCATTGTGTATAAATAGAAGTAAAACACGCAAACGCAAACTAGTTATTTGATAAAAGTAAAATACCGTTTGGAGCTGTGTTTAGAAAATGTGAATCTTTAATTGCACAGAACTTTGTCACAGCGGGTGTCTCCTCCCCACAGATATCAGAATGGTTTACTCTGTGTTTGTTTAACGGTCAGCTGTCTGGTTAATACAGAACTTTCTTAAACCAATCTCGGTCTAAGCAGTTTGTTGAAAACGCAGGTAAAATAAATATATGTTTTACAAACTTAGTTGTGACGACATGATGCTGTTTATGTTTTAGTTTGTTTTTTTTTTTTTCTTGGTTAATAACACGCTACATTCTATCATCTTCGTCTTTAAATGTGATTTATGTAATGACAAAAACGAAACGCCAGCAATTAGTTCAGTGCACTCAAGCTGCGTCGAAGCGTGCCAAGTTCGGACAGAGAGTTCAGTGTTCCTGCTTTTGATGTGGGTGAGTAAACTTCTCTCCTCGATATTATGTATATTTTTCAAATACTATTATGAATGTGTGTTTTTTTTTCTAAAGTAAGTTTAGCTATTTTTGTCAAATCAGCAGTGGTAATGTAGAATGACCTCAAATGGTGTCGCTTATTAATGCAAGCCACATACTGAGAACACTGCAGGGCTGCCCCTTGTCTTTCTGAGCAGTGTTACCTTGTTGTGAATGCTGTGAACACTGCAGGGCTGCCCTTGTCTTTCTGAGCAGTGTTACCTTGTTGTGAATGCTGTGAACACTGCAGGGCTTGCCCCTTGTCTTTCTGAGCAGTGTTACCTTGTTGTGAATGCTGTGAACACTGCAGGGCTGCCCCTTGTCTTTCTGAGCAGTGTTACCTTGTTGTGAATGCTGTGAACACTGCAGGGCTGCCCCTTGTCTTTCTGAGCAGTGTTACCTTGTTGTGAATGCTGTGAACACTGCAGGGCTTGCCCCTTGTCTTTCTGAGCAGTGTTACCTTGTTGTGAATGCTGTGAACACTGCAGGGCTTGCCCCTTGTCTTTCTGAGCAGTGTTACCTTGTTGTGAATGCTGTGAACACTGCAGGGCTGCCCTTGTCTTTCTGAGCAGTGTTACCTTGTTGTGAATGCTGTGCACTGCAGGGCTTGTCTTTCTGAGCAGTGTTACCTTGTTGTGAATGCTGTGAACACTGCAGGGCTGCCCCTTGTCTTTCTGAGCAGTGTTACCTTGTTGTGAATGCTGTAAACACTGCAGGGCTGCCCCTTGTCTTTCTGAGCAGTGTTACCTTGTTGTGAATGCTGTGAACACTGCAGGGCTGCCCTTGTCTTTCTGAGCAGTGTTACCTTGTTGTGAATGCTGTGAACACTGCAGGGCTGCCCCTTGTCTTTCTGAGCAGTGTTACCTTGTTGTGAATGCTGTGAACACTGCAGGGCTTGCCCTTGTCTTTCTGAGCAGTGTTACCTTGTTGTGAATGCTGTGAACACTGCAGGGCTTGCCCTTGTCTTTCTGAGCAGTGTTACCTTGTTGTGAATGCTGTTGTTGTGAATGCTGTGAACACTGCAGGGCTGCCCTTGTCTTTCTGAGCAGTGTTACCTTGTTGTGAATGCTGTGAACACTGCAGGGCTGCCCTTGTCTTTCTGAGCAGTGTTACTTGTTGTGAATGCTGTGAACCTTGTTGTGAATGCTGTGAACACTGCAGGGCTGCCCTTGTCTTTCTGAGCAGTGTTACCTTGTTGTGAATGCTGTGAACACTGCAGGGGCTTGCCCCCTTGTCTTTCTGAGCAGTGTTACCTTGTTGTGAATGCTGTGAACACTGCAGGGCTTGCTACCCTTGTCTTTCTGAGCAGTGTTTTCTGAGCAGTGTTACTTGTTGTGAATGCTGTGAACACTGCAGGGCTTGCCCTTGTCTTTCTGAGCAGTGTTACCTTGTTGTGAGGGCTTGCCCTTGCTTTCTGAACACTGTTGAATGCAGGAACTTGCCCTTGTCTTTCTGAGCAGTGTTACCTTGTTGTGAATGCTGTGAACACTGCAGGGCTTGCCCCTTGTCTTTCTGAGCAGTGTTACCTTGTTGTGAATGCTGTGAACACTGCAGGGCTTGCCCCTTGTCTTTCTGAGCAGTGTTACCTTGTTGTGAATGCTGTGAACACTGCAGGGCTGCCCCTTGTCTTTCTGAGCAGTGTTACCTTGTTGTGAATGCTGTGAACACTGCAGGGCTGCCCCTTGTCTTTCTGAGCAGTGTTACCTTGTTGTGAATGCTGTGAACACTGCAGGCTGAACACTGCAGGGCTTACCTTGTTGTCTTTCTGAGCAGTGTTACCATGTTGTGAATGCTGACTCGTCTGTGCAGATCACTGGAAATGGGACTGCATCGCAACAGGTCGTCTATCCAAGCTGAGGTACAGTTCTACACAAGAGAGCAGGCAGACCATCGTCACAGGATTATTTTATACGAAGGGCATACTGTTCAAAATCAATAGGCATAAAATGTAGGGTTTTCACAAAAAATAGTTTAAGCTAGCCATTATTGACTCTCTTTATACAGACATTTAGTTTCCTCTGTATATTTGTTGAGGCTAAAACTTCTTATCAAGTTGAGCTGCTTTAATGCAAAGAGCAGTAGGGTATCCTGGTCTCCTATCGTTTTAACTGGAGCACGTTTGGGTTTTAATACATGCATTGTCTGTCTAGCTGCGCACTTTGCAATGTTTTTTTTTTGTTTTCCAAAATGAACTTAAAGTAGTGTTACAGAGTTTTATTGGACTTGATGATATCCCTCAAGCAGTATCAAATACTAATATATACAGTATATGTATCTTTTTACAATATGACACTGAACTATTTTGTATAAGGGGTTCATATGCAATGTGGTATTATTGATGTATCACGCGTATCAAGGATTTGACTTGGCTCTTAAGGTTTTGACCAGGCTATGAAAAGCAAGTCCTCTTTAGAATAATATCATCGTTTTTGTTCTTCCTCCTCCTCTTTAATGTGTTGTCTGTACAGTCCCAGCGTTTGCACAACACAGGTTTTAAGGCTGTAGTTCTGGTATCTGCCAACAGGTGGTAGTATTGAGTGCCTCTGAAATAAATGAAATGTGGTTCTTGTGACTGAGATGCTTTGCATAGTAAAGGAGAGTGGTACCCAATTAACCTGAACAATCCTGGCTGCCCCCAGTAGTACACTCCAGTATTTACTTTTAAATATTCATTTGGTATGATGGTTAAATACCGTAGGGATGCAATCAAAGTTTGCAGAAAAGAGAAGCGTCTTTGATCTTGACGTGATCAGTCAGATCAGCGGTGATTGCATCAGGTTGTCTTTGCCGTCTTAATCCTTTAAAATACAAGGGACATGTGTGGCCCACAAATGAAAATCATGCAAACTTGAATCATTTAAAGCATGGTTTCCAATGTACTGACAGGTTGGGTCTGGTCATTTGTCAGTTTCCTCTTGAGTCGCTCTCAAATGTGTTTTAAAAAGAAACCGTTTGCACAGCCGCTCAGTTCTTTGTGTATCTGAAGGGGTTACACAGTGAGGATGCCCTAATGAAAATATGTATTGTTTTGTACAAAAGGTCAGAGAGAATGTCATGTAAACTACAGTGGAAACGGGGAATCTTGAAATAGGACAGCCCTTATACAGTACATGCTGTGCTGCAGAATAGCACAAGGGGGCGCTGTGTTTATAGTTTTGTTTCTACATTGCATTTTATTTTACAAGTGATTTCTTGCATATTGTATTGTTGATTGTATTGCCTATTCTGTAAGGTTTGCATAATGCAGTCAGTATAAACTGACATCAGGGTTCCTTATTAAAAGTGGAATATCCTGCGAATTACATTTCAAGATGTTGTTACATTAGGGCAGCAGTGTGGAGTAGTGGTTAGGGTTCTGGACTCTTGACCGGAGGGTTGTGGGTTCAATCCCTGGTGGGGGACACTGCTGCTGTACCCTTGAGCAAGGTACTTTACTTAGATTGCTTCAGTAAAAACCCAACTGTATAAATGGGTAATTGTATGTAAAAATAATGTGATATCTTGTAACAATTGTAAGTCGCCCTGGATAAGGGTGTCGGCTAAGAAATAAATAATAATTAAAAGACCACCTTGAAACTAAAATAAAGAAATGCAGTTTTTTTTTAGAGCAGGGCTGTCCAATCACAGTCCTGAGGACCATTATTCCACTCCACGTTAAACAGGTACAGTTATATAATGAACTACTTCAGGGTCTGGATGGAGGATTAATTGGTTAAATTAAACAATTTAGAACAGGATTGGAACCAAGACCAGGACTGGAGGTACCAGCTTTGGCCACTCCTGATTTTGAGATAGTCCGATACCTGGGTCACAGGCTGACAAGGACTCTGGACATGCTGCAGATCCTGATTTAGAGATAGTCCGATACCTGGCTCGCAGGCTGACATGGTCTCTGGACATGCTGCAGATCCTGATTTAGAGATAGTCCGATACCTGGATCACAGGCTGACATGAACTCTGGACATGCTGCAGATCCTGATTTAGAGATAGTCCGATACCTGGATCACAGGCTGACATGAACTCTGGATATGCTGCAGATCCTGATTTAGAGATAGTGATACCTGGATCACAGGTTGACAAGGACTCTGGACATGCTGCAGATCCAACTTCAGGGTTAAATGCCTTTGTCTGTGGCCTGAAGGTGCTGTCAGGTTTGGTGGACCCACTTTTCAAACAAGCTGCATTCTGCTTTCTGAGGGTATGGAGCACAGGAGGCTAAACTCTTGAAGAATGCTCTTAACAGACACTTGGTGCATTTGGTGTGAGTGTACAATTGTTACACGATTGTGGGCGCATACTATTTCTCTTGTTGAAGAATGAAAACATGCTCTATCCTTGACACAAAACAAAGCCAGGTATTGTTTAATATGGGGTAGTGAACCTTATCAGAGGGGAAATGCACATTCACAGCTTCGGAGTTTAGTTATTTTAAAACCCGTCTCTTTATGTTCCACAGCATACGCTGCACATTGCTCTCAGTACAGTAAGTGCACACACACATTGCTCTCAGTACAGTAAGTGCACACACACACACATTGCTCTCAGTATAGTAGTTTAATTTCTTTAACACTGGAACCTGACTGCTTGGAAACCAAGTTTGTTATCCGAGATGCTGGATCTGTCGAGATTATCTCTGGAAGGAGAATGGCTTGTTATAAGAGTGCTGCTGCCGACGCCCCTGTAAGCAAACCCAACCTGGAAGCAGCAGGTTTAATTGACATAGAGTCACACAGGCCCACAACTAGAACAATGGCATTCACACCAAAGTCAACAGAAGGTGCCAGGACATTTTTGTGTGCTGCAGTCAGCATGTGGCACAGCTTCAAGAATTCAAATCCGGCTTCAGTTTACTGAACCGTCTCTAGTGTATGTGTGGTCTTTCACCAAGACAAAAAACACGACCTGCAAAAGAGAAGCAAGCAGGGCCGTCAATTGGATCTTACATTTTAAACTTTAAAGTAGCTTTTATTCAATGTATCATTCTACCAATGTAAAAAAAACTCCTATACTTTGGCTATAAGTCCATCTCTATACAAAGAGAATGTTATCTCTCTCCCACTGCATGAGAGAGCTGGCTGTGCTTGCTGTCCATGCCTGCCTAATCCTTCCCTAGTTGGCAGTGCTTACTGTCCATGTCTAGAAGACTGGCTGTACCTCCTCTACGCTCCCCTGCCTCCAGAGCCCGCTCCTTCTCCACCCTCACCCCGCAGTGGTGGAACGACCTTCCTACGGATGTCAGGACTGCCCAGTCCCTGACCACCTTCCGACGGCTCCTCAAGAAACACCTCTTCAGACAACACCTGTAAAACTCAACTCTTCCCTTCTGGACAATATAGCACTCTGCCTTTAATGCACTTTAACTTGCACTTACCTGCTCCCTATTTTACTGTATTTAATCCTGCACTTAACCCAATCTGTAGTATTTTGTATTTCACCTGCACTCGTATCTAACCCTGATGTAACTATCAACACTGTTATCTGCTCTTGAACTGCCCCGATGTGTTTTGTATTTGCTCTCATTAGGACTGAAGTCATTGTATTTTGTATCTTGCTCTTAATTGTGCAGTAATTCTTGATATGTATTTTATTTTGTATACAACTGTAAGTCGCCCTGGGTAAGGGTGTCTGCTAAGAAATAAATAATAATAATAATAATAATAATGTCTGCCTAATCTTTCCCTGATGTTCTATCACTGTATTTCTCATTGGGTGCACTGGCTCGGGATAGGATTTTTATTAAAGGTCTTAATCTCATGGTCTTAATTGTCATGCAAGCAGGATGAAAGGGACATGTGCAGCGAAGAAGACCTCAGTCCACTGTTAGTGCTGTTAGTAACTATGTTCTGTCTGTGTGGGGCCCTACACCTGCTGCACTGGCAGGGTACTCATGAATGCTGTGTATTAACAGGGCAGCAGTTAACAGCACTGGCAGGGTACTCATGAATGCTGTGTATTAACAGGGCAGCAGTTAACAGCACTGGCAGGGTACTCATGAATGCTGTGTATTAACAGGGCAGCAGTTAACAGCACTGGCAGGGTACTCATGAATGCTGTGTATTAACAGGGCAGCAGTTAACAGCACTGGCAGGGTACTCATGAATGCTGTGCATTAACAGGGCAGCAGTTGACAGCACTGGCAGGGTATGAATGCTGTGTATTAACAGGACAGCAGTTAACAGCACTGGTAATGCTCATGTGCTGTGCATTAACAGGGCACAGCAGTTAACAGAACTGTGTATTAACAGGGCAGCAGTTAACAGCACTGGCAGGGTGCTGAATGCTGTGTAAACAGGGCAGCAGTTAACAGCACTGGGGTTGTCGTGAATGCTGTGTATTAACAGGACAGCAGTTAACAGCACTGGCAGGGTGCTCATGAATGCTGTGTATTAACAGGACAGCAGTTAACAGCACTGGGGTAGTCATGAATGCTGTGTATTAACAGGGCAGCAGTTAACAGCACTGGCAGGGTACTCATGAATGCTGTGTATTAACAGGGCAGCAGTTAACAGCACTGGCAGGGTACTCATGAATGCTGTGTATTAACAGGGCAGCAGTTAACAGCACTGGGGTAGTCGTGAATGCTGTGTATTAACAGGACAGCAGTTAACAGCACTGGGGTAGTCATGAATGCTGTGTATTAACAGGGCAGCAGTTAACAGCACTGGGGTAGTCGTGAATGCTGTGTATTAACAGGACAGCAGTTAACAGCACTGGCAGGGTACTCATGAATGCTGTGTATTAACAGGGCAGCAGTTAACAGTACTGGGGTAGTCGTGAATGCTGTGTATTAACAGGGCAGCAGTTAACAGCACTGGCTCATGGGTGCATTAACAGGGCAGCAGTTAACAGCACTGGCAGGGTTCTCATGAATGCTGTGTATTAACAGGGCAGCAGTTAACAGCACTGGGGTAGTCATGAATGCTGTGCATTAACAGGGCAGCAGTTAACAGCACTGGGGGTACTCATGAATGCTGTGTGTATTAACAGGGCAGCAGTTAACAGCACTGGCGTAGTCGTGAATGCTGTGTATTAACAGGGCAGCAGTTAACAGCACTGGGGTAGTCGTGAATGCTGTGTATTAACAGGGCAGCAGTTAACAGCACTGGGGTAGTCGTGAATGCTGTGCATTAACAGGGCAGCAGTTAACAGCACTGGCAGGGTACTCATGAATGCTGTGTATTAACAGGGCAGCAGTTAACAGCACTGGGGTTGTCGTGAATGCTGTGTATTAACAGGGCAGCAGTTAACAGCACTGGATTTTCCTGTCTGACTGCATTTTAGTAACAACAGCTAAGATAACATTACTTTTAAGACATGGAAAGAGAGAAACATGAAACCCTGTTAACTGTTGCTATTCTTTATTTGAAATTGGAATTATGTCCAGTTCCATTAAAAAGAAAATGGGATGGATTTTTTTCTGTTAGTTTGTTTTTTCAAGGAAAGTTGGATTCCTGAATGCTGTCCAACTCCAGCTGCTCTCCCAGGATTCTAAAGCAAGGGCAGCTGCTCCTCCCAAAGTAACTAGCGCTGTGTTGTGTTGTGTTGTAAGAGGCCAGCCCTCTTGGTGTGTGTTTCTGAGTGTTCAGTGACTGCCTCCAATCCAGTTCAGAGTGTATACCTCGCTCCCTCATCGCTGTGTCAGACCCAGGAGCGAAGCACTCTCAAATTGATTAGAGGAAGCCACCAAACAATTAAACATACCTTAAATATAAGTAACAAACAGACGAACCCCCGAGAGCAACACATTTAGTCTGTGTGTATGGTACAATAGGAAGCACTTTTAATAAAAGCATGTCATGGTTTTCCAGGTACAGTAGTAACCTCTGAAATACTATTGAAATCAAATAAAATGTATGCAGCAATGGACCGTTCTCGATGAGCAGTGGCCTCTTCTCAATTCCAACATTTCTTCCGGTCTCTCCTGTGAGCGAATCGAGAGACAGGTTTCAGCCACATCGCTGCCAAGCAATAACACAGAGAAGCACGTCTGTTCCTTCTTTCACCAGCTCAGTGAAGAACAACAACAGGGAGCTGCTTCCCAGTCATACTGGAACAATTCCAGCACAGTAACTGTGCATGCAAAATACACAAAGAGGATCCAGTCTCACTGCTGCGTTACAATAATACAGCTTGAGAACAGTTCCTCTGTTCATAATCCCCTCGGCTTGAAAACAAACCACCACAGCAGCACCTGGGCTGTATGACATCATCACCTGTGTGGCATTAAAAACACCTGACTGTGGAAGTAGAGGCAATGGGGGCTGGTTTCACAAAGCACTTTTAGAGAGCAGTCAAATCCAATGCACTTCCATAAAAATCAACACACACGTATCCTTTAATCACATGGGCGTGCTGAGTAGATTTCTACTGAGCCTTATCGTTCTGTCTTAAATATTGTTTTTGTGAAACAGGTAAAAAAAAAGATAGCTTGCTACAGTAGCTAGCAGCCCGCTATGTGCTTGCAGTGCTTTGTGAGTCTGTGTGGCGGAGTGTCCCGCCCCTATTTATTATTATTTGTATTTTTGTTTGCGGCGCGGATAAAAGCACTGCGTCTTTTATTATATTTAAAAACCCCGTGAGGATGCATGGCTGATCAGCTACTGATTATTTAACTAGCTGACAGTCATGCATCCTTACCAAACGCGTGCAGACTCTGGCCGAGGGGTAATAAGATAATTAACAACTAGTTAATCCCTCGGCCAGAGTATATAAACCTGCAGCTCTCTGCACTCGGGGTTGAGTGTACAGAGGAGAGTACGGGGAGCGGAGAGAAAGAACAACATTTAAAAACAATTGCTAAAGCGTGCTGGATTATCCAGCACGACACTTACTTGTTTGTTTGTTTATTCGTTTGGCCTCGTGCCCTTTTGTTTTGTGTTTTGTTAAAATCATTTGTTTGTTTATTAAATACGCTGAATGCAATTGCATTCAGCTTCACCCGCCCATCCACTGTTTTGGTTTGAGTTACTTCCTGGTCCGTGACGTCATCAACCTCACCACTGCGAGCCAGCCTGCCACAGTCTGGCTCCAGGATTCAGGAGCGAGGCGAGGCAGTGTTGTCTGTGTAATGGGGTAGAGTTTTGTAAGTGTAATGGGGGCAGTGTTGTCTGTGTAATGGGGTAGAGTTTTGTAAGTGTAATGGGGTGTGGTGTTGTCTGTGCAATGGGATAGAGTTTTGTAAGTGTAATAGGGGGCAGTGTTGTCTGTGTAATGGGGTAGAGTTTTGTAAAAGTGTTTGTCTGTGCAATGGGGTAGAGTTTTGTAAGTGTAATAGGGGGCGGTGTTGTCTGTGTAATGGGGTAGAGTTTAAGTAATAATGGGGCGGTGTTGTCTGTGTAATGGGGTAGAGTTTTGTAAGTGTAATAAAGTGTTGTCTGTGTAATAGGGTAGAGTTTTGTAAGTGTAATGGGGGCGGTGTTGTCTGTGTAATGGAGTAGAGTTTTGTAAGTGTAATGGGGGCGGTGTTGTCTGTGTAATGGGGGCAGTGTTTGTGTAATGGGGTAGAGTTTTGTAAGTGTAATGGGGTGTGGTGTTGTCTGTGTAATGGGGTAGAGTTTTGTAAGTGTAATGGGGTGCGGTGTTGTCTGTGTAATGGGGTAGAGTTTTGTAAGTGTAATGGGGGCGGTGTTGTCTGTGTAATGGGGTAGAGTTTTGTAAGTGTAATAGGGGGCAGTGTTGTCTGTGTAATGGGGTAGAGTTTTGTAAGTGTAATAGGGTTTTGTCTGTGTAATAAATAAAGGCGATGTTGTCTGTGTAATGGGGTAGAGTTTTGTAAGTGTAATGGGGGGCGGTGTTGTCTGTGTAATGGGGTAGAGTTTTTGTAAGTGTAATGGGGGCACGCTGTTGTCTGTTGGGGCCGTGTTGTCTGTGTAATAGGGTGTAAAGTGTAATAGTGGTGTTGTCTGTGTAATGGGGTAGAGAGTTTTGTAAGTGTAATAATGGGCGGTGTTGTCTGTGTAATGGGGTAGAGTTTTGTAAGTAAATATGGGGCGTAATAGGGGGTAAGTTTTGTCTGTGTAATGGGGTGTAATAGAGTTTTTTGTAAGTGTAATAGGGGGGTGTTGTCTGTGTAATGGGGTAGAGTTTTGTAAGTGTAATAGGGGGCGGTGTTGTCTGTGTAATGGGGTAGAGTTTTGTAAGTGTAATGGGGTGCGCTGTTGTCTGTATAATGGGGGGCGGTGTTGTCTGTGTAATGGGGTAGAGTTTTGTAAGTGTAATGGGGGGCGGTGTTGTCTGTGTAATGGGGTAGAGTTTTGTAAGTGTAATGGTGTAATAAGGGTAGAGTTTTGTAAGTGTAATGGGGGCGGTGTTGTCTGTGTAATGGGGTAGAGTTTTGTAAGTGTAATGGGGTGCGGTGTTGTCTATGCAATGGGATAGAGTTTTGTAAGTGTAATGGGGGCAGTGTTGTCTGTGTAATGGGGTAGAGTTTTGTAAGTGTAATGGGGGCGGTGTTGTCTGTGTAATGGGGTAGAGTTTTGTAAGTGTAATGGGGGGCGGTGTTGTCTGTGTAATGGGGTATAGTTTTGTAAGTGAAATGGGGTGTGGTGTTGTCTGTGTAATGGAAGTACATGGAAAGCTAGATTAAACAGACACCTGATCTGTTGCTTTAACTCTGGGAGCCAGGCCGGGTCCCCTGATCTTCCTCACACTGGCTCCCCTGATCTTCCTCACACTGGCTGGTTAAGGCAGTACATCCGCCAGCGCTGCAGTGATAATGAACAGACTGGGGTTAAATCCCCATCCCAATAAAGCCTGTGGGAATGGGGCTAGAGCCTTAATAAGGTAATTGTTTTAATAGGGAATTAAGGCTCCAGCCACAGTATAAAAGATCCACTCCGGACTCAGAGCAGGGAGAGTAAGCAAGAGCGAATGCTACCAGCCAGCGAACGAGGTACTTGTTTTTATAAAAGGAATTACAGTGTGTGCTTATTACTTTGGCCCGTGTGCCATTTTGTTTAGTATTGTGTTTTGTTTAAACTGTTTGTTTATTTTTTTGTTACATGGAAAAGAGAAAATAACAGCAGATTTTATTCTGCTTGGTTTAAATGATCTGTCTGTTTACAGCACACATTCCATACACTTGAGTGACCTAAATTCACAAATCTCCTATACGCTGTTAGTTCATAAGGATTGGCAGAGGAAGTGGAAGCGAGTGGTAAGGTCATCTGAAGTTGCATATTCTTGAGAAGGTGGTTAAATTAGCCAACGGCACCTTCTAACGAACAACCGCTAGCAGCTGGAAAAAACTGACACACCCAAGATAGTAAACATAATAATAGCGGGTTAACATAAATGGTAATTTCTTGCTGGCAAGCCATTTTCAGGGCTACCTCAGCACATGACATATAGTCCCATTTTTGAACACATCTCAACTGGTGTACACACACACACTGTTTTCATTTCTGTGTATGTGTGTGCTTTAAGAAACCTGAACTTTTCTGTTCCTTCATGTTTTAAGTATCTCACTCAGATCATGCAACAACATGGGCGGACATTCTTAACCATTTTAAAATTCTCTTGTTATAGTAAGAAGGAATAAATCCTTAACTATCTCTCCCCTGTAACACCCTCTGTCTGGGGAAACAGGATAAGATCTGGTTACTTTGAATTTCAAAGGACCTTTTGAAATTCAGGCTTTGGCTGGGTCGGGGGCATGTAAAAGTACCAACACCCAGTAACAGGGCGCGTTACCATTGGCTAAGTGCCAGAAACAGGGGAGTGGGAAACGCCCTGTGTTAAGGGGTATTTAACATCTTGTAAAGTCGTAAGAATTTGAATCTGTCTGTTCTGTGCTTGGGACATGATTCCCTGCATCAGTGGCGGAGCAATAGCAGGTGCAGCAGGTACAACTCTGCACACAGGCCCACGCACTCAGAGGGCCCCGGAGGGTTTCGAAAGTTTATTTATTTATTTATTTATTTATTTTTAACAATGATAATATCCTTCACATTTTTATTTGCAGATGTTACACATTTGTATAACTGTAGCTGCCGGTGTGTGGTGCCATTAATTCAGATTGGATCCTCCCTCATTTCAACCGGTATCGCTATTATCTTAATTATCCTAACTTTTTTGCCTTGGAGGCTAGTACGAGGGACATCTTCATGGAAGGTTTTGGGGTACTATTCAGCACAAACATTTGCAGTTATAATCTGTGTGCACGATTCATCCTGTAGTTTAGACGGAAGCTGCTGGATGTGCTGTGGGCACCAAAATAAACTACAGCAAATTAACATGCCTGTATTTCTGATTTAAAAATATTAATAATCAAAAAACGGTTTCCTATGTGAGACAATTTCTGCAAATGTCTGCAGAATTGTGAATTCTGTATCATTTCTGTGATCACAGAATTGGGAATCCTGGTAGGGTTAGTGATTAAACCTGCTCGTTTATGATTAAAAAATAGTGTAGTGTTGGATGTAAGGATGTACACAAAATAAAATAAAGTAGGTGAGTAGAAAACGTTCTTATTACGTACTGTTTCATACATGCTGACATTCGGACAACTAAATATAGTTCAATATTGAACACTTGATTTGGTATGTTTGATGTCTATAAATAAGGGTTAAATTAATGTTTGTGGAGGGGGCCCACAATAAGGTCCTGCAGTGGGGCCCATCTTCCTTTTCCTCAGCCACTGCCCTGCATGTATTATAATAAACCTATTATTAATTGAAGAAAAGGACTTTGTATTTTCTTAAGAAACATCGGAACTCACTTTTAAATCAAAAAACACCTTTTGTGTTTTCTGTTTCATTTCCTGGTCTGACAGCACCACTCAAGCCATCTGTGACATTGAGGTAGTACAGTGAAACCTCCTCTGACAGCAGAACCTGCTCCTTTCTACAAACTGCAGCACCCCACCAACACCAGGCAAGGAAAAGATACAAACCCTCTTCAAACTGTTGATTAAACCAATGAAAGCTGCATCCAGACCCTGAAGTCATTCATTACATCATAGTACCTGTTAAACCTGGAGTGGAATACTGACCCTCCAGGACCAGATTGGACACCCTTTTCTTAATGGATAAGAATATCAACCGGATTGGACACCCCTTTCTTAAAGGATAAGAATCTCAACCGGATTGGACGCCCCTTTCTTAATGGATAAGAATCTCAACCGGATTGGACTCCCCTTTCTTAAAGGATAAGAATCTCAACCGGATTGGACGCCCCTTTCTTAAAGGATAAGAATCTCAACCGGATTGGACGCCCCTTTCTTAAAGGATAAGAATCTCAACCGGATTGGACGCCCCTTTCTGAAAGGATAAGAATCTCAAGGTTTAGAAAAACAATCAGTGTGCTTTTTAATTTTTAAAGAAAGGTCATTGTTGGAGGCTCTTTGACTGCACCCCTGCAGTTTTTTTTTGTTTCTTCCATAGTTACACAATACCCTTTGGATGGTCCAGTTTAATTGGCCTGCACTGCTGGGGGCTATGGCTTTTACATAATGACTCATGATGTTTCTAGTGTAACCCTGTAACATATACAATAACATTACAGTGCATCTTATAGAAGCCTCTCTTTGGAGACTGTGTTCCGGTTTATGGTGTGGAAGTGCCCAGGTTTAGTTCTCCCAGTCTCCCTATGATAATGATGGACAGTGAGGAAGCTTCTCAGGAATGCGCTGAGGATGGTGTTTCTGGAAGGAGTTAATCCTGTTCAATGCAATGGGGCTTTCACCCTCCCAGGGAATATTCAGCCTTTTCCTATAGTACAATTATCACCCTTTGGATGGTACATTCATTTTAATGTTAGCACTTCAGGGCTGGGATCATCATAATGACTCTGGGGTTCCTAGTATTGAACCCTGTTATAGTTTGAATGGGTCATTACAGTGGCATTTTATATATATATAAAATCCATTTATGGAGATTGTGTTGTTTGTTTATGGTTTGAGATGCCCAGGTTTAGATCTCCCCAGTCTCCTATGTTCCAATGATGGACAGTGAGTGGCTCTCTTCACACAAGAAATAAACAAATTGTTTCTGGAATTCAGTTAATCCATCTTAAAAGATCATGGGGCTTTATTGTTCCCAGGCCAATATTAACAACAATTGTTGTAAAAGTAAACATTCTTGGCCACTTGGCCATAGGGAGGTTCTAGTCTGAATTTTTTTTCCAGTTTTGTTTTTCACTGCTCAGTAGATATAACATCAGCCTAGTGTCTGGGGTTCCCTATTGAAGCCTGTTATAGTTTGATCTCAAACCAGCTCTGCTCGCTGTGTCATTTTACAGAGGGTTATTATTGTTTATGAATTTGTTGTGTCTGTCTCCTAGTAATAGTTGAGAGCCTGTTATATGCATGAAGATTTTCCAGTTTTCATTTTCTTCTTCAGTTGAGCAAATTGGCTGGCTTTCACACAAAAACAAACAAATAAGCATTCAAAATTCAGGGGTGTCCTCTTGAAAGGAAGGACCTTACTGTTTGGTGCCATGTGGAGAAAGGGTATTAACAACAATTGCTCCCTGCACTCACACTGTAAACTGGAGTCCTGACACACCCTGCCAGCCTGTTCAATAACTCCCTGCTCCCTGCACTCACACTGTTCTGGAGTCCTGACACACCCTGCCAGCCTTTCAGTTTTGTTTTGCACTCACTGCTCAGTAGGTATAACACACCCTGCCAGCCTGTTCAGTAACTCCCTGGCCCTGGTTGCTGTAATACTGGAGGTCCCAGCTCTGCCAGCCTGTTCAGTCACTTGTATACAGAGGGTTATTATTGTTCCTGACGGTTTGTTTGTGTTCTCTGTCCCTCCCCTGCACTACACTGTAGTTGAGGTCCTGACACACCCTGCCAGCCTGTTCAGTAACTCCCTTCCCTCAATGTCCAGTTTTTCATTTTGGAGGTCCTTCACACCCTGCCAATTCAGGCTGGCTTTTCCCTGCACTCTCAGCCATTGAGGGTTAACAGGGTGTCCTGTTGAAAGCCTGTTCAATAACTCCTTGGTGCCATGTGGAGAAACTGGAGTCCTGGTGGTCTGTTCAATAACTCCCTGCTCCCTGCACTCACACTGTAATACTGGAGGTCCTGACACACCCTGCCAGTCTGTTCAATAACTCCCTGCTCCCTGCACTCACACTGTAATACTGGAGGTCCTGACACACCCTGCCAGCCTGTTCAGTAACTCCCTGCTCCCTGCACTCACACTGTAATACTGGAGGTCCTGACACGCCCTGCCAGCCTGTTCAGTAACTCCCTGCTCCCTGCACTCACACTGTAATACTGGAGGTCCTGACACACCCTGCCAGCCTGTTCAGTAACTCCCTGCTCCCTGCACTCACACTGTAATACTGGAGGTCCTGACACACCCTGCCAGCCTGTTCAATAACTCCCTGCTCCCTGCACTCACACTGTAATACTGGAGGTCCTGACACACCCTGCCAGCCTGTTCAGTAACTCCCTGCTCCCTGCACTCACACTGTAATACTGGAGGTCCTGACACACCCTGCCAGCCTGTTCAGTAACTCCCTGCTCCCTGCACTCACACTGTAATACTGGAGGTCCTGACACACCCTGCCAGCTTGTTTGAGTGACACTATTCAGATTGCACAATACATGCTGCACACTGGACTTGCTGTTCAAGCTCAGTATTTCATTGTATTATTGTGGTTAGTGTTCCTACAGCTGTGGCGCTAGAACACCTCGGGATCGAAACACATCATGACAATGACAAGCTTCAAACTGTACCCACTTCATGACAATGACAAACCGCAGTCACTTTCCGTTTTGCCTCAGGGGTGTTGGGTGCCTGATTGACTCCCCTCAAGCTTTTGTCTTCTGTTTTTAGCAGGGAATGGAAACAATAAGTAGTTATGAATTTATTTGTTTGCTAATTTTATGTGAACCCTCAATTGATTTAATTTCTTAACACAATCAGGCTATACCAGCACTAAATATCAACCCTGTTTTTTTGTATTCATAATATCACTTCAAGACTGAATTAGAAATCCAATTGGATTTAGTAAAAACCTGTTTTGCTTCCAAGTAGATTCTTTTTGCATTATATTCCAGTCTTGGATGAATTCCCTTTGTATCATTCATTCAAATAATCATTTTCGGTATCTATTTGGAATTCAATTTAAATTCAAAAACGAACGTAATCCTCTGGTAAATGTGTTCTGAATGAAACCAGACAGGACAGACACACATATACTAATATATAATGTGGATGAGATTTATGTTGCTAGCATTAGAATGGAGAGTCATTAGTTCCAGTTGCTGTGCAGGGTGTTGTGATGGACGACGCCCAGGATAGCCTTCCTGTATTACACTATTAACAGCTGTTACCATGGTGAAGCCAGCAAGGCAGGGCTATAAGCATGGTATCCAAGACTGTGCCTATTCTCTTTCCTTCTTTCTTCCAATTGTATTTGAAATGAATCCTGTGCTGATCATTCAGAAGAGATTAGATTAAAGGATTCAGTCTGGTGGCTCATCTTAACTTGTGATTTCAGTGTTGCATTTTTATTTTAAACTCATTCTGAGAAATCACAGACAGGCAAGGCGCACTGTATCAAATGATTATACCTTATATTTTATTAGGAGCCAGTTTAGTTTTGTACCACACTGAAAAGGAGGAGCGGTTCAACAGCATACCTATTTTCTTTTTCTGATTTCTAGCCTTCTACCATTTTGCAATATAACACTATTGCCATATAAAAAGACACAGCATCTTTGTAATATTCCAAATCACTATATGCTCTCCATACACTCACACTCATACTCGCTCGCACTCACACAGATGCACGCACTCAGACAATACACAGACACACACCGACACACATATACGCACACTTATGCACGCATACACGCGCAAGCACACGTGGACACAGACACACGCATGCTCAAGCACGCACACACACACGCACACAGAGGACAAGTTTGACTCGTGCCCATCATTAATCTCACTACCAGCAACACAGAAGAACAATGGCTTTTTAAAAAGAAATAAAGTGAAGCAGTGAAAGAGCCCTGCCTGCCTGTGCCAATGCTGTCTCGGGAGCAGGTGTGTTTGAGAACAGTCGTCACTCAGGTGAGTGGAGTGGGTGTGTCACACAAGGTAGAAGGGGCCAGCTCAGTGCAAACACACACTCTGAGAGAGAGAGAGAGAGAGAGAGAGAGAGAGAGAGAGATAAACAGGCTGTGCACCACACCCTCACACGCACATACACACAGGCTCAGAGGAAAGGAACTTCAGGGCAGCTCAACTCACAGCACCATTTCATCAGGTTGTACCCGGTAAGACTTCTCTTTTCTTTCCTTGCCTGTAGAATCTTTTTTCCAGCTCATTATCTGACAGAGATATCTGCGGTAAAGAGAGTTATTTCTTCAGATATTGAGGAGGGCTTAGGGTTAGGGTTAGGGGTATGATTCAAGTTTTGGGGAAGGGAGGGGGTTAGGTATGTAGCTACTGTTTTGGGCGTGCCAAGCAGTTTTCCAAAGCACATAAGGTTTGTTTTTTCTTGAGCTGGTTTTTATGTTCTAGTGTACTAATTGTTTTTCGTAATTTTGAGATTTGTATACTTTTAAGAGAAGGGTGTTCCACTCCAGGTTTAAATGATAGATTGAAATAGTGCAGAGTCTGGATCGAGGTTCGCTTTAACAATTTAGAACATGGTTTGCAGCACAGACTAGGTCTAGTGGAAGGACCCGCTTTGGACAGGCCTGTTTGAAGATGTGCTGTAAACACTTTGCTTTTAAAATGTTTCAGTTTAGCAGTGACTGGTTCACGCGGCACCAGAATGCTTGTTGAGATCTGTGGTAAATGTTTAAAGACCTGAAATAGAAAGGGTGGAGTGAGGCAAAGAGGCTGAGTCGTGGCTGACTGTGTCTGGAAACAATATTTAAATAGGATGTAGAAGTTAATAATTAACTAGGACGGCAAGGAGTCTTCTGACTAGTACTATGAAAAGCACTGATGTTTTAATAATGTAATTCACCACACATAGTCATAAACAAAACAAAAAAAAAAAATCACTGTTCTGAGCTATGTTGAAAAGCAAGTATTGTATATAATTACAAAGCAAGTGTACTGATTTCGTGCTGATAAACATGTACAGCTGTTTGTTTTTACTGTCTTTCAAAGGTGTCAACATTAGAAGTCTGTGTCCTTCTGCATTATCATTTCATAGAAATATAATATTGTAGAACTCTTGAAAGAGCGACAGTGGCACTGCCTGCAGTGAGATACAGTTTGTTTTTAAAAACTGTGGAAACAGTAAAAGACTCTTGAATTTGATCCCAAGGGAGTTTCCTCTTTCTGGAAGTTTTATGTATTCATTTGTTATGTACAGTAGCCTGGATGCACACTTCTCTGTGTAGAAATATGATCATTAAAAAGAGAGTATTAAAGCGTTTTTTAAATATGCTGTTGATGTGAAGCGGACCTTATCCCTGACTGCTTTATAGCAATTGCATGCCCTGTAACTCTCTTCTCTCTCCTGAGCACTTGGGGTGAGTTTGGCTCATAATGAATTACATTCCGCTGGCACTGTGAACTCAACACTAGATCTGCCACACATTACTACCCTAGTGATTTTCTCTTGTGTTCCTGGCTGCCTGTTGAGGTCTGTGTGCACTGGGTTACTGCCTGGAGTGCTGGGAGCCCGTAGCCGCTGTGTTCATACAGAGGGCTTTGGAATTCCCTGCTCAGCTGCAGCTGGGATGTTTATTCTGTTCACTTTTTTAAAACTCGGCTCAAGACTAGTTGCTTGTTTGACACGGCCTTTGCCCTGCAGTGGCTTTATTTGTGACAGGCCTCCATGAGGTTGTGCACAGTGGTGCAGTGGAGCTGGGACACTGCTCCAGTACTGCTTTCTATAGACAGCAGGGGTGTATTGGAGCTGGAATGCTGTTCTGGTATTTATTTTCTATAGACAACATTGGTGTAGTCGAGTCGGAACTCGCATAATAGACAAGCTAAGTCACATGACTCACATCTCCCGCAGAGCTGTCTGATTCAGTCAGTAGTCCTCTTGATGCAATGAAAGAGTATGAGGAACTTCATCTGTTACGATCTACTTCTTTAAGAAGGCTAACAATGCTGACGAAAACGACAGACACAGTGCATTACCTATTATGTGTTACTAGAAGTTCAGTATACAAATATTTTTATAATGGTTCTTGTTTAAGAAAATCAACATGTTGGTGGCATTTCAGTACCTTTTAGATTCAGGACTACACCAGTGGTTGTACATGAAGGGTGCCGGTAGAAGAATTGATTGTACTTTAGAATGAAAAGTGTGTCTGGTAAAGTTGCTTTACCAGCAAACCCCCGAAAAGCACAAAGCAGCGTATTTAAAAATAATGTTGCAAAAGGCCACCTTGCACAGAATGGAGTCTGCGCCCCTACAACCGTGACTATTGTTAGTGGTGATTCACCTTGCTGGTGGGATCCTGGATTGCTAACCCTTAAGAACATAAGAAATAAGTTTACAAACGAGAGGCCATTCAGCCCATCTTGTTAGTTTGGTTATTAGTAGCTTATTGATCCCAGAATCTTATCAAGCAGCTTCTTGAAGGATCCCAGGGTGTCAGCTTCAACAACATTACTGGGGAGTTGGTTCCAGACCCTCACAATTCTCTGTGTAAAAAAGTGCCTCCTATTTTCTGTTCTGAATGCCCCTTTATCTAATTTCCATTTGTGACCACACTGTCACATGCTGGACATCATCTCCAGTAAACCGCTGTAGTAAACTTGCTTTAGAGAATTATTCAACCTCCTGCAGCCACTGGTGTTGATTCGAATCTACAAGAAGACTCGTCTGCATCATTCAAATTGTATTGTACAGTCCAGTATCTGTTTTAATGGATCATTAGCCAGGTTCTGGCCCCAGCTCATGTATCTGAATCAGCAAACACTTCCATATGGGCAGTCTGTGGAGGTAAAAATCAAACCCCAGCGTGAGTGTAACCAAACAGACCAGCATGTTGTCTTTCTCAAGTCATGTTATTTACCTCCACAAGCATAGCAACTGTTGTCAAGGCACCCGGGAAATGGGAGTGATCTTCTTGGTCTCTGAAGCGTAATGCAGTGGTACAGAAGGAGGGGGTAAGTGAACAGAGCAGGGAGCTGGAATGGAAATGCTTCATGAGCTCTTGGAGCGGGACCTAGTAGGATTCAGGTTTGCCAGCTTGCGCCTGTATGGTTAAAGCTGGGTGGGTGCAATCGTGCGAGCATGATTCTCTTATTATCATGTTGCACTCTGAGGCTCTGTATTTTTAATGCCACTACAGTATGTGATATTAGTTCAAATCTGAATGCAAATATTATGCAAATCAACAAATAAAAACCTCCTGATCCCACTATAAAGTCACCTTGTTTTCAGATTCCTCTACCAGAAAACTGCCACCGCTTTTAACCCCCACACTTGCAGAACCTGAATACTGCACTGCTTTCAACCCCCACACTGGTTGAACCTGAAAGTCCAGGATATGGAGCTGGGGTTTGGTGTGTCTGTGTGGGGGTGGGATTAGGATAGTCTGGGGCCATGGCAGCTTCTCTTAGTAACAGGGCTCGATGCTAGATCTTCATTGAGATTGATATTATAGACAAGGGTCTCCTATAAGCCAGGTGTCCTTCGCAGTATCAATTGAGATTGATATTATAGTTTGTTTACGAGGCACACCCTGTTGGTATACATATATTTTGCTTATAACAAAGTTCTCTATTTAAACTGGTGGCCACACCCTGACTAACTGCTCCACACATCACATGATCTGATTATGTTCCTCTCTGCTTTTAGACTCATGAATGAAATAGAGATGGCCAGTATTAACAATGCCAGACCTACAGGACACCCAGTGTAACAAAACAGAAAGAATCTGGAATCGTACTGCTGTTTACTGGAGCTCAATACAGACAGAATCTGGAATAGTACAGCTGTTTACTGGAGCTCAATACAGACAGAATCTGGAATAGTACAGCTGTTTACGGGGCTCAATGAGTGAATGATGAACGTGAAGCATGAGGCTCAATAATAATCTATTACCACCTAACAGAATGAATGATGAACGTGAAGCCATGTGACAGGCATTCCCTTCAGCACGTGATGATGCACATTATTCTTTTAGTCTGAAAAAGGTATACTGTAAATCTCCAGCAGGAGTTAGTTAATAGGCAACATGATTGAGTAATGTGCTGTGATGTAGCAGTAGCTATAATAATGACATTAGTCAGTAGAATGTATCCGTCCCTTCATGTTAATGGGTATCTAATACACCCTGTACACCCTTCCCTTGGACACAGCCCATAACGCAAACCTCCGCACCCCGTATCACCAGTTTGGTATTCATAACCGCACCCCCTTTACAAATATGAGTCACATTGAGTTAATCATAGGGTTACCAGGTGACTCCGTGTACCCCAGGACAGTAACCTTTGACAAAAGTTTCCACTAGAAGCCTTTCTCAGCGTCTCCACTGGTGCAATCCATGTTATTAGCGGCCCCAGTCTATTGTAGCAGGCTCTTTTGCATTGCGGTAAGCCTCCGCCCTGGTTTTGTACTGACAATTTAACTTTGACGATTGCCTTTCAAACCATGGATCTGTCTATTTGAGGCCCTGTAGCTGTTTGTCCTCCAGACCCAACTAACAATCACTGAATGCCATCTGCATGGAGCTCTCCACGCTGTGTACACATTCATACTGGTCTCTGTGACGTGTACAAAGTGCTAATGGACATGGGTTACTTCAGAGATTAAAATGTTTGCAGTTGTAATTAGTGGTCTAATCCAATATCTTATCTTGACATGCAGTGTAGTTTTAAAAAGGGCAGTGCGGTCAGTAGCTTCTAACTATTGTAGTGCTTGCTGATCTTCTGGATGATTACACCAGGTTTTTAAATGTGCTAAATTGCAACTTTCACTAAACTTTCACAGGACTTGACAGAACTGCATGTTTCAGAGACTATAAACTAAACTATATGAATAAATAAAACCCCACATACTGTAGAACAACATGCAGCCTGGATCATGCAGCCTGACTTCCACTGGAATGCTATATGAATGTTGATGGAGTGGACTGTGGTTAGGATGGGAATAGAATAGATTAACCCATTGAGTCCTCCTGGTTCATGGAATATCTACAATACTGCATGAGTGTTCATATGGAGTGGACTGTGGTTAGGATGGGAATAGAATATCTAGTGTTCATGCTGTATTCTCTTTAAATACATTGTTCTACAGAATTTTCATTTTTGTAATTAAATGTGGCCAGAAGGCAAATGTACGCAGTGTGTGAAACGACAACAGTTCCGTGACTATCCTGCTGGAATGTGGTTTTACAAACATGCACACAATTACCTTCATCTAAACACAGACACTCTGGCCACCAGCATTTCAAGCCACAATGCACAATTCCAGTACCTACAATTATTATTATTCCAGTAATTATTGTAGTAATTCCTAGTTATTTAATCAGAGGCTGTAATCCCCAAATCCACAACATCGAGAATGTAATCGGCTCTTTCTATTACCGTTTTAATCTAGCGACAGCTAACAAGATGTCAGATTCCATGTACTTCTTTAATTGCTCTGAGCACACTATTAAACTCAGGGGAGACGTTTAAGGAGGACAGAGATGTTTTAAACTCCTGTAGTGGATTGTTTGTGCACTGGGCTTGCAACGTATTCAGACAACTTTTAATAATCAATTAAATCACACAGACTCATTCAATTTGAAGTTTTAAGGAATCAAAGCAGTATTAGTACTCCTTCGGTTTATTAAATGCTTAAAAATGGATCGAGTTATTGCAGGCCACTTTGGTCCATCCCTGCTAATAGGCAATCTGGGCGTTTCCAGTGCCTTTACAGGTTTAACAGTATGGTTATCATATGCTTAGCCCTTAGGCTAGCCATGCAAAAAGCTAAGACGCCCACCACTAAATCTTAAAACATACAATATATCACTCTCCAAAGCTAAAATATAATTCCTATACCTTATAAGGAGGCTGTGTGGTCCAGTGGTTTAAGAAAAGGGCTTGTAACCAGGAGGTCCCCGGTTCAAATCCCACCTCAGCCACTGACTCATTGTGTGACCCTGAGCAAGTCACTTAACCTCCTTGTGCTCCATCTTTCAGGTGAGACGTAATTGTAAGTGACTCTGCAGCTGATGCATAGTTCACACACCCTAGTCTCTGTAAGTCTCCTTGGATAAAGGCGTCTGCTAAATAAACAAATAATAATAATTATAGCAATGCATCAATATAAATGAGATATACATTCAAAATTGTTCTTACTTTCCACTATATGGAAGTGTAGTTGTAGAATACAACGTAAAAACAAGAGCTGTCTTCAAAGGCAGACTTCTGAATATGACCAAACAGCAACCAGTTTTTTCAGAGATCTTCAGCGCATGGACCACACAACCTGTAGTTAGCAATTCGAGTGATGCTTGACTGAAGTCTTACTACAGTTTTTATAGAACTTTTGCTCCATTTAATATGTCAGAAGTCTTAATTGAATCAAAACATTTACTCTGTTTTGACAGCTCCTATCTTTAAGTGAACAATATATCTAAAAAGTACTGGTGACTCCTTTTCTAAAATTAATTGGACATTATCTCATGTTCCTCATGTTCCACCCCTCCTTCCTCTAAAAACTAGGTGAACTGGAGTTCACATTGTCCTTGCTACCTAATATTATACAAGTATATGTGTATATATATAGTAGAGAGAGGTTTTTAAATATATAACACCTACTCTGTTTAATTATTCCAACCTGGGTTTAAAATATATTTCCCTCTCTCTGATTCTAAAAATCCCCTGTGCAAGCAGGTTTCAGACACACTGTTTACCTGCCAAGGTTAGTTTTTTAATTAATATGAAACTCTACTGTAAGCGCTTTTCCAAATTAACCACATGAAGTCATGTTTTGGCCGGATTCAAGAGATGGCTCGGACCGGTGTCTCTACAGATAAGAGGTCCACATCTCAATTTATACACAGCAAAAACCTTGAACTGAGGACAGCTTGACCAGCAAATCCCGCTTCTGAATGCCAGAATTCATTTTTTCTGTCTTTGCCACGCCTGGCACCGCTTTGCTATAAGCAGGTAAAGCAAGGTTACCAATTAAATTATATTTCTTCAGTAAATCTACTGTATATTAAAGTTATTAAATCCAGTCTGCAGTATATTGTCTTATTTTCAAAGAGTATGTTATTCTTATAGAGGCTCTGTGTTTAGTTTAAACCCTGTTTCTAAACTAGAGTTATTTTTTTTGTTAGTGTCCAGTTGCCTTGCTCATGCAATACTTTCTGTTCGTATTACAGCTTATACATAGTAAATTTACTGACAAAAAGCTTGTAGCTTTATGCATGTGCCCAAGTTAATAAACTAGGTTACAGCTTTTTATTAAATTGTTTCACTTTTAAACTTAACAGTTTCCCTGTAATAAATACTTTTGTTCTCTATCGCAGCAAAACTTAAATAAATGCAACACTGTGGCTTTTTTAGTTTCAAATATAATCCTGTGAAAAGCGTTGCTTTTTCTTTTCCAATACCACAAACATCATCCCAATTAAAATCGCTACCTTCTGGATAAGAATGCATACTGTAGACAACTTTTCAAATTGAATTAATGAAATGCTTGCTTCTGCCTTTTCTCACAAAGCTATAAGCCTTTTGGCACCGGTAGCTCTCAGTTAATGAGAGTTTAGCTGATTTCACAGGTATTTATTTCTGGTCCATGCGACCCCAACCCAGCTCCTTCTTTACTCAGATTTAAAAGATCAGCCTGTTTTCCAGTAGCTGTGACAGTCTTGGGTCAGTTTCTGCTCTCAGTGAGTCAGTTTAAAAGCCTGATACCTGCAAAAAACTTCAATCTTGTTAGCTGGGCTCCCATCTCTACATTCTCATTCCCATCATCAGTGGGAAGACTTCAAAGAAATTAAGCTGTTTCTATCAAAGAGACATCTATCTCTGCCCCATACACCTTTCACTCAAAAAAGGTGATCACACCTTGTACAAGGGAAGACAGGTTTTAGGGTAACTCGTGACATACCCTTACTTTAAAGGGGTGCATAATACCATCTAATTGAGTGGTTCCGAACCCTGGTCCTGGGGACCCCCTGTGTCTTCTGGTTTTCATTCTAACTGAGCTCTCAATTACTGAACGAGACCCTTCATTGAACTGACAACTTGCTTAATTAGACATTTGCCTAATTGTTTTCAGCTCTTAAACAGTTGCAGATTTCAAGTTACTTATAAAATGTTACAGCTAACTAGAAATAGTACAAGGGAAGACAGGTTTCAGGGTCCCTGAATAACTGCTGCACCTCATAGGAAAGTATTTCAATGCCATGTACTTGTACACAGATTTGTTTTTATTATTATTATTTTGTTTATTTAGCAGACACCTTAATCCAAGGCGACTTACAGAGACTAGGGTGTGTGAACTACGTATCAGCTGCAGAGTCACTTACAATTATGTCTCACACGAAAGACGGAGCACAAGGAGGTTAAGTGACTTGCTCAGGGTCACACAATGAGTTAGTGGCTGAGGTGGGATTTGAACTGGGGACCTCCTGGTTACAAGCCCTTTTCTTAAACCACTGGACCACACAGCCTCCTATTTTTAGGTAGATGCACAGAGCAAGCACTAGTAACTTGAAGAGAAGGTCATTCTGGGCACTACGGTACTGTATCCCCAAAGGGAATTATTCAAATTAGTTTTTGGCCAGTGTAAATGATTGCAGGACAGGCAGCTTCAATTTGTGACAATGGTCAAAGATTAAGTGCCTCATCGCATTGGGGAGGTACTGTAGGGAGCTCAACTGCTTCCCATGGTGTTCAGCTAGAACACATTTTTTGTTGTTTTTGTTTCATTCGTGTCTTTGATCCCAGATTTAAAAAGCCCCTTGACAAGGAAACAAAATATGAATGGTTGCTGTGTTGCTGTCTTGCTGCGTTACTGCGTTTTATGACCTCCGTTCTGGTTGAATCCATTGTATTATTGTATAAAAATGGCACCTGTTCTTTGTTTTTGTATTTTTCACGTGGACAGTGGTTTGTATTTTCAGAAACAGTTTTCAATTTTGTATTTTTTCGTTTCGGCAGTGGTTTGTATTTTCAGTTTACATGGACAGTGGTTTGTATTTTCAGTTTACATGGACAGTGGTTTACGTGGTTTGCAGGTGTTTCACAAATTCAGTCGAATCCGAGATGTCATTCCTCTACCAAGGGAAGATATATATTAATTGCACAACACATGTTATTTGAAACGGAAACAGTGATCCTCTGCTTTATAAAGCACATCTGTTTTGCGGGGTCCAAATAGCCCACAGTAAAATGCTGAACCCCACAACTGTAAATTCGGTCACATGTAACCCAACAAAAATGTAAAGTACTATATTTATTCTAATTGCATTGGTGAAAGTGAGAATGCAATGGGTGTGTACCCATGTCTTCCAAGTTTTATAACATTTGGCAATTAAAATGTACTGTGAAATTTGTTTTTCAGTGTAACCTACCAGAATGTCGGAAGCAGTGCCAGTGGCCTTCAGAAGCATCGCCCAGAAACCTGGGCTGCAGATCTGGACCATTGAGGTGAGTGAACAAGCTCTGGCTCTGGGTCTTCAGTCAGAACACCGGGGAGGGGAGGTTGTTGAGCCAGGATACTACCAAAAGTTACATGAAGGGTATTCTGTAGTGTGTGTTGAAATATAGAGTATAATATATTATACAGTCTGTGGTGCTGCTAGTGTATTAGGCTGAGGTTGGGTCCCATTACCTGAGTCACAGGGAGTGAACACAGACTGGTTATTACAGTGCCATTATCTCATCTGTTTAGATTGCTCTTAAGTTACTGGCCGGACAAGCACTCATTTTAATAACAACCACTGCACTGAACTCCTCGGTAAATAGCCTTGCGTGGCTCTGTTTGAAAAGCGTAGGAGCAGGACAGAATAACATGCTTTGCAAGATGAAGTCCGAGCTCTGTAACATGAAACACAAGCACTTAGTTCACATCCACTGAAAGAGATGAATGGAGATGTGAGCTTACAGCCTCTTCTCTCTGAATGATGGAGCAAGCACTTAGTTCACATCCACTGAAAGAGATGAACTGAGATGTGAACTTACAGCCTCTCCTCTACTGAATGATGGAGAATGCTGCTTGTTTGCTCTGATAAAAACACAGAACTGATTGCTTGAAAATGTTGGGAATGGAAACCCTAGACCAAGAGTGGCCAAAGTTAGCCTTTCCAGTCCTGGTCTTTGTTCCAACCCTTTTCTAAATGGTTTAATTATTATTATTATTATTATTATTTATTTATTTCTGTAATTGAACCAATTAAAAACTTCCAGAAGTAGTTAATCATATAATGTTACCTATTAAACCTGGAGAGGAATGGCCCTCCAGGCCTGTGGTTGGACAGCCCTTCCCTAGACCCTTAGAACCAACAAGAGGCATTCTGAGATTGCATTGTTTAATCTGACAGCCTCTGCTTCTCTAATCTAAATCTCTTTCTGAAACAGAAAATGAAAATGGCCCCAGTCCCCGCACAAGCCTATGGGAATTTCTTTGAAGGAGACTGCTACATTGTTCTATGTGTAAGTACGGTTTATAATTATACAGCATTGAATTGAGACTGGTATTTATCCATGTCAAGATGTACAAGATGTAATCCAAGTTAACGCACGGTGGTGTGCAGGCAAAGCCCTGGCGCTTATTGTATAAGAGACGTGGTCTTGTGCAGTCTGGGATGGAGAATCATGAAGGGAAGCTGAGCTGCTCAAACTGAACTGCAGCCTCACTCCCTGCTTCTCACCCCTAATCACTCATTCAAAACCACCTGAAACTAGCATCAGCAGTTATTAATACTGTATGGACTGACTCATATTGACTATGATATTCCCAAGTGCATACTGTATGGACTGACTCATATTGACTATGATATTCCCAAGTGAATACTGTATGGACTGACTCATATTCATTATGATATTCTCAAGTGTTTAATGTTTCTGTTTTACAAGTTGTCCTTTTTAATCTGATCTAAGCATCTTTGTTTGGGTACATTGTTAAAATGCCTGTGATTCTATACATCCCAGTAGCTGCCTACCTGGTAGCTGAACCCGTGCCTAGACATGTTGCACAGTGAAGTAGCGCAGGTGTGCTCAGTACAGCTGTCCTTCACTTGTGTATTGAGCAACTCAAAACATGTTTAAATATTTGTTTTGCAATATTTACAGTTCTTGAGTAATTATTATTTTGATATTTACAAAAGAGAACCATGTGAAACTGAAAGGTACATAGTATTGTATTTATTAGTATTATTTATGATGCTTTTCATGCCCCCAAAAAAAAAAAAAAAAGAATGTTTCACTTTCTACCACCGTGATATCAAATGAAAACTATAATACAACAATCATTTCAATCTCAGGGTAAAAAATCCCACAATAATTGTGCCTGAAATAGTTTCTGGAAACAAGTTTCTCCAGCTGGAATATAGGTTTCTGTCTCCTTGTTTCTGGAATCACTGTTGCTTGTGTGTGTGTGTGTGTGTGTGTGTGTGTGATGGCAGAGCTCCTCTCGGCTCTCTCTGTCTCCTTGTTTCTGGAATCCCTGATGTGTGTGTGTGTGTGTGTGTGTGTGTGTGTGTGTGTGTGTGTGGCAGAGCTCCTCTCAGCTCTCTCTGTCTCCTTGTTTCTGGAATCCCTGATGTGTGTGTGTGTGTGTGTGTGTGTGTGTGTGTGTGTGTGTGTGTGTGTGTGTGTGTGTGATGGCAGAGCTCCTCTCGGCTCTCTCTGTCTCCTTGTTTCTGGAATCCCTGATGTGTGTGTGTGTGTGTGTGTGATGGCAGAGCTCCTCTCGGCTCTCTCTGTCTCCTTGTTTCTGGAATCCATGTTGCTTGTGTGTGTGTGTGTGTGTGTGTGTGTGTGTGTGTGTGTGTGTGTGTGGATGGCAGAGCTCCTCTCGGCTCTCTCTGTCTCCTTGTTTCTGGAATCCATGTTGCTTGTGTGTGTGTGTGTGTGTGTGTGTGTGTGTGTGTGTGTGTGTGTGTGTGTGTGGCAGAGGGGGCTCCTCTCCCAGCTGCTCTCTTGTGTCTCCTTGTTTCTGGAATCCATGTTGCTTGTGTGTGTGTGTGTGTGTGTGTGTGTGTGAGATGGCAGAGCTCCTCTCGGCTCTCTTTGTCTCCTTGTTTCTGGAATCCATGTTGCTTGTGTGTTTGCAGGGACGGCAGAGCTCCTCTCAGCTCTCATTCGATGTGCATTACTGGATCGGGAACCAGTCCTCTCAGGACGAGCAGGGGGCGGCTGCCATCCTGGTGACCCAGCTGGATAATTACCTTGGGGGGAGCCCCATCCAGTACAGGGAGGTGCAGGACTGCGAGTCAGTCAAATTCAAGAGTTACTTCAAGAACGGCATTGTGTGAGTAGGAACCGCTTCTAATCCTGTGCTCTTGTCTTTCCTTGTTTTTTGTAATGAAATAAATATTTCACTGCGTGAGTGTTTATTATTTAGTAAACTGTGAAATATTTACAGTATGTACAAGACCACATCATTGCCAAATGTGGTTGGTTGCAAAAGCCCTGTGTGGAGGCCTCCTAGCGCAGTGTTTACTCATTATGGACCCCCCCCTGTGGAGGCCTCCTAGCGCAGTGTTTACTCATTATGACCCCCCCGTGTGGAGGCCTCCTAGCACAGTGTTTACTCATCATGACCCCCACCCCCTGTGTGGAGGCCTCCTAGCACAGTGTTTACTCATTATGACCCCCCCCCATGTGGAGGCCTCCTAGCGCAGTGTTTACTCATTATGACCCCCCCTCTGTGTGGAGGCCTCCTAGCACAGTGTTTACTCATCATGACCCCCCCCCTGTGTGGAGGCCTCCTAGCGCAGTGTTTACTCATCATGACCCCCCTCTGTGTGGAGGCCTCCCTAGCGCAGTGTTTACTCATCATGACCCCCCTGTGTGGAGGCCTCCTAGCGCAGTGTTTACTCATTATGACCCCCCCTGTGTGGAGGCCTCCTAGTGCAGTGTTTACTCATTATGACCCCCCTGTGTGGGAGGCCTCCTGTTTACTCATCATGACCCCCCTCTGTGTGGAGTGCAGTGTTTACTCATTATGACCCCCCCTGTGTGGAGGCCTCCTAGCACAGTGTTTACTCATCATGACCCCCCCCCTCTGTGTGGAGGCCTCCTAGCGCAGTGTTTACTCATCATGACCCCCCTCTGTGTGGGAGGCCTCCTAGCGCAGTGTTTACTCATTATGACCCCCACCCTCTGTGTGGAGGCCTCCTAGCGCAGTGTTTACTCATCATGACCCCCCCCCTGTGTGGAGGCCTCCTAGCGCAGTGTTTACTCATTATGACCCCCACCCTCTGTGTGGAGGCCTGTTTACTCAGCGCTGTGTTTTTACTCATTATGACCCCCCCCCTCTGTGTGGAGGCCTCCTAGCGCAGTGTTTACTCATTATGACCCCCCTCTGTGTGGAGGCCTCCTAGCGCAGTGTTTACTCATCATGACCCCCTCTGTGTGGGCCCCTGTGTTTACTCATCATGGAGGCCTCCTAGCGCAGTGTTTACTCACTATGGACCCCCCCCCTGTGTGGAGGCCTCCTAGCGCAGTGTTTACTCATCATGACCCCCCCCCTGTGTGGAGGCCTCCTAGCGCAGTGTTTACTCACTATGGACCCCCCCCCCCTGTGGAGGCCTCCTAGCGCAGTGTTTACTCATCATGACCCCCGTGTGGAGGCCTCCTAGCACAGTGTTTACTCATTATGACCCCCCTGTGTGGAGGCCTCCTAGCGCAGTGTTTACTCATTATGACCCCCACCCCTTTTGGGGAAAAATAATTGGCGATTCAAAATTAAAAAAAAAAAAAAAAAACCACAGTGGTTCTTGTCTAAAAAGTGCAGTGAAGACATTGCCATCCTGTGACCTCCAGATCAATACCGAGGGGCTTGCACAGTTTAAGGTTACATCATTTGGTCAGTCCAGCATACAATAGAACTAATATGCATTACAAAACTTTTCAGTGCCATTAGCCAATAGGGCACCAATGTGTAGAGGTTTATCCTGCAGGTCCTGTTCATCAGACAGCAACAGTGAGCCCTAAACAAGTTAGCTAAACAGCCCCCTCCAATGCACTGGCGCCTCTGACACTCTGTATTGTGTCGTGGTAATTGGCTGTTAACCAACAATTGCAGAAATCCAGCAGTTTGCCTTTGGACTTAATTGCTCCATGATGTCATTGTATCAACTGGCAGCTCATTCCTGAAGTAATGATAGGCTCCCTGCCCTTGTGTATGCGTAATATACAGCAGCAAATGTGTCTTTTTTTGTTCTGTTTTGCCACAGCTATAAGAAGGGCGGTTTGGCGTCAGGGTTCAAACAAGTCGAGACAAACATGTACAACATCAAGCGGCTGCTGCACGTCAAGGGGCGGAAGAATTTCTCCGCCACGGAGGTACGCTGTGCGGGTATAAATGCTCCTGTTTCTAAAGGAACTATCTGGATCTTATTGAATATACCCGTTGTCTCCTGAGAGGTTGCCATCCCCAGCCAATCCAAACAGGAGCTGTGGGTGTATTTGAAATCTCACAGCTGTCAGCAGGACCCAGGCTCTCGGTACACGTACTGTACCCCGGTGCGTGGGGTCGCTGGTTCATGCACAGCATCCACCCATTTTTAACGTTGTCTTATCTCCCTCCTCAGTTTTGACTAAAATCCAATTAAGGGCCCCGGGGGTGCTTTGACGAGAGTGGAGATGATATTTATTTCTATATGTATGTATTTATCATACCAAACGTGTGTCATCTAGTTAAGAAAAGAAGCCGCCACACTGACTGATTGATGCTGGTTGTCATGTTGTTAAAGGTTGACGTTTCCTGGAACAGTTTCAATGTCGGAGATATTTTCCTGCTGGACATGGGCAAGGTGATTGTCCAGTGGAACGGGCCTGAAAGCAACCATCCTGAAAGGTTAAAGGTCAGCATCGCCCTTCATTAACACTTACTGTATACTGAGCGTACTGCACAGCACATTAAACTTACCATTTCAGTGGTAACTTTTCAAACAACCTCCATTCCCAAGGTGTTTGTAACTCTGAGGTTCTGCTGTTATTTCAAATGGTTTTCCAATTAAGAAAGAGAAAGCTCATGCTGTATGTATATATAATGCTGTCTGTCTGTCTGTCTGTCTATGCAGGGGATGGTGCTGTCCCAGGATATCCGGGACAGGGAGCGAGGTGGGCGCGCTCAGATTGGCGTCGTTGATGGAGACAATGAAGCCGCCTCCCCAGAGCTGATGAAAATCATGACAGCAGTGCTGGGGCAGAGGACAGGGAGCCTCAAGCCAGCTACCCCAGACAACAGACCCGACCTGTATCAGAAGTCAAATGTGCGGCTCTACCAGTGCGTACTCCAGACACGGTTTCACTTCCGGCTTTACACACTGGGGTTCTGTACTTCAGACACGGCTTCACTTCCGGCTTTACACACTGGGGTTCTTTACTCCAGACACGGCTTCACTTCTAATGTTACACACTGGGGTTCTGTACTTCAGACACGGCTTCACTTCTAATGTTACACACTGGGGTTCTGTACTTCAGACATGGCTTCACTTCTAATGTTACACACTGGGGTTCTGTACTTCACAGACACAGCTTCACTTCCAACTTTACACACTGGGGTTCTGTACTTCAGACACGGCTTCACTTCCGGCTTTACACACTGGGGTTTTGTACTTCAGAGACGGCTTCACTTCTAATGTTACACACTGGGGTTCTGTACTTCAGACACTGCTTCATTTCTAATGTTACACACTGGGGTTCTGTACTTCAGACACGGCTTCACTTCCAACGTTACACACTGGGGTTCTGTACTTCAGACACTGCTTCACTTCTGACTTTGCAGTGATTCCCCTGTGCAGATTTCATTGCTAATCTGTCATTTTACAGCTAATCTGTGTCTAGTTAGCAATATAGATTCCTCTGTGCAGAACTTCATTGCTAGTCTGTGTCCAGTTAGCGCTGTAGATTCCCCTGTGCAGAATGCATTGCTAGTCTGTGTCTAGTTAGCGCTGTAGATTCCCCTGTACAGACTTCATTGCTAGTCTGTGTCTAGTTAGCGCTGTAGATTCCCCTGTGCAGACTTCATTGCTAGTCTGTGTCTAGTTAGCGCTGTAGATTCCCCTGTGCAGAATGCATTGCTAGTCTGTGTCTAGTTAGCGCTGTAGATTCCCCTGTGCAGAATGCATTGCTAATCGGTTTCTTTAACTGGTCAGTGTTTCAGATTCAAGTGGAAACTTGGTCGTCCAGGAGATAGCCACACAGCCACTGACTCAGGATCTGCTCAACTCTGATGTAAGAGAATTTAATTTTCATCACAGATGAGTTCCAAAGCTCTGAAGTGCACTATGCATGTGTACAGGCACAGTGAATTATGGTAAAGTGAATTTGATGTTGTCTTTTAAACAAGCAAAAGAATCCGGCACTAACAGGGGTGACTGAGGGGTTTGTATCTGTAGGCTTCTCTGTAAGACTTTAACACTGGTGCATTTCCTGCAGGACTGCTACATCGTGGATCAGGGAGGGGTGAAGATCTTCGTGTGGAAGGGGAAGAACGCTACCACTCAGGAGAGGCAGGCTGCTCTTGGGAGAGCTGAAGTAAGTGCACTCAGTCTACAGGCCTGATTTAGCCATGCCTGTCAGATGACCTCGAAGTGATGCACACACCAGCAAGGTAAAGGTGTGCTAACCAATGTGCTATACTAACCAGTAAGCTATACTACCCAATAAGATATACTAAGTAATAAGCTATACTAACTAATAAGCTGTATTAACATTGTTATTGGTTCCCATTTTATTGTGCTGAGAATATTTTGGTTCTTGTTTAGTTTTTTTTTTATGTTAATTTGTGATCAATTTAAATAAGCTGCTGCATCCTGGTATCTTCTCAGTAGCTGACATGTTCTGAGCTTGACCATTGGAGTGAGTTCAAACTACAACACAGGAAGCAATCAGGTACCAGGAAGCATCAGAAGCAACTTCTCATCAATAGCATTATCTTTGAAATATCTGCACAGCCCAGTATATAAAATACAGTATCTGTATATTTTAAACTGAAGTCTTGAAATACAGGTAAAGAACCAAAAAATCTTCAACAGAAAAAAGTGTAATACAATAGATTTTTAAACTTTGGTTAGCACTGACGCTGGTATTAGAATAGTTGCATTCAGGGGGTCCTCAGATGGCTCATCCAGTTAAAGCGCTGCGGCTGGGAGCGCAGGATGAGTCACACAGCTTGGACGGCGCTAGTTCAGGTCCAGGCTGTGCAAAGAGGCCGAACTTTGCTGGGGACCCCAAGGGGGGCGTCATATTGGCTCTGACGCTCCCAGGTTTGGGATGGGAAACAGGCACAGACTTATTCTCCTCATCACACAACAGCGAACCCTACTGGCCAGACACCGAGCATATTCAGAGTGGATAAGAAGCAGCAGGGCTGATCTCTCTCTTCTGGGATCGGTGGCCTACCCACTTCTGCTCTGGATTGCTTGTGTAAAAGCGATTCTGGTTTTAGGCTTGTGAGATTGGAGGACGCTCACACGCCCTCAGAATGTCCGTGCTATGTGGGGACTCGCTGCAGTGAGGAGAAAAAAACATAACTGGACATTTCAAATTGGGGGAAAATAAATACAAAATAATAAATGGTAACTCTAAATTTAAAAAAAAAAAAATAGTTGCATTCATCTTGACCAGCTGCCTCTTGCCCCTAGTTAAGCAATGGGAGGGATGATGGATTCAGACTGGGGTGATCCACAAGAGCAGAGAAGGAAAAGGGGGGGACACTAAGGATGGCAATGATCAGCAGTCTCTCCTTTTCTTGCAGGGTTTCATCAAAGCAAAGAACTACCCGTCCACAACCAATGTGGAAATCATGAACGAGGACGCTGAATCTTCCATGTTCAAGCAGCTCTTCAAGACATGGACAGAGAAGGGGCTGACGCAGGGGCTGGGCAAGACCCACGCAGTGGGCAGGATAGGTGATTATTACTGCTTTAGTGAATAGAGAGTCTTCAAGAGCTAGTGCTGGTACTGGAGTCTCCATGAGCTAGTGCTGGTACTGGAGTCTTCATGAGCTAGTGCTGAGGCAGATACTGGAGTCTTCAAGAGTTAGTGCTGGTACTGGAGTCTTCATGAGCTAGTGCTGAGACTGATACTGGAGTCTTCATGAGCTAGTGCTGAGATACTGAAGTCTTCATGAGCTAGTGCTGAGACTGATACTGGAGTCTTCATGAGCTAGTGCTGAGACAGATACTGGAGTCTTAATGAGCTAGTGCTGAAATACTGGGATATTCATGAGCTAGTGCTGAGACTCTTAAGGGTGCTTACTGGCTTGGACTGAAAACCGCTGTTCTAACCCCCTGCTCCTCCCTCTCAAACAGCTAAAGTCGACCAGGTCAAGTTTGATGTCATGGAGCTGCATGCCAGACCTGACCTTGCTGCAAGAGAGAGGATGGTAGATGATGGCTCTGGGAAAGTGGAGGTGGGTCATTATTACCGCAGTGTATAAATAAAAATCAGTGGTGTGCAGGTCAGCTGTGGTCCGTTTTGATTTGCAGATCATGGTTTGATCTTTAGCCAAAGTTGATTTATGTAAACTTGGACTGTTAGATGAACATGCTTCACACCTTGCTGCTTTACTGCTGTATACGAGTGGTTTGTAACGGTGTGTTCTGATCCGGCAGGTGTGGAGGATTGAGGAGCTGGAGCTGAAGAAGGTGGATCCCAGTACCTATGGGCAGTTCTATGGAGGAGACTGTTACCTGGTGCTGTACACATACTCGCGAGGCCAGAAACCCCACTACATTCTGTACATGTGGCAGGTAACATCAGCAAACCAAACCATTATACACTATGCTTCATACATGAAGCATGCATATAAGAAACCCTATCCCCCCTCTTGATGTACTCTTTTGAATGATACAGTACACATGGTGCAGCATATGAGCACAGAGGGATTGTCAAGAAACACTTGCAATGCAGTCTGTACAGCGGCATATATGCAGTGCAATTGGCCGGCACAAGCTAGGGCTATTTTATGGAAATGTTCTGTTGGCTACACTGATAAGTCATTAGAACATAAGAACATAAGAAAGTTTACAAACGAGAGGAGGCCATTCAGCCCATCTTGCTCGTTTGGTTGTTAGTAGCTTATTGATCCCAGAATCTCATCAAGCAGCCTCTTGAAGGATCCCAGGGTGTCCGCTTCAACAACATTACTGGGGACTAATGGCAAGCTGAAGACAATACTAATAGCAGCCTCGCTAGCAACACTTGATGCTGGAACACACACCCTGATGCGTATCTCAAGATAATGCAAAATTTAGCACGAGAGCATGAGAGCAGTACTGAGAGGCTTATCAACAGTAAAAAAAATATTAGCAAAAATCTCCCTTTTATAGTAATGCAGAGCTTTTTTGCATTATGGAGATGGGATACACTGCAAGACATTCTCACTAATTGAATAGACCCGTTTGGGTCCTCGGTTCGAGTCTCGGGTCCTCTGGTCCGCCCGGACCCGTGAACACCTCCACTCTGTGGGTCACACCGCTGAACAGACTTTCACTGCCCATTTCCACCCAAACATCTTTGCATGAATTATAGGTATGAATTTTAGATGAACATGGTTCATTTTCCGTCCTGACCACGCACTAATTCAGGTATGTATTTATTTATGTATGTATTTATTTCGGAACGCAGGGGCTGCAAGCTTCTCAAGACGAGATCACAGCGTCTGCATATCAGGCTGTGAACCTGGACAACAAATACAACGGGGAGCCAGTGCAGGTGCGAGTGACCATGACCAAAGAGCCGCGCCACTTCCTGGCCATCTTCAAAGGGAAGCTCATCATTTACCAGGTGAGCCTCCGCTTTGGGTTTTGGCACTACTGATTCCGCACAGGTCATTGTCACTGCCATTGTGCCTTTCATTGTCTTCAGAACAATCACCTGTTTTATGGTTTACTGGCTGGTAAGAGAAGTGACTGGTAGTTTAGAGTTAGAGTTAGGATGTTAACGAAAGTTGTATGAATTAAGTTAAATGCGAGTTCAGTATGTATAGAATTTGCAACAAATTCACCTCAAGCGTGAGTCCTATTACCAACAGTCTTTAAAATCTTAAGAGGAGTTTACCAATTTAATCAGGACAAGAGGGAAGAACTGGAAATTACAGTAAGTTAAGACAGACACAGGACAGGAGTTAGGAGGTCCTACAGAATCCTACATATTCTACCATGTTAACTTGTTCCATTGTTGTTAACAGGGATAGGAATAAGACTCCCATTGCAGAGCAGTTTGATCTGTTCCTGGTTTTACTACAGGTTTAATCCGACACCCCTGAGCTTGTTGCCTATATGCTGTGGCTAATCAAGCTGGTAGTAAAACCTGGAATGGGAAAGTGCAGTCTTATTCCCATCCCTGTGCTAATGTTCAGGGCGGTACAGGACGTGGAGGGAAGGCAGCTCAGGACCCTGCTTACAGACTGTTCCAGGTTCGAGGCACTGATGAATATAACACTAAAGCAAGCGAGGTCCCGGCCCGTGCCTCCTCCCTCAACACCAACGACGTGTTTGTACTCAGAGCCGACCACGTCTGCTACCTGTGGTGTGGGAAGGTGAGTCACTTGGCGTACAGAGAGAGCCTCCTCATGGGAACTGACATCAACCACAGAGGAGGGGGGATAGGGAGAAATGTGCACATGCTTTCCCAAATGAAAAATGATTCTATTATATCTAGGGTGTATAATGTGTGTATCTAAATATATCCCTGAAAGGGATTGAAATATATTGTAATTTTACATGTATTGTGGCTATGTGTTCACAATCTTCCCAGGTATCTCATGTACTGTATGTGCTACATTGTATTTATTGGAGCTCATATTGTTACACAATTTACTGTTAAAGATGTCAGTCTTGGTCTCCTCATAGATAGCACTGCTGTTTGAAATGGGTTTACAGGTAACATCTATATTGAAGGGACATTGCAGTGTGGTGTTTTTAAGAGCAATGGGAAGTAAAAGGAATGTGAAACAGGCATAATTACAGAAAGTGTGATTGCACAGTGAATATAATTACAGAAAGTGTGATTGCACAGTGAATTTTGGTCATGCAGTAAATGGGAAATGAAAAGGCATGCCTTGGCACTGCATCATTGTTATTGAGAAGCTAGGTAGGGCCCTTGGTGTGGAATGGACTTGTCTGTGGTTGTGCTCAAGCTCTCCGTTGTGTTCCACCTATCAGGGCTGCAGTGGGGATGAGCGGGAGAGGGCGAAGAACGTGGCCGACATCGTCTCCAAACGGGACAAGCAGACTATCCTGGAGGGACAGGAGCCTGCAGACTTCTGGGTAGCTCTCGGAGGGAAAGCACCCTACTGCAGTGATAAGAGGTAGGGTCTGAAGAAGAGATTCACCCTAAACCCTGACCCTAACCCCTGATCCTAACCCTAACCCTAACCCTAAACCTTGACCTTAACCTTAATCCTAAATACTGCTTGGGCACCCGTACGAAAATAAGAGCTGGCATAAAGTCTCTTGGGGTTTACATGCAGAGGCTCATCTCGAGTGTTGGTTACTGGTGTAACAGGCAGTGTTATGTGATAGTGCCATTACGGATTTTGTCCTGTCCCCTGTCGCTGCAGCTGCAGTTTATTTTTTGTTTTTGTTTCCAGGTTCCAGGAGGAGAAGCCGCAGCGGGTGCCACGCCTCTTCGAATGCTCCAATCAGACGGGCCGCTTCATGATGACAGAGGTCTTTGATTTTGCCCAGGAGGACCTCGATGAGACGGATGTGATGCTTCTGGATACCTGGGAGGAGGTGAGGGAAATTGCTTTGTCTGATTTGTCTCAGAGTGGTTGCACAACGTCTGTAAATACTAATGCAATGTTGTTCTCCTGCAGATTATACAGATGTAAGAGTTTGCTACTAATTATGCAATAATGTACAGCCAACTGTAAATAGCAGGGTTGTAATTCTGTTTAGGGTTTCTGGTGACCTATAAAGAAGGCTGTGTTTTTTCACTGTTATCACGGATTGCACGATTTCAATGAAATGTAGCCATTACCGTGCAATATGCATTTCATGGAAATTGTGAAATCCGTGATCCCTGTAAAAAGAAGTGAAAATACAGCCATAATTGTAACCTAATTGAATATGGAGCTGTGTTGCACTGATCTGAATGTTGGTGCTGTAAGACTGGGTAAGGAAGGCGGCCTGCTCACCTGCTACTATGTGACAGATCTTCCTGTGGATCGGTAAAGCTGCCAATGATGTTGAGAAGAAGGAGTCCCTGACCTCTGCCGCGGAGTACCTGAAGACACACCCGGCGCAGCGAGACCCTGGCACACCCATCACCACGGTGACACAGGGCCACGAACCACTCACCTTCACTGGCTGGTTCAGCGCCTGGGACCCTCACAAGTGGAGCGTAAGTCTTTCAATTGATGCTCTGGACCGCTGGATAAAGGGCACCCCAGCCGTCCGTATCAGTTAGTGTTCCTAATTCAGCTAACTCACAGTAATAGTGGGATTTGTATGTTTAAAGACACATGTAATTTGTCTGTCTAAATTGTATACAATTGCATGTGTCTGTATCTGTATATACAGTATCTGTGTCTGTATATACAGTATCTGCAGTATTTCTGTTTTTAATTATTATATTGTTAGATTTTATTGAGTATGGTCTACTTACTTACTGTAGGTCTGTCTTTCTATTGGTGCTGCACTATTGAGATGTACCTGTGCTGACCCTGCCTGTGGCACAAAGTGACTACATTAAAGATGTATTTTACAGCACAGTGTCGCCTATCAGAAACAGTTACTTACGTGCTTTTGTTATTCAGGATTCTCGCTCCTATGAGGACATAAAGAACAGCTTGGGGGATGCTTCTGCAATCTCCCAGATCACTGTGGTAAGTCCTTCTCAAGTCTCCGCCACACTTGTTTTGAATTCCCATCTGCACACCAGTGCCGGCTGTTAAAGGGCAGTTTCTCATTGGATTTCATGTACCGCTGTTGTAGGGAATTAGTAGACCGGGGATAAAGTGGATCGCGCAAGCACAGTAAGGCAGGAGGAAGGCGTGGCAGCAGTATTGCAAGGTCTGTTGTTTTTTGTCAGTAGGCCTAGCGTTAACTATCACAGTTTACAAAGACGAAACGTTAACAACCTAGTTAAAAAAATAAATAAATAAATAAAACATGATAGCTAAATTAGTAAACAAGTTTTTTTTTTGTTTTGTTTGAATAGGAACAGGAGTTTTGTCATGTAGCCTATGTACCTAGGCTGGAAAATAAAAATGAGTACTGTCTGTAAAAATAAATGAAAAAACAAAGCGCATAATAAATAATAATACAAGTGCATCAGTGATTGCTGTGCATCGTGGCCTAAGTTAATAACCGCAGCATGGAGCTCAATTTTGTCCATGACTGAAAATCGTGCTTTAACTTTTTGATAATTGCTCACATACCTATCCTTACAGTACTGCTTACATGTTAAATATGTAACAAAAACATTTTGAGTTGCTATAACATTTGTTAAACAAACAGACGTATAAATGACACTTACAAAGTTCATTTTAAATGATTTATTTTGAGTTAATATATCCGATCAGCTTATTCCCTGGGCTCGCTCTACTAATTCCCCAGACGTAGTACTAGTAGGAGTAAAACTCAGAAACAATGGAACCTCCCCTTTAAATTCTAGATGGCGATCCACTTTTTCCCTGATCTACTTATTCCCCTGGACACCGGCATTGGCCCATGCGCCTACACTATGTCAAAGAAGACGACCAGGCTTCGATGTTGAGACTTTTGTATTGATCTACAGCAACGTAATATTTTGTAACAGTCAAATTGTATTTAAATCTGAGAATCAAGGCAAAAATAACCACACCGCTAGTTTGGATTCCCTACCATCAATCTGAACTCCAACTGACTTACCCCTGAGAACAATACATGCTTGCTTCTATGAAATATATCATATTATTCTAGGATCTTAACAAGACAGATCTGAACAGAGGAAAGGGAGGTGCTTCCAAAAGCCCTGCCAGTGGATATAGCGCCCCTGGAGGTCCCAGCACTCCATTAAACACAGCTACAAAGAACAAGCCTCACAGTGTCAGGACAGACAAGACTGATGGGAGGAGTCCTGCTGCGGCCAATGGCAGGACCACAGGATACGACCCAGAGCTGCTCATCAACAAAACAGCAGAGGAGCTGCCAGAGGGGGTGGACCCCTCCAGGAAAGAGGTGAGGAGATATTCAGTAAAGAGGAGAGGAGATATTCAGTAAAGAGGAGAAGAGATATTCAGTAAAGAGGTGAGGAGATATTCAATAAAGAGGTGATATTCAGTAAAGAGGAGATATTCAGTAAAGAGAAGAGATATTCAGTAAAGAGGTGAGGAGATATTCAGTAAAGAGGAGAAGAGATATTCAGTAAAGAGGTGAGATATTCAGTAAAGAGGAGAGGAGATATTCAGTAAAGAGGAGATATTCAGTAAAGAGGTGAGGAGATATTCAGTAAAGAGGTGAGGAGATATTCAGTAAAGAGGTGAGGAGATATTCAGTAGAGGTGAGGAGATATTCAGTAAAGAGGTGAGGAGATATTCAATAAAGAGGTGATATTCAGTAAAGAGGAGATATTCAGTAAAGAGAAGAGATATTCAGTAAAGAGGTGAGGAGATATTCAGTAAAGAGGAGAAGAGATATTCAGTAAAGAGGTGAGATATGCAGTAAAGAGGAGAGGAGATATTCAGTAAAGAGGAGAGGAGATATTCAGTAAAGAGGAGATATTCAGTAAAGAGGAGAAGAGATATTCAGTAAAGAGGAGAGGAGATATTCAGTAAAGAGGAGAGGAGATATTCAGTAAAGAGGAGATATTCAGTAAAGAGGAGAAGAGATATTCAGTAAAGAGGTGAGGAGATATTCAGTAAAGAGGTGAGGAGATATTCAGTAAAGAGGTGAGGAGATATTCAGTAAAGAGGAGAGGAGATATTCAGTAAAGAGGAGATATTCAGTAAAGAGGAGATATTCAGTAAAGAGGAGAGGAGATATTCAGTAAAGAGGAGATATTCAGTAAAGAGGAGAGGAGATATTCAGTAAAGAGGAGATATTCAGTAAAAAGGAGAAGAGATATTCAGTAAAGAGGAGATATTCAGTAAAGAGGAGATATTCAGTAAAGAGGAGAGGAGATATTCAGTAAAGAGGAGATATTCAGTAAAGAGGAGGAGATATTCAGTAAAGAGGTGATATTCAGTAAAGAGGAGATATTCAGTAAAGAGAAGAGATATTCAGTAAAGAGGTGAGGAGATATTCAGTAAAGAGGAGAAGAGATATTCAGTAAAGAGGTCAAATATGCAGTAAAAGAGGAGAGGAGATATTCAGTAAAGAGGAGAGGTTTATTCAGTAAAGAGGAGATATTCAGTAAATAGGAGAAGAGATATTCAGTAAAGAGGAGAGGAGATATTCAGTAAAGAGGAGAGGAGATATTCAGCCTGAGGAGATATTCAGTAAAGAGGAGAAGAGATATTCAGTAAAGAGGTGAGGAGATATTCAGTAAAGAGGTGAGGAGATATTCAGTAAAGAGGTGAGGAGATATTCAGTAAAGAGGAGAGGAGATATTCAGTAAAGAGGAGATATTCAGTAAAGAGGAGATATTCAGTAAAGAGGAGAGGAGATATTCAGTAAAGAGGAGATATTCAGTAAAGAGGAGAGGAGATATTCAGTAAAGAGGAGATATTCAGTAAAAAGGAGAAGAGATATTCAGTAAAGAGGAGATATTCAGTAAAGAGGAGATATTCAGTAAAGAGGAGAGGAGATATTCAGTAAAGAGGAGATATTCAGTAAAGAGGAGGAGATATTCAGTAAAGAGGAGATATTCAGTAAAGAGGTGAGGAGATATTCAGTAAAGAGGTGAGATATTCAGTAAAGAGGAGATATTCAGTAAAGAGGAGAAGAGATATTCAGTAAAGAAGAGATATTCAGTAAAGAGGAGATATTCAGTAAAGAGGAGATATTCAGTAAAGAGGAGATATTCAGTAAAGAGGTGAGGAGATATTCAGTAAAGAGGTGAGATATTCAGTAAACATTATAAAAGTTATTTTTATTCTCTTACGTATTACAAAACAGTGAGGTGGGTACTCTCCAACACGTTTCAGTCCACAGAGACTTAGAACAGGAGTTCAAAGGGCGGCCCCTAGGGAGCAGCAGGGCACTGTACGATTACGGTTTATTTTCTTTCCACAGGACTTCCTGTCGGATGCTGACTTTGAGAACTTGAACGGCACCCAAATGTTTTGAAAACAGCACCATGCCAGCCTGGAAAGAAGCATTTTTAGAAAACATCTGGCCTTTTCTGAGAACGCTAAATCATAGCCACGCCTCCCACAAGGAAAGAGCTAATTGATTGGGCTACCATATAACTTCATTTCAAAGGGACAGTTCAGGCTTTTCAACTCACATTGCAATGCATTCTGGAAAAAGTGACCTGTCTTGGGTTACAACAGGACTAAAAAAAAAAGAATGCATTCATAAAGAGTTGAAAAGCCTGAACTGTCCCAAACTGTATTAGTGCAGGGTTCCTGGTCCTGGGGAACCCCTGTGTCTGCTGGTTTTCAACCCCGGGTCCTGGTGAGCCCTGTGTCTGCTGGTTTTCAACCCCGGTCCTGGGGAGCCCAATGTCTGCTGGTTTTCAACCCCGGTCCTGGGAGCCCTTTGTCTGCTGGTTTTCAACCCCGTCCTTCATTGCACTGTAACATTGCTGGTTTTCAACCCCGATCCTGAATACAACAATGTATAGAGGTTTTCATTCCAGCTGAGTTCATTATCCTCAGTGATTTGAGTACAATTGAACTATATTCATTGCATTGAGAACTTTTAATTGTTCTTTGAATACAACAATGTATAGAGATGCCGATTTCAAGTTACTTCTAAAATTGTATAGTTAACTTGAAATCTCCAACTGTTTAAAAGCTGAAAACAATTAAAAAGGTCTAATTAAGCAAATTATCAGTTCAATTAAGGGTTTGATTAAGTAACTGAGAACTCCGTTGGAATGAAAACCAACAGACACAGCCGCAGTGTACAGTCATATGGTAACCCTATGTGTGAAGTGTGTGCGTTACAGAATGTTGAACGTGTTTTAAAATGTTTCGAAAAACCATGAGGTCAAACAAAGAGCTATATGTATTTTACAAGATAATGTTTTTATTGCAGATAACAAAAAAAATCTATGAATTACGCACATGAAACTGAGCTAATTGCAGTGTCTATTTCTTTAACTTTTTCCAAAGATATATTTTGTAATGTACTTCAGATTCCCTTTTGGAAAAAGTAATCCACACTTCTGTTACAGCAAAAAAAAAAAAAAAGTTTATTCATACACAGCAAAGGGACTCATTACAGTAGGTATTGATCAATTAGGGGTTTATTCATACACAGCAAAGGGACTCATTACAGTAGGTATTGATCAATTAGGGGTTTATTCATACACAGCAAAGGGATTACAGTAGGTAGTGATCAATTAATTTGGATGCAAAATATTGACCAATCGAAAATTTTTAATCACCACTTATATTTTGTAAATATTTGAATACAGCATTGTAGAGATCATTCATTGCATTGATAACATTGTCTTTAGTGATTTGAATACAACAATGTATAGAGATCATTCATTGCATTGATAGCATTATCCTCAGTGATTTGAGTACAGCAATGTATAGAGATCATTCATTGCATTGATAACATTGTCTTTAGTGATTTGAATACAACAATGTATAGAGATCATTCATTGCATTGATAGCATTATCCTCAGTGATTTGAGTACAGCAATGTATAGAGATCATTCATTGCATTGATAACATTGTCTTTAGTGATTTGAATACAACAATGTATAGAGATCATTCATTGCATTGATAGCATTATCCTCAGTGATTTGAGTACAGCAATGTATAGAGATCATTCATTGCATTGATAGCATTATCCTCAGTGATTTGAGTACAGCAATGTATAGAGATCATTCATTGCATTGATAGCATTATCCTCAGTGATTTGAGTACAGCAATGTATAGAGATCATTCATTGCACTGATAGCGTTATCCTCAGTGATTCTAAACTCCTAAGATCACTATTGCTTCTTGATCTGACTGGATCATAACAATGTCTTCTTACATTCTCTATTGCATTGTGTGTTACTTTGAGGCTTTTATTTAGATTCTATTTAATCAAATGCCATTTTTAAAATTTTTAACTTTCATGAAATGTTATAAGATCCTAAGAAATATTCTTTTACATGTAGAAATGTCAGTAGTCAAAATGTCCCTAAACTGGTATAGTAATGTGTGGAGAGTAGGATATTCAGAAATGCGGCTATACTGCGTTTGAGGTCTGTCCACATAGTTAAATTTCTCTGTTTAAAAATAAATAACAATTAACAAACCTCTTCTGTGTCTTTGCAAATCCTGTGTTATGAAACTGGGACAACTTTAAAAACTGTTATGAACAGTCATATTTGCATGCTGTTATTTATTGTTATGAACAATCATATTTGCATGCTGTTATTTATTGTTATGAACAATCATATTTGCATGCTGTTATTTATTGTTATGAACAATCATATTTGCATGCTGTTATTTATTGTTATGAACAATCATATTTGCATGCTGTTATTTATTGTTATGAACAATCATATTTGCATGCTGTTATTTATTGTTATGAACAATCATATTTGCATGCTGTTATTTATTGTTATGAACAATCATATTTGCATGCTGTTATTTATTGTTATGAACAATCATATTTGCATGCTGTTATTTATTGTTATGAACAATCATATTTGCATGCTGTTATTTATTGTTATGAACAATCATATTTGCATGCTGTTATTTACTGTTATGAACAATCATATTTGCATGCTGTTATTTACTGTTATGAACAATCATATTTGCATGCTGTTATTTATTGTTATGAACAATCATATTTGCATGCTGTTATTTATTGTTATGAACAATCATATTTGCATGCTGTTATTTATTGATCCATAGCCTAATCGTCCAATCCATTAAATGTTTTCTTCAGATTTGATTGTTTGCTTTTATCTGTTATTTCTTTTCCCAGAAATGCAGTCCTTCAAGGTTGGGTTACTATAATCGTGTTCACTAGGACAGTTTTCAACAATATCGCAATGCATTCTGGTACCTTTCACTTGTTTCATTTCTTTGATTCTACACTTACCAGAATGCATTGCGGTGTGAGTTGAAAAGCCTGAACTGTCCCAATGTACATCGTCATATGGTAACTGTCAGATTCGCACATACTTCTTTTATTGCTCTGAGCACACTCTTAAACTCAAGGGAGACGTTTAAGGAGGACAGAGATGTTTTGGACTCCTGTAGTGGATTGTTCATGCACTGGGCTTGCAGCGTATCCAGACAACTTTTAATAATCAATATTTCAGTTTTTTATTTTTCTTAAAAATATTTCCCAACATAAAACCAATGTCATCTTACAATAATTGATTTTGAGTTTCAGTGTTTTAAAATAAAATATCAAACAGAACGAAATTTCAATGTACCATTTGTAATTCAGTAATATGAGAGAATTGGTCAGGGTCTGAATACTTTTGTAGCAGGCACTGTATATGTATTCTATATATATGAATATATATATATATATATATATATATATATATATATATATATATATATATATATATATATATATATATATATGAATATATAGAGAATACATATAAAGGGATGTTTTTTAATATACAACACTCACTCTGTTTAATCATTCCAACCCGGGTTTAAAATATATTTCCCTCAATAGGTTGGATTTGCTTCATGTGTTTTAACAAAATATTGGATAAAGACTCAAGGGGTTTATCACTGAGCTTTTGAATAAAACCACTAAGCATACAGTGGCCAGTTCAGTTCTTTTCATTTAAATTCAGGCTATAATGACCATGTTAAATATAATAGTCTCATATTAACTGTACCATACTTGGACTAAGCCTGACCTCTCTCTGTTTCTAAAAATCCCCTATGCAAGCCCCGCTTTTAAGAGCCAACACCGAATCCTGCTTTCAGGTGCCAAAGACCAAGCCTTATCTTTGGAAGGTCAAATGCCTTTCCAGAATTCTACTGTGTGTCTGAGGCGGGCTTTTCATTCTTTCACTTGTAAACCCTACAGGTTCCCTGTACATAAATACTACAGGAAAACTTCAAGAAATGCAACACTGGCTTGTTTAGTTTTAAATGTAATTCTGTCCAACAGTTGCTTTTTCATTCGCAAACATCATCCCAATTAAAGTCACTATCTTCCTGATAAGAACTGATACTGTAGACAACTTTTCTATTTTAAATGAAATGCTCTCTTCGGCTGCCAAGTTTTCATTAATTTCTATATTATAATGTTGAGAACGGACATTACACCATAATACACTCTTATTCTGGTACCAAAAGGTATTTCGTTAGTTAGTTTTAAAAAGATCGCTCCTTATAGAAAGACCTTGAATCTAAAGCTGCTGACAACCATCGAGTCTCGCTTCAACTGCCTAAAAGCACTTTCCCTGCCCAGCACCACTCTGCTACAAGCAGGTAAAGAAGAGGTCACTTTCCCTGCCCAGCACCACTCTGCTACAAGCAGGTAAAGAAGAGGTCACTTTCCATGCCCAGCACCGCTCTGCTACAAGCAGGTAAAGAAGAGGTCACTTTCCCTGCCCAGCACCACTCTGCTACAAGCAGGTAAAGAAGAGGTCACTTTCCATGCCCAGCACCGCTCTGCTACAAGCAGATAAAGAGGCCATCAATTTAATTATATTTCTGAATTATAATTATAGTCCACTGTATATTACAGTTATTGAATCCAGTTTACACTTTACTGTCTTATATTCAAACTTAACACCTCCTCTGTTATAAATGCTCACTTCAATGAGGGGTATCGTTCAGTAATTGAGAGCTCAGCTGGAATGAAACCCAGCAGATACAGGGGGTCCCCTGGACCGGCTTGGGAACTACTGCTCTAATTCATGTTCCCTTTGCAACTGTGACACCCCTAGTGGTCATTTCTCAAACTACCTCACTGCAAAGAAAACAGTTTAATGGACAATAGTTAGTAATCTAAGCATTATACAACATACACACATAAAAAGGATATTGAGCAAGTTGCTTTTCCACAAGAGTCGCATTTGCTTTCTATATCCGTCACACACATTGATCTGTAGTTTTGTCATTCATTCGAGATGTGTAACACAGGCTGCAGTAAATGTAATGTCAACAACTGCCCACAAAGGGGCAACAACTGGTCACAAGTGTTCAATGAGCCATCAGACAGACTAGGTTTTCTGCACTGTACAATTGCTGTGTCCACTGTAGAGATTCACACCATGTATAATGATATGATTTGTGAAATGCAAGGAGAGTATAAAAAGTAGTTTAAATCGCTGTCAAGCTCCAGAGGGTAGAGTTAATGGGCTTGGTGGTGGAGTCAGAGGAGCCCTCTGGCACTCAGTGCTGCTCAGGGGAGTTGAGCCCTTATCCGAATGAGTATAGAGTTAATGGGCTTGGTGGTGGAGTCAGAGGAGCCCTCTGGCACTCAGTGCTGCTCAGGGGAGTTGAGCCCTTATCCGAATGAGTATAGAGTTAATGGGCTTGGTGGTGGAGTCAGAGGAGCCCTCTGGCACTCAGTGCTGCTCAGGGGAGTTGAGCCCTTATCCGAATGAGTATAGAGTTAATGGGCTTGGTGGTGGAGTCAGAGGAGCCCTCTCACTTTCAGTGCTGCTCAGGAGAGTTGAGCCCTTATCAGAATGAATGTAGAGTTAATGGGCTTGGTGGTGGAGTCAGAGGAGCCCTCTCACTTTCAGTGCTGCTCAGGAGAGTTGAGCCCTTATCCGAATGAATGTAGAGTTAATGGGGTTGGTGGTGGAGTCAGAGGAGCCCTCTCACTTTCAGTGCTGCTCAGGAGAGTTAAGCCCTTATCCGAATGAGTATAGAGTTAATGGGCTTGGTGGTGGAGTCAGAGGAGCCCTCTGGCACTCAGTGCTGCTCAGGGGAGTTGAGCCCTTATCCGAATGAGTGTAGAGTTAATGGGCTTGGTGGTGGAGTCAGAGGAGCCCTCTGGCACTCAGTGCTGCTCAGGGGAGTTGAGTCTGCCTGCATATCTCTTCATATTCTCCCCCCAATGTATTGATTCCATAAGGGAACAAACTAAATACAGGGGGAGTGAACACTGTAAATGCAAGAACATGTATGGTAATCGTTTCAGGGTGTTTGGTAGTGCTTTACAGGGCATGAATAATCTTGTAATAAAATGGGGTGCTTACCAGTGATTCCTGCTCTTATAATTACACAGAAATGGCTTTAAACAGCATCTTGTGACCTGATGCAATTACAGGCAGCAGCATGACACAGCCCAGAATTTCAGTGTAATCTCACACACGCCACACTCTCATAGCCAAGGGGGCTAAAAACAATTCCAAAAAGTTTTTCTAATATTATAACAGCAAAAGAACATTCAAGGAGGAAGTAGAATGTCTAAGAGATACAAATGGCAACATCATAGATAAAGAGAAAAAAATACCAAATATATTAAATTATTAAGTTTTTATGTCAACCTGTTCCTATTCCGTTTTAAATAACTGAGGCATAAGTGTTAAAGGGAGACAAAACCGAACCAGGTAACTACAGACCAATAAGTCTGACTTCTATTATATGTAAACTTATGGAAACTATAATAAGATCCAAAATGGAAAATTACCTATATGGTAACAGTATCCTGGGAGACAGTCAGCATGGTTTTAGGAAAGGGAGATCATGTCTAACTAACCTGCCTGATTTTTTTGAGGATGCAACATCGACAATGGATAACTGCAAAGCATATGACATGGTTTAGCTAGAAGTCCTGCATAAAACATTAATTATCAAACTGAATGCAGTAGGTATTCAAGGAAATGCATGCACATGAATTAGGGAGTGGTTAACATGTAGAAAACAGAAAGTACTGATTAGAGGAGAAACCTCAAAATGGAGCGAGGTAACCAGTGGAGTACCACAGGGCTAAGTATTCTGCTATTCCTAATCTACATTAATGATTTAGATTCTGGTGTAGCAAGCAACCTTGTTAAATTTGCAGACGACACAAAAACAGGAGGAGTGGCAAACACTGTTGCAGCAGCAAAGGTCATTCAAAATTATCTAGAAAGCATTCAGAACTGGGCAGACACATGGCAAATTACAGTTAATAGAGAAAAGTGTAAGGTACTGCACGCAGGCAATAAAAATGTATATTATAAATACCATATGGGAGATAAAGAAGGAATCTATGAAAAAGACCTAGGTGTTTATGTTGACTCAGAAATGTCTTCATCTAGACAATGTGGGGAAGCTATAAAAATAAAGGCCAACAAGATGCTCAGATATAGTGTGAAAAGTGTTGAATTTAAATCCAGGGATGCATTAATAAGATCTCATCTAGAGTGTTCAGTTCTGGTCACCTTGCTACAAAAAGGATATTGCTGCTCTAGAAATACTGTGACCAGAATTATTCCTGGTTTAAAACGCATGTCATATGCAGACAGGCTAAAAGAATTTAATCTATTCAGTCTTGAACAAAGAAGACTATGCGGCGATCTGATTCAAGGATTCAAAATTCTAAAAGGTATTGACAATGTCGACCCAGGGGAATTTTTCGACCTGAAAAAACAAACAAGGACCAGGGATCACAAATGGAAATTAGATAAAGGGGCATTCAGAACAGAAAATAGGAGGTACTTTTTTTACACAGACAATTGTGGGAGTCTGGAACCAATTCTCCAGTAATGTTGTTGAAGCTGACACCCTGGGATCCTTCATGAAGCTGCTTGATGAGATTCTGGGATCAATAAGCTACTAACAACCAAACGAGCAAGATGGGCCAAATGCCTTATTTCTTATCTTCAAATGGAATGGTCAAGCCATAGATACGAGTGTATATATATATATATATATATATATATAGATATAGATATAGATATAGATATAGATATAGATATATATATATAAACTATTAGCAGTAACTGTGTTCTTTCAGTGAGGGGGGTCCTTTGATAGCAGAGATGGTGGCTGCAGTAGTGTCAGCACGGTTCAAACACAAACTTGTATCTATACATTGAAAAAACAACCAACCACACTTTGTATGTCAAGATATTTAATAACAAGGAACAGTGTTTTTCAAAATACTGGAAACATTGTGAATGCATGAGGAAGAAAATACACGACAGATTGATTTGAAATCCAAACCCCGCCCTGTCACACAGGAGTCTGAAAGGAGGATAGTGTTCGGAGACCGAGGCTGGCAACCTGGAGCACATAGTCTTCTACCCGTTTCACCTCAATACACAGCCAAGCGATTTCTCTGAAACGAACAAATTCAGACACTTCCATTGTTCGTTCTCAAGCTCAGTTTTAATTTATACTTAAATTAGCAACTGATATTTCCAACACTGCAGCACATCTCTTATATATATATATATATATATATATATATATATATATATATAAAAATCTTCCAGTTCTATTAGTGATTGTACTCTCACCACCAGGTGTCACTGTTGTTCTACAGTTTAACAAAGGCACTGACTGTGCTGTACTTCACCACACAGGAGGGACGCTCTCTCAAACGGCTGAGGCACTTCAGGCTTCAAGCTCTTCTCGGCACTTCTTTTTGCAAATTGTATCAAACGACTGTTTCACTAAAGGCCTGTTTAAACATCATGCCCTTAAGCACAACTCCAAACCATGTGCAGTTTAGCTGCTCTGACAAAATGCACGATCGTTTTTAAAGCTTAGTCTTCTAGTTCACAGTGCCCCCTGCTGTTTTATGTCATGCATGTTCTGCTAATTAAGTGCAGCTGATTCAATGGTGGTTTGCAATCTGAATTGCCAAGCTGCAGCATGTTTGCGACAGGTGAATAGTTGGATTTGGCTACCACTGTAGATCCTAATTTATTCTCTTAGTCAGTCGTACACATCTGAAATACACAGCAAAAAGCTGCAGTTTCCTTATACATTGGATTTTTTCAGTGCCAAAGCACCGAATGCTAGTAGGCACAAGAGTCACTTTAACAGTGTCAGAATTCAAATGTAGAAAAAACAAAAAACTGATTCTATGGGTTGATGAAGTTGCCTAGACCCTTTTTAGTAAAACGTAAGAAAGATGAACAGTTTAAAAATATCAAATGAAACTGAATGAACCTATAATGATTAATCACTGACAATCAAAATTAATTTGTGTAAGACATTTTCTCTTCCAATTCACAATTTGGAAAAAGACAAACTACATCTCACTAGCCACAAGCTTCCTGTGTATTCCTTATTGTAACTCACTGCGGCGGCACCCCTGACCAAAGTCATTCTATTGCATTGATAATCCCAGCTATGAGCACTATTAAAATACTAAAAAACTCATTCCTTAAACGTGTCATTAAGAATAAAGACGATACTTCTAAATGTTCAATCACAGAAGATAAAACTAGGGTTAACATAAAATATGATCTTTTTTTTTTTTTTTAAACCCAACATGAATTAAAAAATGTCTCGATTGTAAAAGGCTTTGGTTTTTAAGGCTTTTCGTGTGAAGCTGTTTCTACTGGTCGACGACCATGATGTGTATGAAGATGGAGGAGGAAGCAATGGGGTTCCCTTCCTTCGTCAGTAGAGGAACGTGGCGGTATCCTGCAGACAGAGAGAGACACACACACATCTAGATCCAGCTTACTGAGAAGTTGTATTAATGACTCTGTAAAGCAGGGGGCCTGGAGGGCCAGTCACTCCAGGTTTAACAGGTACAACGAGATCATGAACTAGTGCAGGGGCTGGATGGAGGGTTTCAATTGGTTCAATTAAACAATCTAGAACAGGGTTGGAACAAAGACCAGGAGTGGAAATGGAAGGGCCACCCCTGCTGTAAAAGCATATTCCAAGATACAGGGCTTAAAATCCTCAAAATGCATGTTTCCTAAAACCCCCTCCTGTAATGAACTCACCATTCTGTATACTCATAAAAGCACCCCCCCTCCTGAAATGAAGGGTAGTGTGTACTGCACCAACCCTCCTGAAATGAAGGGTAGTGTGTACTGCACCAACCCTCCTGAAATGAAGGGTAGTGTGTACTGCACCAACCCTCCTGTAAAGAAGGGTAGTGTGTACTGCACCCCCCCTCCTGTAATGAACTCACCGTTCTGTAAACTCATGAATGGTAGTGTGTACTGCATCCCCCCCCGCCTCCTGTAATGAACTCACCGTTCTGTAAACTCATGAATGGTAGTGTGTACTGCGCCACAAAGTCATTTCGAGAAGCGACATCGTGGTCTTCCACCACAAAGCGGACGAGGGCCAGCTCCGGGACACTGATATCAAACTGGAAGTTCTTGTTCCAGCTCGGGTTAAACCCTAGAGTGAAGGAGAAGACGATAGCGATGGAATGAAAGCTGCAGTACATCCCGGTTTCCCTGTCCGTGACCTTTCTAAACACTTACCATAGTTATCCATAGCAAAGTGGAATACAAGCACAGTGTGCAAAAAAATAAAGAAACAAAGATGGTGCAGCCCTTGATGAGGAATTGCTATATTTAAAATCCCTGAACAGGATTTCATTTGAATTGGTCACAGTTCTCTGCCCCTTCAGTGATATACTGTGCAGGGATTCTAATAGTCAGCATCCCCACAGTATCACTGTTAATATTGGTTGTTTCTGTTTTTCATTTGTGAAAGAGAGAGGAACAAATTAATGGTGCAGATAGTCAGCTAGGCCTGGCCCCCAACTGACAGAACATCCTAACCAGTAGAACACATGGCATTGAAATGCCTGACTCATGGAACACCTGAAATAAACTGAAGAAGAAAACTTGAATTTGTGCAAAAGGACTGTATTGAGAATGTTAAAACCACACACACACATGTACAGCGTTGATGATGCTGCTTGATACTATTCAGACACGTTGCATGTGATCCCAACCAACAGGTAATTCCAGATTGCTGTATTGGGTGTTTAACTAGAACACGCCTTTATTTGTGTAAGGTACGAACTGCTCATTACAAACCATTTCCTGATTGCTTTGTGCAAACACAACCTGCAGCAATCTGAGAAAAGCACTTCAGAATGACATGCAACAAAGCAAGCAGATCCGAGACAGTAACCGAGAACAGCCTCTCAAACACAGAGGCACGGGGCATTGCACTGGCTGATGTGTGCAGCTTCTTATTTTACCTTCACATGTTAATAAAACAAAGCAGGTGTGCAAGTTACAAATGAGCTTTATTTCCAATACAAGATATGTTTGCATCCATGTGGTTTAGATAAGGTTCTGCACGTGGCCGATATCATTTGCATGTGGTTCTCTAAATCAGTAGAATTTACATCATTGTTCAAATTCCTAGTGAATCGTTTCAGGATTTAATCTCAGTAACAGCAATTCAAAGGCAGCTGCAAATATTTGCATTGGCCAGAATAGAAAACTGTTATATTACATTACCTGCACACACACAATGCAAATCTACAGATGTTGTAAGGCGGACTTGAACTGCAAAACGTTGACAATTTTCATCACCATGACACCGCCATACTTGTTGCTAAGCTTTGCCCACAGCACATCTGGACCAGGGGATATTACAATATAGAATTTGAGTAATCTGTGAGGGCTGGAGTTCCGAGATTGCTTGCAAAGTGAATAGAGAACAACAATATTGTGTGCTTTTGTGAGTCAGGTGAACTGGACGGAGTAACGCAGACACACATGGACATGCACGTGTTTAGAAAGAGCGTTCGTTCAGACATCCCCTCACAAACCACACTGGCAATGCAGGTACAACAGAGATCGGAAAAGCACTTGGGGTGGTTCATTCAAAATGCCCTGCCTTTCTAGATTTGGACCCCAGACCGCCTCTCGACTACCCCTGATCAAACCGATTATTTAAGAACACGAGGAAATGCTATTAACTAATGCAAAATGTAAGGCACTGGTGTGTTCCTCATACTGTATCTTTGTAATGTTATACATGACATGAGGAAAAGCATCAGCGCTCTCTTAACTGTGTAACTGAAGCACAAACCGGTTTACTCTGTTACAACGAGCTTGTATAACTTCCTATAGTATAAACAGTGTGTCAGTTCCTGATTGTGAGGAATCCTTACCATTATCTTCAATGTGTTCAGTCTCCACTGAACACACGTCACGCGGGACCCCAGAGATCTCGATTCGGACCAGCGGGTCCACAACGGAATTGTTCTTATTCTTGTTCTCCTTGGGCAGCTGCTGGCCGGATATGATCTGTATGAAAACAATTCAAAAACACACAGCGTTATTGTGACAAGGAGTGTTGAGGAAGACAGTCAAAGTTCAGGCCCTTTTTTGCCCCCAGAATGAAAAAGGAGATCATAAAGCTAGTACAAAACTGAAATAAAATCTTCTTTTAGTCAGTCAAGCCAAACAAATAAACCATAAATTGCCACAACTCCTCTTTTGGCTTTGTCCTCGTTTAATCTGACCACAGCTGTAGAGTTCAAATGAGTTTGTATGAAATGAAATGTGTTGCTAATGATAAACCAGTTTGCTGGTGGTGACAGTGGAATAATCAGAGCTGCTAAGGCAGGGACTCACTTGGCCTTAGATGTAGAGTAATAAAGCATAAAATGTATGGGAAGGAGAAATATGGTAAACAGTTAACCACAGTACCCTTGTAAGAGAGAGTAGTTAGTGGTTGGTTGCACCCGAGTGGAGTAACAGCTGAATAACTCGTTTCTATTAGAATTAGTAAGATAACAGAAACACACTGTAGTCACGTATGCTCCGAGTTACTACAGTATAAATACCAGGCATAGAGGAGACAGACAGAGAAGCTTCCAATACCTCCAGATCATCGGGACCATCAGTGTATCAGTCTGAGGGCTCTCTCCAGGGGTTCAGGTAATCTGATCAGTTGCCTATCTCTGTTAAAACTAGTGGCATGTATTGTATCTAAACAATAGCGTTCAATGCAGAATGTAATGTGGGGATTTGAAATTAATAAATGGTAAACATTGTTCAGATCTGACATATGGCCTGGTCTCATCCTTATAGCCTAACAAAGTATTCCAGCTTTACCTCAGTTCATAACACTGACACGGCCACGCCCCCATGTGTCACCAATTAACTTCATGGAATCCGCTGCGGGACACTTCGCTTCCCTCTCTGCACAGCTCTTACCATCACATGGAGTTTCTTGGGAGTCAGCCACTCCCCTTGCGTGATGGACGTGGGGTTGAACTGCGTCTGCCCATCTCGCATGAACCTCGGTTTGAGAATGTAGCCGCTAAATCCATTCTGCTGGAACTTGCCCTGGTTCAGATCCATGCTGTTATCAGAGGTCTGGAAGTTCAAGGCAACTGCATATGATAGAGAGAGAGAGAGAGAGAGAGGGGGGTGGGGTGAGTAACACCACTGGAACAGCCCAACTCAAGACACAAATCCTGGGCTGTATTTATGCAGCATTAGGAGAACGATAAATGCTCCCTGCGCATAGGCTAATGAACAGAGCTGTTACTGTAGTGCCGCTGTTCCCTTGGTTTAAAATGTGACCACAGCGAGGGAATCACAAGAGTGGGTTTACAACACAATGCTGTGCAGTCCGCTGGAGCTCTGTACCTATCTGACAGCCTGCGCTCCACAAGTCTACAAGATTGTAATTGGAGGAGACGTGTTCACTGTACCTATCTGACAGCCTGCATTCCACAAGTCTACAGGATTGTAATTGGAGGAGTCGGTCCGTGTGCCTCTAGGGTAGGTCCTGCTCAGCTGCCTGGTGTTGTGAATAACAAAGCTATTCGCTGAAAAGATCAAAAGCAAAACCAGTTAAGTTACTATTTTTTTTAACTGTGCAAAGATATAAAACTTTATGCTTTCTGGATTTTGTATTATTATTTGTTTATTTATCAGACTCCTTTATCCCAGGTGACTTACAGAGACTAACGTGTGTGAACATCAGCTGCAGAGTCACTTACAGCAATGTCTCACCCAAAAGACAGAGCACAAGCAGGTAAAGCGAATTGCTCTGGGTCACACGGTGAGTCAGTGGCTGAGCCAGGATTTGAACCGGGAACCTCCTGGTTACAAGCCCGTTTCTTTAACCACTGGCCCACACAGCCACCTGTTGTATATGTTTACGGTAAAAGTCTGAATCTGGTCAATCTTAAGTTTTAACGGTAAATGTCAACATGAAAAAATAATTTTTTTTTAAACATTAATGTATGTCCATTAAGAAAATAATCATTAATGAGCTTTCAGTAACACACAATTGAGCAATTTGTACTGAACAGTACTGAACAGTATTGTGATCCACTTACTGTATGTAGAACAACCTACATTCTGGTAAATTTGCATATACAACAATTCACAATGGTGTTGAAGGATATTGTACTCCAAATACATAGCAGTTTGATGAAAAATAACATTCTGTTAAATGCAAATTAAATAATTTAGGACCTTAGTTTAACAGAAAATCACACTTTGGTTATGACACAAAACCTCACAAAGACAGGCAGTGAATAGATATATCTAGCTACTTATTGCAGCATTTTGTGGCACTTGGAGTGACACACGACTCCAGAAGCCTTATAATGCGCGAAAGCGAGACATTCAGTCATTAGCCAAGGGCACTCAGCTATTCTTGAGATTTACCGGTAAATGTCCAAAGTATATTTCGGATACATTTACCGCTTTGCTTGGTCTCTCTTACCTGACTCCTGAGCTAACTTGAATGCCTTGCCCTCTCTGAAGAAGTGTAATACCAGCGTATAAATAGGGAGTCTCTCTTACCCGACTCCTGAGCTAACTTGAATGCCTTGCCCTCTCTGAATAAGCGTAATACCAGTATAAATAGGGAGTCTCTCTTACCCGACTCCTCAGCTAACTCGAATGCCTTGCTCTCTCCAAAGGAAGACATCTCGTAGAAAGCCTGGGTCTCCCTGGCGGTCTCAAAGTCAGGGAAATGAACGCTTTTGCAGAAAACGACCAAGTCCGAGAGCTCCCTGGCCAGTTTCAGTTTGGATTTCTGCAGGGAGAGGACAGACAGTGTGAGAAACAGATCCAGGTGCAGAGTGCCTTCCATGGGGGAGCGGGAGTGCACTGTACCTTGGGCTTGTCCTTCACCTCTGGCAGGTCTGCAGCCTCATCCTCCTCTGACACAGACTCCTCCTCCTCCCCCTGCAGGCTCTCGGGGCTCGTCATGCTGTGCTCCCGCAACTGCAGCTTTTTCCCCTTCACCAGGATCTTCCCCTTCAGCTGCTGCAGAGAATGCAGACAACACGCCCTTCATTCACATGTTCATGTCACTATTGCGTGCACCAGCACTGCTGAACACATGCACAACCACAGCATCATGAGCTGTTCAGTGACTTGGAAACAAAAATGCCACTTAGTGAAAATACAGTGAATCTGTATTTATTGGGACGCTTCCGCCCCATTTACCCCACTCAGACCCTGCTTCCTAATCATCTTGAACAGAAGATTGTCCCACTTCAGAAGCATGCAAATGATTTTAAAAGGCCAGGACGCCCAGTAAGTTTAGTAGCACCCCAAATTCAATCCATTTACTGAATATTAGCGCTAAATAATAACATATCCCATTGGAAATCATGTTGGAACCTCACGGGACTCCTATATCCCAGTCTGAGCTAATGTAGAAATATATGAGAAAAAAAAATGAAAGTGTACTGTTCTCATGTATACTCAAAAAGGAATGTATTCTACCAGCTCGACTACAATAATTCAGGACTGAAAGGATTATAGCTATGAAGCGCCCGTGTGAAATGGACAGGGCGGGATGGCTTGGGAGGTTCACAGCACTGTGAAAGTTATGAAGTCCCGTGTGAAATGGACAGGGCGGGACGGCTTGGGTCTAACAGGCCTTCCTACACACTGCCAGCGCAGGCTTCAACAAACTGGCTGAAAAGTGGCAGGAGGAAGACAAGCCTTTATCAATGAACTGTCTATGTCAACATCAGGAAACGCATGTTTATCATGTTTCAGTGCTTTAAAGGCAGGTTCACACGGTACAGCTAAAGAGACAAACTATTTACTTCAATTTCTTTGAGTGAAGGAATTTCCTTCCATTTAGTAAACTCCCCTGAGCTTGAGCATTCGGTTTGTTTGTTGAGAACATTGAAATTCTACTAAACAACCTTAGCCAGACCGTTTTTTAGAAGTTGAAAACAGAAAAAATAATAAAAAGGAATCTTCACTGTATATTGCTCTAAATTCCCATAGCTATTTAATCCATATTGTCATTAGCACAATTGTTGTCTGAAAGGAAAAGAAAACACCAATTACAGTTCTGAAACCAACAGGAAACACCTTGACAATGTTACAGACCCCCCATTCAATATCAGAGTTGTGTTTTTCAGGTTCTGTATCTTTATTGGGTGCATTTTTCCTGTATTAAAGTGGTGCTGATGATGGTTTGAAGTGAACAGCTTTGTTTTTCCTGTATTAAACTGATGATGGTTTGGAATGAACAGCTTTGAGAATCCAGCCCTTCACTTCAATACCCAAGTCCTCAGGGATGTGGGGGGAATTGTGGGATTTCTGCTGTAAAGAGGGTTTATTTCAGGTCCTTAGCTCAGATTACAAACAAGATGTTCTTAATGATGATGTTACAGAAATGTTTGAAAAACATGTATTACCTGAGCATTGACCACACTTCAGAACCACACTGGTTCAGTCAGTAAACTCATGCAATATATTATTTATTAAAGTTTAGACTAGACTACCCAACACTACTACATTATACAAATTTTCACACTACGTTCTTTGGCCTCACCTTTCAAGGTACCCCTGCCCATAAATTAGCTCGCAGATAAGTGGAGAGACTGGCCATAGGCAAGCCATGGGCAGGGGGGCAGGATAGCTGCCCTCCCCGTTAGACAAGCCAAAAAGCAGGTGGAGGCTATGGAGAAGGAGACGAGCTCTGGTGTACAGCAGGGACATACTGGATTGAGGTATTCCTGTTTTTATGACCAAGTGTTTTTGTCCTGTTGAATGAATGATCTCTTTTTGCCGTTGATTTTATAATGTTATTTCTTGCTGCCTCCTTCTCCTGCCCTAGTAAATGAGATGTATATTTCAGGGGCTCTAGCCTGGTTAAATAGATAAGTGTGTGATAAAGAGAGAAAGGATCAATGCTGTAAATCTCCCTCCCAACTAGAAAGGGTGCTGTGTAAAGGTGAGGGTACGCTGCCTCCTAGATCTGCCACCTCGGTGGTAGGTGGAAACCGGAAGGTGACCATATTAGGAGGGGCGCGTAGCTGCAAGTACTCAGGACGATTCCATTGCAGTCAGCTGCGGGCAGCCCCTCTATTGGAGAAACCATGGCGACGCGTTGACTGCAGGGAGGAGTTTGCTGGGTACAAAGGGGAAGCAGCTACGTCAGTACCTACCTTTGCGCTGAGAGAATGAGCCACCAGCCGGAGCTGTTCTCGTTTTTATTTTGTGTTACGTGCTGTCTGTGTTTGTGTCTTTACAGCGGAGGAGTAGGAGCGAGGGGCTGCAGCCACTGAGCCAGCACAATCCCCGGAGCACTTCCCTCACAGCACAGCACCAATCACTCACCACAATCCCTGGAATATCAGAGCACAGTTTTCGTGCACGGAGGATCGTGGATTAAGGAGTGTTTTTCTTTTGTTATTTTGTTATTATATTTCTGGACTTTATTAAATAAATCACAGACATTTTGGGAGAATCTGGTTTGGACATTGTACTTATTGCACTCGCATCCTGTCACAGTGTGGTACAGTATATACAGGCTGCAAGGGTCTCACCTCAGGGGAAGGGAAGTGGGTTGGCATTTTGCCATCCAGGGGTGCGGTCAGCAGCATGCTCCCCAGGATTGTCTTCATGTGATGGGCCATCACCTTCTGCTGGTCCATACTGCAGTGAGTCTCCAAGGACAGGATCACTGGGTACTCGGAATTCTATAGGAAGCGAGAAATCCGGGAAAAAGCTCATCATAAACAGGAAACAAGCATGTAGGTGACAAACAACCCCCATCACTGACAATGCAAAGCCAGATCTGTCGCAGCATCACGGAAAAGCAGAGGACAGTACGACCTGCATCCACCACGTACTCATATACAAATGTAAGTCTGACATACAGACAGATGTACAGAAGGCCTCCATATACTTCCACACTCTGATACTCCCAATAACCTGAGTCACTGCACCAGGACGTCTCTTACACAGCGACCTGGAAAATAGGGACTAGTGTTGAGTTCATCAGTAGTTGTCCCGCGTTATACCGCCCCATTTTATTACCCTTGCATACCGCCAGCTATTCTCTCAGAACAAATGTCACCAATATAAAACAGTGCTATTTGTACCCGTTATATCGCCACCCCACTGTCTGCCACCCGCCAACTTCCCAAGCCAAGCAAACTTAAATATAAGCATTGTAGTTTCCCTCATTGTAGCGCCAGCGAAATAATCATGGCCAATTAAAACAACAAAGTTATGCAGTTAACCTTTTGACTCGCTTTCCTAATTCGTTGTTAACTTATGTTGACTCAGAAATGTCTTCATCCTGACAATGTGGGGAAGCTATAAAAAAGGCCAACAAGATGCTCGGATATATTGTGAAAATATACACCTCGTTACAAAACGGATATTGCTGCTCTAGAAAGAGTGCAAAGAAGAGCGACCAGAATTATCCTGGGTTTAAAAGGCATGTTGTATACAGACAGGCTAAAATAAATGAATCTATTTAGTCTTGAACAAAGAAGACTACGCGGTGATCTGATTCAAGCATTCAAAATTCTAAACGGTATTGACAATGTCGACCCAGGGGACTTTTTCGACCTGAAAAAAGAAAAAAGGACCAGGGGTCAAAAATGGAGATTAGATAAAGGGGAATTCAGAACAGAAAATAGGAGGCACTTTTTTACACAGAGAATTGTGAGGGTCTGGAATCAACTCCCCAGTAATGTTGTTGAAGCTGACACCCTGGGATCCTTCAAGAAGCTGCTTGACAAGATTCTGAGATCAATCAGCTACTAACAACCAAACGAGCAAGATGGGCTGAATGGCCTGCTCTCGTTTGTAAACTTTCTTCTGTTCTTATGTTCATACCAATGTCATCAACACTCCCACTCCCAAAACAAAACAGAAAGAACAGTACAAAATGGCGAGTCGACCCTACATTTAGAGCAAAAGAAAAAAATCTGCACGTATGCATCTGAAAATAAGAAAGCAAGTCAACAAGACATCGCAAATGTTTTCTCGCCTAAGTGAGGCATTTACTGTTAATCGAAGGACAATTGGAGACATTCTAATGGATAAAAACAAATGGCTTACCTTGATGGAACGGGTTTTGTTTAACCTGAAAAAGGCTTGACGCAGTCTAAAATAAGTGACTTTCATAATCCACAGTAAATGTTAAAAAAAAAAGTATGGTAAGAGGTTTGTTTGTTTACGTGCAAGTTTTGCACAAATTAAGGCTGACTTAAACTAAAGCATCAGTTTTGTATGATGCTTTAGTATCAGTTTTTTTTTTTTTACTTTTTAAAAAAGTGTTTGCCAGTACATAGTCAACGTTTTTTTAACTGCTTAAAAAACAATGCTGTTGAGCTCAAATTGCTTTGTGAAATAAATAGATGGCATTGTTCAATGGGGGATAGTATTCAGCAGGCTTACAGTAATGTCACAAACAGCAAAGTTCAAATAACCAGTACAGTAAAAAAAAAAAAGAAATCGTAGGTTTTTTTGGTTTAATGGAATTGTTGTTTGGGTGATTTGACACTAAATGAGTGTTTATTTTTTTAAGTATAAACTGCTCCTCAAAATAAGGTAGTCTCTTCTCACCTTGAAAGCGTACTCCTTCACAATCTTGATGACGTCTTTGAAGAGAATTTTGGAGGTGAGGGTGTACCCGTGATAGATCACAGGTTCACCGTTGGGTCCATCCCAGCAATCCAGTTCAACACAGCGGCACCCTTTTGTAAGAGCCCTGGGAGGCACAAGACCAGGACATGACCATATGAATTGAACACATATTAAAACCAACCAGACCAGGTACAGATAACATAATACTGCAATGCCTTATTCTGAAGTATTGATATGCAATTACCAGTTCAATGAAGTTCAGTTTGCCATTACAATAGTATGCCTATATCTCAGATGTATTTTGATAATGACTTATATTGATAAATATCCAGCTATGTAAAATACTGGTTATTAGATTTGGTAATATCAATAGCTTGTCTTTTTACATATCTATTTACTGTTTAGTAATACGCAACTGAAAACCGAATTAGACAAATTAGACAAAAACAGCTCTCTGTGAGATAACTTGTTTTGATAAAAAACAAACGAAAGAACGGGTTCCATTCACTGCATCGCCGAGTTGAATGAAGTGGTCCCCGTTACCGTGGAAAGCGTGCCTGCTGGCTCCAGTACCTGACGTAGGCCTCGGTGCTGCTGGGTCCCTTGAGCTGGTCCTCCATCAGGTAGGTGTTGTGCGAGGAGGAGATGAAGTAATGGTTGAGAGGCTGGCTCATGTCCTGGTACACCAGGGTGTGTGTGGGGTTCAATACCAGCCCGTCACTTGACTGCAGGTACATCAGGAAGCCATCTCTGCTCATCAGCTTCTTTTCTTTTGCTAAAAATAAACAAACAAGAAATAAATAAATAAAACAGCAGTCTAGGATTATTATGAACTTGATTTCATTTATCAAAACAGGCTTTAAGCGATGCGGGGCAGTAGACTCCAGACTGGCTGTGAATCTGTCCATCACAGCCATGGGATTTTGGCAGTTTTCCTGTTCTTTTCTCAGTTATACTATGTATTTTACCATAGTTTACCAGGTTTATTAAATATGCTGTACCATACCTGGAGTTTTCACTGTCAAGAATAAACAATAATAATGTTATTACACACCAAACAAATGTTTGTTTCTTATGAGGACACTTTTCAAAAATGGGTTTTAAGGTTATATTTTGGATTGGATTGCTTAAGCTTCTTGAAATGTGTTGCAGTTTAAAAGTGAGATTCAAGACTCTAAAGTCTTGTTCCCTTTTAGAGGCATCAATTGTAAGATAATGACTTCCAGGACTGAGAAAAATTGCAGTTTCAATTCCAATTCCTTTTGAAAATCTCTCTCTCACCTGCTTCATCCAGTTTGTATTTCTGAATGAGTTCACAAGGAATAACACTCAGTGCACTCCCCATCTCTCTCTCTCTCTCTCTCTCTCTCTCTCTCTCTCTCTCTCTCTCTCTCTCACCTGCTTCATCCAGTTTGTATTTCTGAATGAGTTTACAAGGAATAACACTCAGTGCACCCCCATCCCTCATCTCTCTCTCTCTCTCTCTCTCTCTCTCTCTCTCTCTCTCTCTCTCTCTCTCTCTCTCTCTCTCTCTCTCTCTCTCTCACCAGCTTCATCCAGCTCGTATTTCTGAATGAGTGCGACGGCTTCGTTCGGCCCCACATCTTCACGCTGCTCCATCCTCAGGAAGTTCTCCAGATCCTCCACACTCATCTTCCCCTTGCTGCCGGCATATTTTGAGTAGATCACTTCGATCTCATTCCTGTGGGTCAGCCGCTTGTAGAACTCCTCGATTTCAGGGCCTTCCAGCATTTTGGAATGGGATCTGTCGCATTCCTGAAGGAACAATGGCTTTCAAACTCTATTCATTTATCATTCAGACGACCCGCCCCCTTCACACGTTTCTGACAGTTTTTTTTTTTACTGCAATGCAATGATTCAATTTGGATTCTAGAAACATGTATCTTGTAAACATGGAACGGCTGATGGATGTAATGTGTAATGTATTTACAGAGTTAATTAGCTGCCTATGTATGTGTACCTGTAACCTAGCACAGGATTGGACAGATACACAGTTAATTACCTGCCTGTGTCGGCCAAATCCCCAAGGAAGCTGTGCTTCTCTTACGTTAATAAGCTTCTCTGTGTAAAGAAATGGGACAAGGAAATGCTGTGCTTCTCTTACATTAAAAAGCTTCTCTGCGTAAAGGTCATCTATTTTGATGTTGATCTCGCCCAGGAAGTGCTTGAGCTCCTTGAATGTCATCTTGCTGTCGCTGTTCGTGTCGGCCTTGCGGAGACAGCTGTAAATCCAGCTGAGTTACTGATGTAAGGACAAAAAACAGGCAGCTGGAACCAGGATCAACATCCTTTCTTACAAAGAAACATGCCATGAATACAGGGAATATCGCAATGTGAAAAATCTTGTATCGCTGGACTAAGAGAGTGAGCGTGAGAGAGAGAGATGGAAAAGGATACTGCTCCTGCTTCTGCTTGCTGTTCAGGTTGTCTGACAGTCTGATCACTTTCTTCAGGCCCGTGACCCACTGCATAGCCTCCTTCTCGGAGCTAGCCACCAGATCCAGGTTCTTCCTCTGGCCTTTGAAGAAGATGGAAAAGCAGCAGCCATCCGGCAAGTCTCTGGCGTTCTTCTGCAGGCCCTCAGACTGCCGGCCTGGACGCACTTCCTCAATGTCCTGGATAGAGACTGGACAAGAAAACAAACAGCTTGTGTGAACAAAAGGGGCTTCATGTGTGATCAGCAGCAAGAGCGGACAGCACGCCTTCATCTGTGTGAATGCACAGAACAAACAGAGAAGACGTGTGTCTATCTGCAGGAAGCCTGCTCTTCAGAACAAATAGAGAAGACATGTGTGTCTATCTGCAGGAAGCCTGCTCTTCAGAACAAACCGAGAAGACAGAATTTACCAGCGAGCAGACTGGGGACATTAGCAATTTATTCAAAATATTTAAGGCTTATTTTTAGGCTGGAATGTTTAAAAAATCGGCTCAGCGATTGATAGTAGCACACATGAAATATACAGCTGTCAGGTTGGGACAGGATTTTATACATCCTGTGTGAGCTGTGCCCATAATGTAACAAAACAAAACAACAACATCAAAAAACAAAAACAAACAATATATATATATATATACAGTACTGTGCAAAAGTTTTAGGCAGGTGTGAAAAAATGCTGTAAAGTAAGAATGCTTTCAAAAATGTTAATAGATTATATTTATCAATTAACTAAATGCAAAGTGAGTGAACAGAAGAAAAATCTAAATCAAATCCATATTTGGTGTGACCACCCTTTGCCTTCAAAACAGCATCAATTCTTCTAGGTACACTTGCACAAAGTCAGGGATTTTGTAGGCATATAGTCAGGTGTATGATTAAACAATTATACCAAACAGGTGCTAATGATCATCAATTCAATATGTAGGTTGAAACACAATCATTAACTGAAACAGAAACAGCTGTGTAGGAGGAATAGAACTGGGTGAGGAACAGCGAAACTCAGCTAACAAGGTGAGGTTGCTGAAGACAGTTTACTGTCAAAAGTCATACACCATGGCAAGACTGAGCACAGCAACAAGACACAAGGTAGTTATACTGCATCAGCAAGGTCTCTCCCAGGCAGAAATTTCAAGGCAGACAGGGGTTTCCAGATGTGCTGTCCAAGCTCTTTGAAGAAGCACAAAGAAACGGGCAACGTTGAGGACCGTGACGCAGTGGTCGGCCAAGGAAACTTACTGCAGCAGATGAAAGACACATCATGCTTACTTCCCTTCGCAATCGGAAGATGTCCAGCAGTGCCATCAGCTCAGAATTGGCAGAAAACAGTGGGACCCTGGTACACCCATCTACTGTCCGGAGAAGTCTGGTCAGAAGTGGCCTTCATGGAAGACTTGCGGCCAAAAAGCCATACCTCCGACGTGGAAACAAGGCCAAGCGACTCAACTATGCACGAAAACACAGGAACTGGGGTGCAGAAAAATGGCAGCAGGTGCTCTGGACTGATGAGTCAAAATTTGAAATATTTGGCTGTAGCAGAAGGCAGTTTGTTCGCCGAAGGGCTGGAGAGCGGTACACGAATGAGTGTCTGCAGGCAACAGTGAAGCATGGTGGAGGTTCCTTGCAAGTTTGGGGCTGCATTTCTGCAAATGGAGTTGGGGATTTGGTCAGAATTAATGGTCTCCTCAATGCTGAGTAGTACAGGCAGATACTTATCCATCATGCAATACCATCAGGGAGGCATCTGATTGGCCCCAAATTTATTCTGCAGCATGACAACGACCCCAAACATACAGCGAAAGTCATTAAGAACTATCTTCAGCGTAAAGAAGAACAAGGAGTCCTGGAAGTGATGGTATGGCCCCACAGAGCCCTGATCTCAACATCATCGAGTCTGTCTGGGATTACATGAAGAGAGAGAAGCAACTGAGGCTGCCTAAATCCACAGAAGAACTGTGGCTAGTTCTCCAAGATGTTTGGGCCAACCTACCTGCCAAGTTCCTTCAAAACTGTGTGCAAGTGTACCTAGAAGAATTGATGCTGTTTTGAAGGCAAAGGGTGGTCACACCAAATATTGATTTGATGTAGATTTTTTCTTCTGTTTACTCACTTTGCATTTTGTTAATTGATAAATATAAACTATTAACATGTCTATTTTTGAAAGCATTCTTACTTTACAGCATTTTTCACACCTGCCTAAAACTTTTGCACAGTAGTATATATATATATATATATATATATATATATATATATATATATATATATATATATATATATATATATAAACACAAAGGTAAACTTGAAAAGTATCAGAAGAAATTGCTGGGATGCGCCATTCTAGAAGGCAGACTGTGCTGCTGATCATCACCCTTAGCTACTCAGAAAGGACAGTCCCAACAAAACATGCGACCAGGAGCAATGGAGTGAGTACAAAACAGCTCTAGCAGAACTGAGCATGTATACTGGAGTATACAGGGGGTATAAACCAGCAATGAACAGCTGGAGTGGAGAACAAATATAAAATGTGTGTGTGGCAGGAAAGCATGCAGTTACAACAATGTTGGTTTGCTGCCATTTGCCACTGGAATGTTAAATGTCTCTGAAGTAGAATATGATGTACCAGTATGTGATGTGGCATTGTAACGTGATGTAAGTGATATGGCATTGTAACGCGATGTACGTGATATGGCATTGTAACATGAGGTACGTGATGTGGCATTGTAACATGAGGTACGTGATGTGGCATTGTAACGTGAGGTACGTGATGTGGCATTGTAACGTGATGTACGTGATGTGGCATTGTAACGTGAGGTACGTGATGTGGCATTGTAACGTGAGGTACGTGATGTGGCATTGTAACATGAGGTACGTGATGTGGCATTGTAACGTGAGGTACGTGATGTGGCATTGTAACGTGATGTACGTGATGTGGCATTGTAACGTGATGTGGCATTGTAACGTGATGTATGTGATGTGGCATTGTAAGGTGATGTGGCATTGTAACGTGAGGTATGTGATGTGGCATTGTAACGTGATGTGGCATTGTAACGTGATGTACGTGATGTGGCATTGTAACGTGATGTACGTGATGTGGCATTGTAACGTTATGTGGCATTGTAACGTGATGTGGCATTGTAACGTGATGTAACGTGATGTGGCATTGTAACGTCATGTGGCATTGTAACGTGATGTACGTCATGTGGCATTGTAACGTGATGTGGCATTGTAACGTGATGTACGTGATGTGGCATTGTAACGTGATGTACGTGATGTGGCATTGTAACGTGATGTGGCATTGCAATGTGATGTACGTGATGTGGCATTGTAACGTGATGTACGTGATGTGGCATTGTAATGTAACCCACAAAGAAATGCAGAAATACAGGTTAAATGAACAGGACAGCTCCATTGAACTGTTACAGTGTGAAGGAAGAAACAAGAGAAGGCTAACTATTAAAAAGCAGAAAACAAATGAATCACCCTGCAGTCCTCTCCCACAACACATCACTTCTTTACTATAGGGCAGGGGTTCTGAATCTTTGGAATAACGCCCTCCTCTTAGCAGTTTCTTTTGATATGTGGAAACCAACCACCACCGCCACCCCCACCCCACCCCATCCCACGCCCCCACCCCCACCCACCCCCACCCCACGCCCACATCCCCACCCCCCACCCACCCCACCCCATGCCCACACCCCCACCCCACACCCCCACGCCCACACCCCCACCCCACACCCCAACCCACCCCCCCCCCCCCCCCCCCCGCCCCCCCACCCACCTCACGCCCACACCCCCATCCCCACCCCATGCCCACGCCCACCCCACGCCTACACCCACACCCTCACCCCACACCCCCAGAACCGCTGCTATAGGGGTATATAGGTTGTCATGACTACAATGTATACAGCTGCATGATTAAAAGCAGAATACAGTATTTGTTGTCATGCTAGTTCATAACCTCGTAGATACCCATGAATAGGAGAATAAAAGACTTTGAATCCATTATCAGAGAATAAAAAACAAAACAAAGGCGTTTCTCAATGTTCTACAAGATCAAAGGTCACTTGGTTTATTGTAACTTGAACCCCAGTGAGTCATCTGTTGTTATTGCAGGGAAGGGCCTTCTCAAATAGCAGGTCGCAGAGGAGCTGTCAACGCACATAGTCACTGGAGATCACTTTGAGTCTTTCACTTTTTTTGTTTGTTTTTAAATTGACACAGCTGACTTTAATATTTTGTGCACGCCACTTTTGATTAAGTCTCACAGGACAAAAAAATAAAAACAGGAATGGCTCAAACTGCTATGTAACTGGAGGCTTCAGTTCCGCCCTGCAGTATTTATTTGGAATTAACACTAAAACACAAGGCTTGTGATCTGAACAGTGCCTGATCCTAATACTGTCACCCTAAAAGAACCTTTTTTTATTTTTACTTCACTGTATTTTTATTGTATGTAGTAAATGCGTCTACAGTAAGTGGGTCTCAATACATGGTGTGTGTGAAAACACCTGTGAGGTAAATACCAAGCTGCAAGTGTCCCAACAACCCTGCCCCAGTTACACAGCTCACTGGACCTCAGGCATAAAACTTACATGGAGACTGCGTGGTCCGGTGGTTAAAGAAAAGGGCTTGGAACCAGGAGGTCCCCGGCTCACATCCTGGCTCACTAACTGACTCACTGTGTGGCCGGTTGTTAAAGAAAAGGGCTTGGAACCAGGAGGTCCATGGCTCACTCACTGACTCACTGCGTGACCTTGAGCAAGTCACCTAACCTCCTTGTGCTCCATCTTTCAGGTGAGACATAGTTGTAAGTGACTCTACAGCTGATGCACAGTTCACACAAGTAGTCTATGTAAGTTGCCTTGGTTAAAGGTGTCTGCTAAATAAACAAATAACTACACCATAAAAATGACTGTTTACCATCGCAGATTCATTTATCTGGAATAAAGTGATACCACTGTGGTTATTCTGATTTCACACAGACATCATCAGCATGTTTACTGCATGTCTATAAAACACACAGGCAGGGCTTTTGTTCTGGATTATTACTCTGGACCGATATCTGTGTTTGACAGGAGTTAAAACTAATACTATCAACTATAAAGAAAATCCTCAACTGCAGTACATTTCAAAATACTACAAGAAACTCAAACGTTGTTCCACAATGTCTTCAATAGACTTTGGCAAAACGTTTGTCACTGAACTTACAGCAATGACAAAGTAGTATTTCTGAATTGTCGTGAATAAGAAATGGGCTTAGATTAAAAGCACTGTTTATTCAATAAAATAAATAATAAATATAAAAATGAAATGTTCTGCAAATATAGAATTGTAGAACGGTTCAAAGGTAATTATTATTGAAGTGTCAGCCAGTGTTGGGACTGCTGTCCGCGGAACAATAGCCATGAAGAGGAAGGAAGTGTCAGGATCACTTCCAGGTCACCATGCATTACCGCTGTGGATAATGTAAGGAAGTCTGTGTGGCATCACTGAATATTGAAGCCAATTTCCTTCTTTAGAACTGGCAGATCCCTTTCCCTTTCCAGATGGGACACGTTCCATTATCACTCTAAACCCTGTGCGCTGGCGGCAGGTCTGGCTGATCTAGTTCCATTATCACTCTAAACCCTGTGCGCTGGCAGCAGGTCTGGCTGATCTAGTTCCATTATCACTCTAAACCCTGTGCGCTGGCAGGCAGGTCCATTATCACTCTAAACCCTGTGGCTGATCTAGTTCCATTATCACTCTAAACCCTGTGCGCTGGCAGCAGGTCTGGCTGATCTAGTTCCATTATCACTCTAAACCCTGTGTGCTGGCAGCAGGTCTGGCTGATCTAGTTCCATTATCACTCTAAACCCTGTGCTGGCAGCGGGTCTGGCTGATCTAGTTCCATTATCACTCTAAACCCTGTGTGCTGGCAGCGGGTCTGGCTGACCTAGTTCCATTATCACTCTAAACCCTGTGCGCTGGCAGCGGGTCTGGCTGATCTAGTTCCATTATCACTCTAAACCCTGTGCGCTGGCAGCGGGTCTGGCTGATCTAGTTCCATTATCACTCTAAACCCTGTGTGCTGGCAGCGGGTCTGGCTGATCTAGTTCCATTATCACTCTAAACCCTGTGCGCTGGCAGCGGGTCTGGCTGATCTAGTTCCATTATCACTCTAAACCCCAGCGCTGGCAGCAGGTCTGGCTGATCTAGTTCCATTATCACTCTAAACCCTGTGCGCTGGCAGCGGGTCTGGCTGATCTAGTTCCATTATCACTCTAAACCCTGTGCGCTGGCAGCAGGTCTGGCTGACCTAGTTCCATTATCACTCTAAACCCTGTGCGCTGGCAGCGGTTTGGCTGATCTAGTTCCATTATCACTCTAAACCCTGTGTGCTGGCAGCGGTCTGGCTGATCTAGTTCCATTATCACTCTAAACCCTAATGCGCTGGCAGCGGGTCTGGCTGATCTAGTTCCATTATCACTCTAAACCCTGTGCGCTGGCAGCGGGTCTGGCTGATCTAGTTCCATTATCACTCTAAACCTAATGCGCTGGCAGCGGGTCTGGCTGATCTAGTTCCATTATCACTCTAAACCCTGTGCGCTGGCAGCAGGTCTGGCTGATCTAGTTCCATTATCACTCTAAACCCTGTGCGCTGGCAGCGGGTCTGGCTGATCTAGTTCCATTATCACTCTAAACCCTGTGGCTGGCAGCGGGTCTGGCTGATCTAGTTCCATTATCACTCTAAACCCTGTGCGGCAGCGGGTCTGGCTGATCTAGTTCCAAACCCTTATCAGCTCTGGCTGAAATTATCCCTGTGTGCTGGCAGCGGGTCTGGCTGATCTAGTTCCATTATCACTCTAAACCCTGTGTGCTGGCAGCAGGTCTGGCTGATCTAGTTCCATTATCACTCTAAACCCTGTGCGCTGGCAGCGGGTCTGGCTGATCTAGTTCCATTATCACTCTAAACCCTGTGCGCTGGCAGCAGGTCTGGCTGATCTAGTTCCATTATCACTAAAACCCTCTGGCTGATCTAGTTCCATTATCACTCTAAACCCTGTGCGCTGGCAGCGGGTCTGGCTGATCTAGTTCCATTATCACTCTAAACCCTGTGTGCTGGCAGCGGGTCTGGCTGATCTAGTTCCATTATCACTCTAAACCCTGTGCTGGCAGCAGGTCTGGCTGATCTAAATCCCCCTGTGCGCTGGCAGCGGTCTGGCTGATCTAGTTCCATTATCACTCTAAACCCTGTGTGCTGGCAGCGGGTCTGGCTGATCTAGTTCCATTATCACTCTAAACCTAATGCGCTGGCAGCGGGTCTGGCTGATCTAGTTCCATTATCACTCTAAACCCTGTGCGCTGGCAGCGGGTCTGGCTGATCTAGTTCCATTATCACCCTAAACCCTGTGCGCTGGCAGCGGGTCTGGCTGATCTAGTTCCATTATCCAAAAACATACACGAGCACTCAGCAATTTGTTAACTGCTATGAAAATAAAAAATAATAACAGAATGCACGTTCACTCTAAATGTGTGCTCCTACAAAGTGATGTCCATTCATACTTGGTAAGATCTACTGAAATTATGTTGTTAACTCCTTTAAATCTCAGTCTTTTTGCTAAAGACTGAGATTTTCCTCTCGTTCAGTTTGCACTTCATGTGAGCATTATCCTTGAACTTCTGCTTCTAATTAAGTCTTGGTGGTGGCTCACTGTGGAGGGGTGCCCTGCCCCTGTGCATATTTTGTGTTTTATGTTTTATATGGGGTTTTATTGTTGGTTGTACTTCATGTGAGCATTATCCTTGGTATAATTAAGTTGGGCCTGGCTCACTGTGGATTTCCCTGCCCCTGTATATATTGTATTTATATTTTATTTGTTATTAGGTGTGTATGTACTGCACAATAATGTGGGCTGTATCAGGATGCAGATTTCAAGTGGGTATTTGTATGGGGGCACGGGGAGTGCACAGTTAGTTCACATGCTGCTGACATTCAATTGAATGTCTGATTAGCAATCGAGTCTCGGCACAGCTGCATAAAAGAGTGAGTGTTTCACACACACGGTTGGTGAGTTCGCAGTGGAGAATGGGAGAGAAAGAACTAAATAAATAATAAATAATTAAAATAACAATTGCTACTCATGCTGGAAGGATCACCACGATACTTGTGTGGGCTTCGTCCACTGTCTGTTTTGTCTGTCTATTTATTTTGGCCAACATGCTGTTTGTTTTGTTAAGTGCTTTACTTAAACCTTTTATTTTACAATAAATCTGTGCATCAGCGCTTTCATTTACTTCAGTCCTGTCTGTGTCCCATTATCCTTCCTGGTCTGAGATCACCACAAGCCATCCTGTTCACACTCACCAATTAAAGAGGCAACAAAAAAAATATGAGATGTAATAAACCACATGGAAAGCAATAAAGATTGGGTGCAATAAAGATTGATCAAGATAAAGTACTGCTTCCTGATTTATAGCACAGCTTGTACCGCAGATGTAAATGAAGCCAAGTATTGAAGAGTAGTAAACAGACAGACAGTTGTGTCAGGGCTGAAGCAGTGGCAACGCCGTTCCAGTACTGCTTTCTATAGACAGCAGTGTGCAGTGGTGCAGGAACTCACATAATAGGCAAGCTAAATCACATGACTCCCATCTCCTGCAGATCTGTCTGATTCAGTCAGCAGTCCTCGTGATGCAATGAAATGAGCATGAGGAACTTCTTCTGTTATGAACTGCTTCTTTAAGAAGCCTAACAATGCTGACGAAGACGACAACCACAGCACATCGACTACGACTGTGGACACAAACACAAACGAAGCTACTGACACGTAAAGTAAAGCATTCTGACAAGAGGGACAAAGACACTGTGGAAAAATACTTGTAGAGATTAGATAAATGCATTACCTGTTACAGGTGTTACTAGAAGAATTTGTGTAAATTCTTGTTTAACAAAATCTATATTTTAGTGGTGCTCCGCTACCTTCAGATTTAGGACTGCACCATTGGGCTGAAGGTACAGCAGGAGCCTGCTTGGTTCACAGAGTAAGGTGGTGGCAAGCTGGCTACAAAGGGAAACGCCCCTTCCACTCATACAGCAGTGAGCTCACAAAAACAAACAACACTGGGTTGGGGAGAATCTGAATCATTTTTACTTATCTAGCTAATATAGTGGAAGGACACACTGCAGCAGTTACTGAATGCTTTAATCTGCCAAAAGCACAGCTACACCCAAGCTGAAAAACAAGCTTCATGTGACCATGAACATTGGCCAGGATATTAAAATAAATAAATCAAATAAACTCTACTTATTGCAGTGACTGAAAAGAAGCGCTGTGCCTAGACCTGATAGGATGCTGGCTATACTAATGGGATACATGTATTAAAAGCAGGTTATCAGAACTGCCCTGGGGCTTGGTTCCATGGGAGCAAAAGTTTAGACATGGCTAGCATTGGCAGATGTTATTATTATTATTATTATTTATTTCTTAGCAGACGCCCTTATCCAGGGCGACTTACAATTGTTACAAGATATCACATTATACATATATCACATTATTTTATTTTTTTTTTTTTACATACAACTACCCATTTATACAATTGGGTTTTTACTGGAGCAATCTAGGTAAAGTACCTTGCTCAAGGGAACCCACAACCCTCTGGTCAAGAGTCCAGAGCCCTAACCACTACTCCACACTGCTGCCCCTGTTGTTTTTGTAGCACTCCTACAATGTGCCCCAGAGTACTGAGCTGCGCGAGTTCACTCCGCCCTTCTAGCACACTAGGAAACCTTGCTGAGTGGAGCCAGGCATTGTACTGCTAACAGGGATCTCTCTCACATGCACACACAGGTCTGACCGGATAGGTCTTATCAAACTGCAGGGCACTAGCTAATCTGAACAGAGAACCATTTCAATTGTGTTCTTGTAGTAAAAAAACAAAACAGAAACTTGCCTGAATTAATCTATCCGGAACACAAGCACAAACCCTGGAGCTGTCCTAACCCATATGAAAAAGTAATCTATCCAGAACACAAGCACAAACCCTGGAGCTGTCCTAACCCATATGAAAAAGTAATCTATCCAGAACACAAGCACAAACCCTGGAGCTGTCCTAACCCATATGAAAAAGTAATCTATCTGGAACACAAGCACAAACCCTGGAGCTGTCCTAACCCATATGAAAAAGTAATCTATCCGGAACACAAGCACAAACCCTGGAGCTGTCCTAACCCATATGAAAAAGTAATCTATCTGGAACACAAGCACAAACCCTGGAGCTGTCCTAACCCATATGAAAAAGTAATCTATCCAGAACACAAGCACAAACCCTGGAGCTGTCCTAACCCATATGAAAAGTAATCTATCCAGAACACAAGCACAAACCCTGGAGCTGTCCTAACCCATATGAAAAAGTAATCTATCCGGAACACAAGCACAAACCCTGGAGCTGTCCTAACCCATATGAAAAAGTAATCTATCCAGAACACAAGCACAAACCCTGGAGCTGTCCTAACCCATATAAAAAAGTACTCAACGTTGTCAATGCATTAGCGTTATATAAACTTGAGACGATAGATATGAACTTTTCCACAATTTGAATAAATAAAGCTGTGCCAAGTCCGCTGTCAGTCTGACTTTATCTCAATAAGCAAAGCAGCTGCAGGCTTTGCTGTGCTGTGAATTGGATCCTAATGCCTCATATCCACTGCCTGGCACTACAGGCTTGGGCTGCTCAAATGAAAACAGTACTCCCCCACTTCCTTTGTAGCCAGTTTGGCTCCATCGAGTAGGAGATAGAAACCCTGAGCAGATGGCCGTGGAAACACCCTGTTCTGTTGCCGTGGTAGCCGTAGCTAGGAGATCCAGGAAGTGGAAACACCCTGTTCTGTTGCCGTGGTAGCCGTAGCTATGAGATCCAGGCAGTGGAAACACCCTGTTCTGTTGCCATGGTAGCCGTAGCTAGGAGATCCAGGCAGCGGAAACAGGGCACTAGTTTATTCAAACTGTACCTGTTGTTGCAGGGAATGTCACTTTTCAGAAATGTCACTTTTCCTGTAATGAAGGATATTGGTATATGATAGCTGGTGTGCACCAGGGCACTCTACTGTGAATGCTAGTATACAGTATGCAACACTACATGTTGACCCTGCAGCATCACAATGCACTACAAGAACTCAGTCCAGCTTTCCGTCACACACTGTGCTACCATGGAAACACACCCCGTTTGTTATTTTCAGTTTTAAGGAAGACAATAAGTAAAATCTGTCTGGAAGAGAAGGACGTGTGCGAATCCTTTGTTGTTTAGGAACATGTGCTCTTTGGTTCAAGCAGCTTGTCTTCAAAGTGAAAACGGGGCATTGCCTTGGGATGTTAAATTAAGAGGATGGAAATGAAAAAGTGCCTCCAATTTCTCTACAGACAAAAAAAATAGGTAGCAATCCTTGTGCTGTATGTAGCACCTGCTGGCATTTCTCAGAAAAAAAACCCTTTATCAAAGGTAGGCAAGCCTTGCCAGTGCTGTGGTGTGTCACAGTACATCATGTTTGAGTCTCCTGAAGTACATGAAGCAGCATTACAACAGCCTGTCTTCACTTTGGTGCTGTCCTAATGTAAAATCATACTGTACTGGAAACTAGAATCAGTCAGCCTTATAAACGTCTTATTTTCAAGTTTTAATAGAAATATGTGCTGGTGCCTTTTTTCTTGTTGACATTAAGCATGGATTTAGATTTAGAGTAGAATAGTGTGAGGAAAGAAAATCTCCTCCTCTCTGTTGTTTCTCATCTTGTTTGCAGAATGAAGAGCGAAGACACTCCCAATCCCGCTGCCAACACCAATACTGGTGGAGACAGATTATTAGTATTATTATTTCTTTATTTAGCAGACGCCTTTATCCAAGGTCACTTAGAGACTAGCTGCAGAGTCACTTACAATAACATCTCACCAGTAAGACAGCACACAAGGAGGTTAAGTGACTTACTCAGGGTCACACAATGAGTCAGTGAGTGAGCCGGGAGTTGAACCGGGGACCTCCTGGTTACAAGCCCTTTTTTTTAACCACTGGACCACACAGCCTCCTATCTAATTCATACTGTGTCCATTGGAAGAGTTATGCTCTGAATGCACTGCTTTTGTTATGAAGTCCCAAGATCACAGATCACTAAGCAACCAGCTCAATTAGCCTCGTGACATCTAGCTCAAACATTTCTCATGCCAGCCAATCTCAGGAAAACCAGGAAGCAAGGCTTTTTGTATGGTATCTGTGATAAGGAACTTCAATGCATTCTCCGTAATTGCACCAAAAAGCAAACTGTATTTGATTAATAATAATAAAAATCCCCACCTAAGCGGACAGCGCGTTTCAAAGTGCATTCACAGCAGCTGTGTTATCTGTAAGCAGGCTGCTATAGGGACAGGTGTGTTCATGCTTACAGGTGTGCTTGTCAGGGCTACTCAGCAACTTCTTGGACTCGTGCCAGATGGTTTTGCAGTCGTCCTGCAGCTTGTAGAAGCGGAGCTTCTTCCAGGAGCTGGACTTCACTTTGTGGAGCTTGCTGCCCTTCAGAAGGAACTGCAGATCTTCATCATCCTGTAACCCTACAGAGAGACACAGAGAGGGGCTGTTACCAGCAGTCTGGGCTGCTTCAAATTATCTTTGAGTTAGCTGCTGCAGGGCGCAAAATAACCCAATAGTACTCAAAGAAATGAAAGAAGTTATTTACAAACCGCTAACCAAGATCATGCAACAGTCTCTTGACACAGGGGTTGTACCGACAAACTGGAAAATAGCAAACGTAATATCGATCCACAAAAAGGGAGACAAACACAGACCAATAAGCCTGACTTCTATTATATGTAAACTTATGGAAACTATAATAAGATCCAAAATGGAAAATTACCTATATGGTAACAATATCCTGGGAGACAGTCAGCATGGTTTTAGGAAAGGGAGATCGTGTCTAACTAACCTACTTGACTTTTTTGAGGATGCAACATTGAAAATGGATAATTGCAAAGCATACGACATGGTTTATTTAGATTTCCAGAAAGCTTTTGACAAAGTCCTGCATAAAAGATTAATTCTCAAACTGAACGCAGTAGGGATTCAAGGAAATGCAAGCACATGGATTAGGGAGTGGTTAACATGTAGAAAACAGAAAGTACTGATTAGAGGACAAACCTCAAAATGGAGCAAGGTAACCAGTGGTGTACCACAGGGATCAGTATTAGGTCCTCTGCTATTCCTAATCTACATTAATGATTTAGATTCTGGTATAGTAAGCAAACTCATTAATTTTGCAGACGACACAAAATAGGAGGAGTGGCAAACACTGTTGCAGCAGCAAAGGTCATTCAAAATGATCTAGACAGCATTCAGAACTGGGCAGACACATGGCAAATGAAATTTAATAAAAGAAATATTGCATGCAATAAAAAAAAAGTGCATTATAAATATCATATGGGAGATACTGAAATTGAAGAAGGGAACAATGAAAAGACCTAGGAGTTTATGTTGACTCAGAAATGTCTTCATCTAGACAATGTGGGAAGCTATAAAAAAAGGCCAACAAGATGCTTGGATATATTGTGAGAAGTGTTGAATTTAAATCAAGGGAAGTAATGTTAAAACTTTATAATGCATTAGTATGACCTCACCTAGAATATTGTGTTCAGTTCTGGTCACCTCATTACAAAAAGGATATTGCTGCTCTAGAAAGAGTGCAAAGAAGAGCAACCAGAATTATCCTGGGTTTAAAAGACATGTCGCATGCAGACAACCTAAAAGAATTGAATCTATTCAGTCTTGAACAAAGAAGACTACGCGGCGATCTGATTCAAACATTCAAAATCCTAAAAGGTATAGACAATGTCGACCCAGGGCCTTTTTTGACCTGAAAAAAGAAACAAGAACCAGGGGTCACAAATGGAGATCAGATAAAGGGGCATTCAGAACAGAAAATAGGAGGCACTTTTTTTACACAGAGAATTGTGAGGGTCTGGAACCAAGTCCCCAGTAATGTTGTTGAAGCTGACACCCTGGGATCCTTCAAGAAGCTGCTTGATGAGATTCTGGGATCAATAAGCTACTAACAACCAAATGAGCAAGATGGGCTGAATGGCCTCCTCTCGTTTGTAAACTTTCTTATGTTCTTATGTTCTTATGTTCTAACCGACGGCACCGGTGGTAATTGCCGAAGTGCCCAAGCCGCTTGTCGCAATGCCTCTCAAATTTAAAAACATTTATGGCAAAAGTTGCCTGTAAGCCTGCCCCATACAAAAACTTGCTCAGCGTCAGCTGTCCCTTTCTCTCTCTATCTCTGTCAGTCTGTTAGACTGAGCTCAATATGACCGCACTTCAAAGAATTTTCAATCTCACTTGTTCACTGGCAGTGTCACTGTGATTTGTCCTTCTGTGGACACCATGTTAACTCAAAAACGTTTAAAAAAAAAAGGAAGAAGAACTGTAAAGTGGCAGCGAAGTGTTTGGATTTTCCTAATGTTCAGGTAAGCAATGGGTGCACAACACGTCCCGACAATAATAATAATAATAATAATAATAATAATAATAATAATAATAATAATAATAATAATAATGTGAACTTAGAGTTGTCAGGTATTGCAGAAAGGACAAGATTAGACAGAGTTGAATTTATTGTGACAGAACAGGCTTAAAATTGCAATATTTAATGCAACAGTGCAATAAACATCCTGACTCCTTTCATGTCTTCAGTGTCTATAAATTGCTAATTGATTTAGACATTTCAATGACTGTTGCTGTTTTGTAATTTGGTGTTATCCACCCCCCCGAAAAAAAAACCCACCAACGCTAAAAACGAACACACAACAGGTAGAGAATTATTAGTTTTGCTCAAATTCTTACACCCAAAAAAATAAATAAATAAAACTAAGTAAGTAGCTATGACATGATTCAAGTAGCAGCTCCTGTGTTATGAAACGAGTAGGAGAGATAACATAATAGTGAACGAAACACAATGTTGAGAAGTGCATCGAGTTCTGTTTTCATTTATTTTTGTGTAATACATTCTCACTACCTTACGTAGTTCTGCTTTTTCACTAGTAAAACGTGTGCTTTCATGAAAGGGGTTAGAATGTGTATGCTTTAAAACAGCATACCTTTTTTTTCCTGAATCGAGTGTCCAGCAATGCACCATAACACAACTAAATCCTTTGCAGCTGTAAATTTCCACACCTGTGAAGCTACAGTGCCTATGGTAAGTATTCACCCCCCTTGGACGTTTTCACAGTTTGTTTTGTTACAACCTGAAATCTTGATGCATTTAAATGGGATTTTTTTCCTTTGATTTACACAACCTACTCAACACTTTAATGTGTGAAAAAATGGGGGAGGGGTGAAAAAACAAATCAATTAAAAATAAAACCTGAAAAGTCTTCATTAGATAAGTATTCACCCCTTTGCTATGACACTCCTAAATAAGCTCAGGTGCAACCAATTGCCTTCAAAAAAATAAGTGGTTCCATATGATTTCAGATTTTCAGATTAAATACACCTGTCTCTGTAAGGTTCCACAGTTCCAAAGCAAAGATACTACCATGAAGACCAAAAAAGAACAAAACAACTCCAGGATAAAGTTGTGGAAAGGCACAGATCAGGGGAGGGGTATAAAAAGATTTCAAAGGCATTGAATATCCCTTGGAGCACAGTCAAGTCGATCATTAAGAAGTGGAAGGTACATGGCAGCACCCAGAATCTGCTTAGAGCAGGCCGTCCACCCAAACTGAGCAGCCAGGTAAGAAGGGCATTGGTCAGAGAAGCCAGCAAGAGGCCAATGACAACTCTGAAAGACCTACAGACCTACATCCCATGGCTGAGATGGAAGAAACTGTCCATGTGTCAACAATAGCTCAGATACTCCACAAATCTGGCCTGTATGGAAGAGTGGCAAGAAGGAAGCTATTTCTAAAAAAAAGGCCCATGTAAAATCCAGCTTGGAATTTGCAAAAAGGCATGTGGGAGACTCTGAAAAGATGTGGCAAAAGATTCTGTGGTCCGATGAAACAAAAATTGAAAATGCAAAGCGTTATGACTGGCGCAAACCCAACACAGCATATCACCCAGGTAACACCATCCCTACTGTGAAGCATGGTGGTGGCAGCATCATGCTATGGGGATGCTTTTCATCGGCAGGGACTGGGAAGCTTGTCAGGGTAGAGGGCAAAATGGATGGAGCTAAATACAGGCAAATCCTTGAGGAAAACCTGCTTTAGTCTGCAAAAGACCTAAGACTGGGACGGAGAGTCACCTTTCAGCAGGACAATGACCGCAAGCACACAGCCAAAGCCACACTGGAGTGGCTTAAAAACAAGAAAGTGAATGTCCTAGAGTGGTCCAGTCAAAGCCCGGACTTGAATCCGATTGAGAATCTGTGGCAAGACTTGAAGATTGCTGTCCACCAACGACCCTCATCCAACTTGACAGAGCTTGAACAATTTTGCCAATAAGAACGGGCGAATATTGCACGATCCAGATATGCAAACTTACCCCAAAAGACATACAGCTGTAATTGCTACCAAAGGTGGTTCTACCAAGTATTGACTCAGGGGGGGTGAATACTTATCTAACCAAGACATTTCTTTTTTTTTTTTTCATTAGCTGTTGTTTCACAATAAAAATGATCTTGCCTCTTCAAAGTGTTGAGTAGGTTGTGTAAATCAAAGGAAAAAAATCCCATTTAAATGCATCAAGATTTCAAGTTGTAACACAACAAACTGTGAAAAAGTCCAAGGGGGGTGAATACTTACTATAGGCACTGTATATAAAGCCTCTCAAATATAAACATCTAACATTGTGTACATCCAGCTGTTCATCATTGTGATGCACAGCACTCTCCATTGCCTGACCAAGTTTCTATTTCGAGTTTTTTTTTTTTTCTTCCTCCCAAAGCCACGTTTGTTTGTACAGGTTTTGTAACAGCGATTAGCAAACTACAGTTGCACAGACACTGCAGCTCGAGCAACTAATTTGACCACTATCGTTCTCAAACTCCAGCCATGGGCAAATCTTCAACCAGAAAATCTATAAATCATTTTTTTTTTTAAACTTTCCCTTCACTCACATCGCTTGCTGTTGTATCACTAAGGCTGTACCACAACAGGCTTCAATGTGAAATGTAACCTGTACATGCATTTCAATAAAGAACGGCGAGTTTTTAATAATAAAAACAATTAATAAAACATTCTAATCTACTTCACTAAAGTAAAAACGGGCTTCTGTTATTTTGAAATACCACTGCTTCAGATTATTACCAGTGCTTAATAACAGTAACATTTTATTTAGAATTGGTGTTCAACTTAAACCTGTTCATGGCCCCACAGCAACACAAACCTACTAACATCCTAATTTAAAAAAAGTGAAGTCTGGTTCACTCTGGCTTTGTTTGCAATGGATTAATTTAATTAAGCGAATAAAAACAAAGTAAACTTAGACTGACAGTCACAATAAAAATGTTTTTACTTACTCCTCGCTAGCCTTTCATTTTTATTCTATCCCTGCATTTCTGGTCGTTTTCCCATCAAACACGCTTTCATTCACCTCTCTTCCAAGCTGTATCTTAATGTATATTCCTGACGCTTGTTTTACTAAGTTTCTGGAGTTTTATTTAGCTTTCTTTCACTTTTTAATTCAACTTCTAAATAACTTCAGCCCTCTTTCCTTCCTTTCATCGTAACAGACTCCCTTTTGTAACAGCTAAATAAATCTGCGCATTGCAAAGTCATGTCTTGCACGTGTTTTAATGCCCCTTTTATATTACAAATTAACGCATTTAAATGGTCTATCATAGGGGTTCCCAAACTGTGGTCCGCAGCTCAAAGGTGGGCCGCGACACAGTCCCGGGTGGTCCACGGGAGCAATGACATTTTATGTATTTTTTTCTATTAATAGCAAAAAGCAGGCACCAGTGGCAGCTGTAACTGTAGAAAAATAATGTGTAGCAAGGTAGTATTGGCGGACTGTCAATCAAAGCAAAAATTCACAAATCAGAGCTAACAGATTGCCTACCTGTAAGCAGGATGTAAAGCGAGAGCGGTGTTAAGGTCATGTGATCGCTCTCCTGGCAGATGTAAACATTGTGTTCAGTATTAATAAAATTACAATATGTCGAATCCGCTAACAAAGAATCCGTTTTGCAAAGTATAAAGAACAAAAAGGCACCTAAGGAGTCTGAATGCATTTGTACTGTGGGCTCAGTTTTGAGGTGCTGGAATGGGTTTTATTCTTTTGTAGAAATGTTTTCATACTAACTTTTGTACTTGATAACATTAATTTAAAAATTCAATTGATGCCTAGCCCCCACAAGAGAATCCCCTCAGTAGAATGGTACTGACGCTCAGCCAAATGAGTCAAATTAACACCAGCGAGCTTCAGAACACCACCAACAAAAAACTCCCGGCCCAAAAAATGAGAAAAATTCATCTAAATATGGAAAACAATTATAAAGTACATTGGAATAACGAAATTGAATCACACAATAAATTACAATGCTATCTGGCCCTAAAAAAAAGAATTTACCCTGGCAGAATATCTGATCAGGGTGCTGTCACTATAATCTGGGAGAGGTAGAGACAGAAATGCACTTCTTGTTTCACTGTCCTGAATATAAGCTAATCAGGGACACGTACTTCCCGAAACTGGCCAATCAGTTCACAACATTCCAGTTGCTCTCTGACTTAGAAAACATGCCAGTTCTGTTAGAAGAGCAGCAGGCAGTAGAGCTAGCTGCCCAGTATGTAGCTGCCTGCCACACCCAGAGAGACAGAGAGACAGATCCTGGTGTAGACACCCTGGAGCACGGGGACCAGGCACTCATGTGCACCAATATCCACTGTAAATATAGAGAGGGAGGGAAAGGGGAGGGTTGTTGTATTGTATTGTCTGGACTGTTCATTGTTGAATTGCTTTGGCAAAACTCAATTTCATTTTGTCATGCCAATAAAGCATTTTTTGAATTTTAATTTTAATTTGAGAGAGAGAGAGAGAGAGAGAGAGAGAGAGAGAGAGAGAGAGAGAGAGAAATGCGTATTGTGTTTGTTTAGTTTTAAGTATATACGTTAAAGTGTGTCATTTATATATTTTTTTAAAAAACTACATTTTTAAAAACCATGTTTACTTTAATATTATTATTGTTTATTTCTTAGCAGACACCCTTATCCAGGGCGACTTACTATTGTTACAAGGTCCCACATTATGTTTTTTACATACAATTACCCATTTATACAGTTGGGTTTTTTACTGGAACAATCTAGGTAAAGTACCTTGTTCAAGGGTACAGCAACAGTGTCCCCACCTGGGAGTGAACCCACGACCCTCCGGTTAAGAGTCGAGAGCCCTAACCACTACTCCACACTGCTGCCCTGTTCTACAACATGTTCTACAAGAACGTGCTTGATTGTAAATTACATGAATAATTACATCAAAATGTAATGTTTCAGTCTGAATATGATATCTGCGTGGCATTTTATTTATTGGTTTTAGCTAACGCTAATGATTTTTCTAATAACGTTACTTCACATTTTACCATTTTGAAGCCTATAAAAAGCTAAACCCTTTTTTTATTCACTTCATTTTTACAATGGGATTTATAATGTTATTTGTAAATGTATGTGTGTGACTTAATGTAGGGACACCCTGTTTGAAGGTTTTTTGTTTTTTTTTATCAAGCTACTTTCAAAAAGACAATTCTTACTGCCTGAATACTAAACGAGAACGTTGCTTTGTATTTGTTGTTGTTCTTCAGAAACACGAGGTCAATAAACTCTGTTAGCTTGTATAACAATACTGTGGTTGTGTTCAATTCTAAATCATAAAACAAATTCACCCCCTCACTAAAGAAAAGGTCACACTACCAACATTTTACAAATTGACCCTCAATCCGCAAGTCGTGGAGCTAAACACTGCATTTCAGAAATATTTGTTAACGAGCCTCGTGTAATTTTATCAGGGTGGGCCATCTGGTAAAATGACAAGTTGCGAAGTCATTTCAGAATTTAATTTTCTACAAAGTCAACTTCAAATTTGCTTCTTAAAGTGGTCGCAGGCCGTCACTTTTGTATACGCATAGGCAGACATCGCATACAGCGTCAGCCAGCAATTATTATTTTAATTTAATATGCAGAGACCAATTCCCCAAATTAGCATAGACAGCAGGTAGCACATTTACCTAAGTGTAAATAAACTATCGGGCCTGCAGAGAGACCGAGATTTGAGAACAAGGCTTGCTGGAGGGGGATAGACAACAATACAGACTAAAGGAAACTCCCTGCAAAATGTAAAGGGGAAAATAGTGCTTTTTTATTTTTATTACAGCGTTTAAACAAAATATTAAATAGCAGCAACAAGCACGCAGCCCTTAAAAGTATGCTTCTGTATGTCATGTTCATGTCACTTTTGTTGCAATACTTTAAAGTAAGAGCTGGGGAAATACATAAATAAAAATCATTCTGCCGCTGTAATGCATCGTAATGGAATTATATATATATATATATATATATATATATATATATATATATATATATATATATATATATATATATTACTTAATTAATTAATTAATTAATTAAGTAATTAAAAAAAAACCTTAAATTCAAGAATAGCCAAGCTGAACTGTGAAGCACACCGGTTTTCCACAGTCCAGACTTTTTCAGTCAAATCGCAGCTCTCCGAGTCAGCTGTACGGTTATGCTCTTAGTAGTTTTAAGCACTCACCTAGTCTCTCTCTATTCTCGCGTGCCACTTTCCTGATGTTCTCTTGCAGAACATTTTCCTCCGATTTGGTTTTTTTCGGTTGTCGCTGTATACATTGCATTGCAAACTACCTGTATCGTCTATTTTTATCGTGTGAAACTTATACGACATGAACTGTTGTTTTGTTCCACGAAAACGAAGGAAACAGGCAGTCTTGCTCAGGACCAGTGACGTGTTTTTATCCCCGTCTTGCTGGGCGTGCGTTTTTCACAGATTACAGTATATAGCTGTCTGCGCATATCATTTACACTACAGTGGAGCCGGCGCGTCTTAATTTAAGTTGAATTTAATCGTGTATGCTAACCAGACAGATAATTTGCGGTCAGGATGTCATCTTATTTTACACTTCTACAAAGCTATACCTCCACCTGTCTGCTGCTACATGGAAATAAGACCTGCACAGCGGTTTGATCCATTCCTGGTTTTACTGTGAGTTTAGTAAGACACATCTGAGTTTGTCACCGCTGATCAAGCTCCTTGTAAAACCTGGTATGGGTGAAACTGCTATGTAATAGGAGTCTTATTTCCATCCCTGTGCTACCTGCATGGCTCATTGTAATACCATGGACATTAATGTCTCCTTCCCGTTAATAATAATAATAATAATAATAATAATAATAATAATAATATACATCCAGCTGGGCATAATAAAGCTGTAATTCTATCAAGGGTTTCTGGTGATATATAAACCAAGAGTGCGCTAGCACCAATGATTTCTCAATGTCATCATTATTTGTATTTTTGTGTTGCCTTCACTTATTATATGCATGTATTATTTATGACTGGTAGGGTTCTCAACAGATAGGAACGAAGCAGGACACTCGCCTGTTTAAAATAGGTTTGTATTGTGTGATGTTTATTTACACTAGTGTGAACGAGGGTTACTAAAGGGAAGCAGTAAAAAGGTAACAAAATGCAAGCTACAGTAAATGCCGTTGTTTTATCCCCCTGTACATTCTGGGAGTGTCAGCCAGCCTGAATTTCAAACTTCCCCATTCACCTCAGCAAGCGAGCAGATTCACTTCATCTTTTCTGTGGCACTGGCACCACACCGCCAGCAATTAGTGGTAAGAAGAAATTCACAACTAGAAGTAATATACTGTATCTGTATCTATCCATCTATGAGTCACCCCTCCCTACCCCACCCCTTCTCATCCTCAGCCTCTGAGAAGAGAGACCTTGCTCTGGTCACCTTTCTTTCCAGTGCAGCCTGGCATGCTTCATTGCATGCAGTCATTAGAAACATGTCTGTGAAAAGCACTGGATTCACACAGTGTGTGTGACAGGTTTGTTGGAATTCCAGCTCTGACCACTGCTGGTATGTAGCTAAACTTGTAGTCAATAAATGGTTCTCTGAATACTTCAGAATGAATTGCTGCTGTTTCTAGGGTGGGCCGCTCTTCTTTCTATATACAGTACATACTGATTATCCAGGAAGAAACCAGAAAATATTTGTTGCAGTTCTGGCTTGTCAGGAGCTGCAGTTGCAGGACTTTAAGCAGGTAAAGAAGAGAAGCCCCTCCCCCTCCCCATGATGCACTGGGAACTAGGATGTCTTGTCCATATTGCCTCTATACCAGAGCAGACAGTGCTAGCAAGTGATGAAGCCTCTTTGAAAGAATGAATGGCATATTTTAAATATACATGTCAGGTTCATTTTTGGAATGTTTCCCCCCCCCATAATGTTTAAGTGTACAGCAGTAAGCACAAGGCAGTTATTGTTTTTCAACACATTTTGTATCCACACGCTTATGTTGTGTGGTCCAGTGGTTAAAGAAACAGGCTTGTAACCAGATGGTCCCCGGTTCAAATCCCGGCTCACTCACTGACTCACTGTGTGACCCTGAGCAAGTCACTCCACCTCCTTGTGCTCTGTCTTTCGGGTGAGACGTAGTTGTAAGTGACTCTGCAGCTGATGCATAGTTCACACACCCTAATCTCTGCAAGTCGCCTTGGATAAACAAATAAAATAATAATAATGCTTAGACTGTTACATTTACGCAGTTGGTGCGGAGAACCTAGTAACATGACCTCTGTCTTATCACAGTTCAACTGCAAAAAACTGTGTTGCATCCAAAGTTTAATATCAGTTATACAATTAGTAAGTTCGGAAACAGCCACTTCAATGTCAGGGTTAATTTGCAAGTAAATGTGAGTGTCATGATGGCTAAGAACTTGACCAAGTGGGAGCATATATATATACTAAATAAAAGAGTCCCCAATGCAGAGCCCTGGGGAACCACTGAGGAAACTGTCCCAGTAACAGACCTAAACCACCCAGAGAGACAAAATACTTCCTCTCAGAGAAATAAGAGCTAAACCAACTAAGCACAGTGCCAGAAATGCCACATAGGCTCTCTAAGCCAGCAAGTAGAATGTTATGGTTTACGATAGCAAAAGCGGCACTAAGGTCCAGTAAAACTACTATAGAAAGAGCACCCGAGTCAGAAGTTTAATTGGATTGTATATACTGTCTCTCCTCCAGCACTCTTAATTGGGTTGTGTACACTGTCTCTCCTCCAGCACTCTTAATTGGGTTGTGTATACTGTATCTCCTATAGCACTCTTAATTGGGTTGTGTACACTGTATCTCCTATAGCACTCTTAATTGGGTTGTGTATACTGTATCTCCTCCAGCACTCTTAATTGGGTTGTGTACACTGTCTCTCCTCCAGCACTCTTAATTGGGTTGTGTACACTGTATCTCCTATAACACTCTTAATTGGGTTGTGTACACTGTATCTCCTCCAGCACTCTTAATTGGGGTGTGTACACTGTATCTCCTATAGCACTCTTAATTGGGTTGTGTACACTGTCTCTCCTCCAGCACTCTTAATTGGGGTGTGTACACTGTCTCTCCTCCAGCACTCTTAATTGGGTTGTGTACACTGTTTCTCCTCCAGCACTCTTAATTGGATTGTATATACTGTATCTCCTCCAGCACTCTTAATTGGGTTGTGTACACTGTATTTCCTATAGCACTCTTAATTGGGTTGTGTACACTGTCTCTCCTCCAGCACTCTTAATTGGGTTGTATACACTGTCTCTCCTCCAGCACTCTTAATTGGGTTGTGTACACTGTCTCTCCTCCAGCACTCTTAATTGGATTGTATATACTGTATCTCCTCCAGCACTCTTAATTGGGTTGTGTACACTGTCTCTCCTCCAGCACTCTTAATTGGGTTGTGTACACTGTCTCTCCTCCAGCACTCTTAATTGGGTTGTGTATACTGTATCTCCTCCAGCACTCTTAATTGGGGTGTGTACACTGTATCTCCTCCAGCACTCTTAATTGGGTTGTGTACACTGTATCTCCTATAGCACTCTTAATTGGGTTGTGTACACTGTATCTCCTATAGCACTCTTAATTGGGTTGTGTACACTGTAATTCTTAATTGGGGTGTGTACACTGTCTCTCCTCCAGCACTCTTAATTGGGTTGTGTATACTGTATCTCCTATAGCACTCTTAATTGGGTTGTGTACACTGTCTCTCCTCCAGCACTCTTAATTGGGGTGTGTACACTGTCTCTCCTCCAGCACTCTTAATTGGGTTGTGTACACTGTTTCTCCTCCAGCACTCTTAATTGGATTGTATATACTGTATCTCCTCCAGCACTCTTAATTGGGTTGTGTACACTGTATTTCCTATAGCACTCTTAATTGGGTTGTGTATACTGTAGCTCCTCCAGCACTCTTAATTGGGGTGTGTACACTGTATCTCCTCCAGCACTCTTAATTGGGTTGTGTACACTGTATCTCCTGTGATAAACAAATAATAATAATAATAATAATAATAATAATAATAATAATAATAATTTCACTGGTTGCTTACAAGGGCTTGATTAGTGCAGAATAAGGGGGGTTTAAATTTGAGGAACGGGGGTGCTTGTGTAACACGGAATTAAAGACATAAAGCTGGATAGCTTGAGGTGAGAAGAGCTGGACAAGACAACCACATATAACACTCTGAACTCTCACGTCTCACCGGGTCAGGCAGCACCCTCTGGCTGCTGGCCGGCTATTGAGAATGAGAGACAGAACAAATAGGGACAAAGCTCTCAGTCCAGGTCGGAACCAGGCAGCGTCTCTTAGCTGCTGGACGAACAAGGAGAATGAGAAGACAAACATAAAAGACACTCTCGATGAGAGACATAAAAGACAAAGGGATAGATCCGTCACTACTCAGTGCAGCATCCCCAGGCAGCGTGGCTGGCAGTTGGGCTGTGTGGAGAGTTAGGATAAAAAGAGTCTCGGGTCCGCGTTGTAGAGACGAAAATAGAGAACCCCCCCTCCTTGGCGGGGCCCGGCTCGGCAGGTGGGGACTCAGCCAGCCAGAAGGGGCAGAAAGGTGCTCGGACCTGAAAAGAAACGAGGTAGATGGGATAGGAAGGTTGTGGTCTTGGTGAGGCTAGCGCATGAGCTGCGACAGAATAGTTGTGGCCGGGGGTCCCCTCTAGCCGGCGAGGAACCGCCGGGGACGGCAGTGACTTGGGCAGGAGGCCGACCCGGTCAGTCGGGGGAGTGAAAAATCACTTCCCCTCCCAAAAGAAGGACCCCCGGCTCCCCGCAGCACCGCACCGTGAAGATAGGGAAGAGACCGCTGAGCCGCACATATAGATAAGAGGAAGCTGTAAGAAAGAGAAAATACAGGGAGAGGTTAGTAATGACGACTTGGGATTGGAGGCCATCCGCGCTGTAGAAAGGAAAAACCCCACCCTAGTGGGGGGAAACCTTTGGTGGACCTGGCGGAGAGGGCGCCCCCACTCCGGGCATACTAACAAAGGACTTTTGAGCTGCTGCAATGCCTGAAGGGACTGAAGGTGGAACTGATACTGGATGGCTGATAGGTAGTTCCTGAGGAGGAAGGAGCCAGGTTGAGACACAGACTGAGATACATGATAGAGGCCAGCAGGTGCTGAAGATGGAGTGAGAAATACGATTCTGGGCATAGAAGGAGGTTACGGAGGACCAGGCAGTAGAGTAAGCTGAGCGTGAGGATGTGGCTAGAGCACTCTCCATAAAACAGCGGGCCGACTGGAGGAGACCAGAGAGAGTGGAGTTTAGTTGAATATTAGCTGGCTGAACGAAGGCACCTGCCGCGGGTTGGGATCTGCTCCTGGAATTAGGCTGTGGAACTTCAGGACCTGCAGGTGAGATAAAGCTTCGAGGCGTTAAGGGACCCGGGGATGTGGCGGGCCCGAATAATGACGTTATTGGACATGAAGATCCAGACCGGGTGACAAAGAAGCTGCATGATTAAGGGGGGGAATGAAGAGATTGGAGCGCTTGAGGCCTAGAGCTGGGAAGCTGGAAGTTGATGGAGTTGAGAATTCTGCACAGCGGAGAAATCCAAAGGCGGCGGTCAGGCACAGGGTTTCCATGACAATGTCGTTGAATGGGTTGAAGCATCCTTGCCGGAGAAGGTCTGTTGAGATTGGTTGTCTTGATGGAGAGGAGGGGGGCAGGCTTTTCTCCATGCCTCTGAGAATTAGGCGGATCTCTGGAACGGACGACAGAGGAGGAGAGGAGATAGATTGAAGGCGAAATTGATACCCGCTAGGTAGCATCTAAATAGAGGAGGGGGCTAAACGTAGAGACAGCCTGAGGTGAGTGATGAAGGAGAGGAGGTGCTGGAGGTTGCAAGAGGTATGAGAGATCCTATTTTTGCTCGCAAAAGTGAGTAACTGAAGACCGGGCGTCGAGTAGGAGGAACGGGTAGATGGGGCGAGAGCGTTCTCCATGAATCCACATGCTGATTGAAGGAGGCCGGAGAGAGAGTTATTCAGTTGAATATTGTCTTGCTGAAGGGGGAGGCGGGGGGGCTGGAGACGGAACTGGTGCTGGATACCTGAGAGATCATTCCTGATGGATGAAGGCTATCCCAGGTTAAGGGATAGCCTGAGGTCTGTGATAAAGGCAAGGAGGTGCTGAAGGTTAAAGGAGGTGAGAGAGATCCGATTCTGGGCACAGAATGTGGAAAGGAAGAGCAGGCAGTAGAATAAGAAGACCGAGTGGAAAGGGCGAAGGCATGCTCCCTGAAGCTGCGGGCCGACTGGAGGAGGCCGGAGAGTGTGGAGTTTAGGGAACACCAGCTGATTGAAAGGAGAAACTTGCCGCGGGTTGGGGTCTGCTTCTGGGACCAGGCTGTGAAACTTGTGGACCGTCACACAACCTCCACCGTGTTTAACACTGGGCTTTTTTTTTTTTTTTTTTTTTAAAACTGCCAGGGTAGTATTCGTAGTAAAATACTACAGCTGGCCAAAGTCCAATATCTGGGTGCACGGAATGGTTCACAAGACCTCATGGTTGATATAGCTTAACGCTCCAAGTCTATCCAATTGTATTACCCTTGATGTCCTGGTAACTGTTGCCTCTTTTTTTTTTTTTTCCTCTGCTGGTAAATCAACTGATGCTGTCATGGTAAGTTCACAGGGTGCACTCTGATCCTAAGGGTGTGGCCATGTAGTGATGAGCAGATTGCAGAAGGTTGGAGAGTGTTGTATTTAGTTGAACGGCAGATGTTGGTGTTGCAGAGTTTGACGAGGCTGAGGTGGCAGCTGGAACTGAACAAATATATGACATTAACTGCAGAGTTGTTTCTGGAAACTAAGGCAGAAAGATGAGATGCCGACCATCCTGTGTTAGTTAATACGGGATCGATCAGCGGTTTGCTACCATCACGTCTGCTAAGAAATAAATAATGTCTGTTTGGAATGGAAAAGGTGAACTTGTAATCAGAGGTTTGGGTTTCCAGTCATTCTCCTAATAGTGGAACTCCTTAAATCATAAATCAAAGCAGATTTCCAGTCTCGTACCGTGTATTAAAGCTTGTAGTATCCGAGAGGGTGAGCGGACATGAGACTAAATTGCTGAGGAAATCAAGCGCGCCGTGTGTGTAAAGATTTTTTTTTTTTTTTTTTTTTTAAATCCAGGTATTGGAGGAAAGTCGGAGCGTTGGACGCCTGCTGTAGAGAGCAGAGAGCTGAGAGCTGCTGAAGCAGTGGAAATTGGTATTTGAGAGTTAAGGCGTTTAAGATGATGTCGGAGATGGGGCAGAGATGAAGAATGCGTAGATCTGAGGCCGCTGCAGAACCTGAGAGGAAGAGAATGCGTTGCTCGAAGGCTGCTGCAAAACCTATTGATTTGATCAGGAGCAGTCTAAGAGTATTGTGTATTGCGGTGCAGGAGGACGCTTTGACTGAAATGTTGATAATCGTAGGACATAGTTTCCGTATGTGCCAGGTAGGTCAAATTGAATGAAATGGACTTTGAAAATTGTATTAGCCTTGATGAAGTTGGGGGCAAATGAGGAAGTGCAAATCTGGGAACAAGAAGGTTGCAGGAATGGCCTGATGCATGGAAGCTGGAAACTAATGTGACAGTGGATTCTTAACATCTCAGAAAGCTGATAAGCTTGGCTTCATGACGAGGTCCTCAAGGGGAGGGGTTTGGGATTTGAAAAATTCAATTTAATAGAATGTAGCAAAAGAGGTTGAGGCAGGAGGGTACTGAGAATCCATTGGAATGACAACGAACTGCAGGAATTGATAGAAAGTTTGGAGTGTGCGAGAGTCGCAGCTTAAATTATGTAGAGCTTGTGGTGTTATGCTGCCATCTAGAGGTTGTGTTTGGAATTGAAACTATTGGCTTCAGTGAAGCAGGGTAGCATTAAAATCCTCGTCTATGTATAAAACATTTGCTTTAGAACAGTTACTGATATAAGTAAGTTAACGTAGGTATAGAAAAGGAGCCTGTAGTATTTAGATGTTACAAATCGGCGAGTTTAAGCTCTCATGTTGCAAAAGCGCAGCAGCAGGAGCCAGAAGATTGCAGTAGTGAGGCACAGGCTCGCATTGCCTGTTAAAGCTGCCTGGTAGCCGTAGCAACTTACCACTCCCAGCAGTCACTCGATGAGGCGTTGCCGTGGTAACCATGGTCTGTGAGGCGCTGGAGGGAAAGAGTTGCAGTACAGCGGTGACGTTGGAACAGTCTTTCTGATGAAAACCCAGACCAAGTTGAGAATGTCACTGTGCTTTGAACGGCGCAGACTGAGCAGGTAGGAAAATAGCAGATACTATCTTGCGTGCGCTGAGCAGAGAAATGGCCTGCAGTGAAAGGAGCGAACAAAAAAAAAAAAACACAGACAAAGGGCGGAAGCAGAGCTGGGTGTATAAATAAGAAAAGAAAGAGAGATTGACATGCAAGCTACCTAATGGGGTTGCCCGTTCTGCTCTGGTCACCCCCTTTCTATTTACCTGACCAAATACAGCGGCGCGAGCTATTGGCAGAGAGACTGGGACTTGATTGAAACTGAACTGCACCCCCCCCTCACCTGGAAGTAATTAGTGTGTCTAATCCCGCCCCCCTGAGAGCTGCCAGGGAAGCTAGAGAAGCCGAATACAAACATAATACTTGGAAGCTCAGCGAGAGAGCGCCCTCTACAGCGTCCACCGAATTACACTTAAAGGTTAACATAATAATAATAATAATAATAATAATAATAATAATAATAATAATAATAATAATAACTGGTCTGGGTGTCTTTAAATCATCAATGGGTAAAAACCTATGTAAAAAAGGTAGTGTTGACCAATTAAGAAAACAGGTTAATTTAAGTAATTAAGAACTCAGGTGGAACGTAACCCAGAAGACGGCTCTCCCCTGCAGCAGCTTATCGAGACAGAGACGGAGATAGAATAGTCAAAAAAAGCAAATCAACAGGCCGACTCGATTTAAAACAATGATTGGCGCCCTCTGGTGTTCAAAGTGTAACTATGAAGACATCAGTATTTATTGTGAGCCAGTAAACATTGTGTTTTTGTACAGTGACCTTGTTATTACACACCAGGATCACACAGTCTAAGTCAGAATAAGACGTTGGGTTGCCAGTATACAGCATGGAACATGAGAAGCTACTGTATATAGCAAGTATGAGCAGGAGGAGTTCCATTTAAAAACACTTGCAATCAGATTTGTGCAATAACATTAACCCTTTCAGTCCTGAATTATTGAATGAAGTTATACAATTCAAGAAGGAACTCCTTTATTGAGCTTGAGAACACGACAAAAACAAACAATATTTGACACATATTCCAGTAAATTGTACTTTAAAGTCCTGTCAGTATTTTAACTGGAAACAGCACTAAGATGAGGAGGGACCTTCCAACAGGAATGAAAGAGTTCATGATAATGTGTGCATTGCAGGGAGTCTGACAGCAACACAAAGACAGTTTGAATACCTTCGCCCTCCAGGGGACCTATTTTTTAACTTGTCCCAGCTGGGGGGGTAGAGTCTAAAGTCTATCTGAAATATGAGTAAAAAACAATTTATTTTCAATGTCCTTGTATTTGTCATCAATACACACTTCACTGTTTACATTAATGGTATTCCTAAGTAAGCTGCTGGATTCTTATTACCTCAATAGTGGCCATTTGTATGTCAAATATTTGCATCTCCTGTAATGTTTTCAACTATTTTATGTACTGACTCTACAGTTCTTGAAAGTTTATCGACTTTTATTTTAGCGTTTTTATGGTCTTAAAAGTCTACTTTCTGCACATCAGAATCCAGTTCAAGGAAAGAACACCTTCGTTCCAGTTCCAACAAGCTGGACAAGTAGGACAAGTATAACAGTGCGAACGATACTGCCAGGTTAATTATACAGACTTTCTATAATTCAGGGCATTGCCTGGGTGTATGCAACATTCACCCACAATGAGGACAAGACAAGCAAGATGTTGACACTCCTCAAATTTACATACCCTAACCTAGCAACATCACGCAAAACAGTATTGCAGGTTTTTTTTCTTTAGCATTTTAAATCTAACTCGACTGGATCATCTAGCTTTGCAATTTCATCTATTTATGTTTAACCCATGAAACCGTTTTAAGACATTTTAGAACCTCACAGTTTGTTTTTATGCCTAAAAGTTTAAACTCATTTTAGAATTCCTCTAGGAAACACTGATAATGTCACTACTACAGTATTGCCAACAGATTCAATTGCGCGTCTACTGCAGTAATGTTGTATCCTGATGTACCCAACTTGTGTTCAATTTATGGTACAGAACTGGCATTTGGTACAGGACGGACACCGTCCTCAAAACCGGAACCATCCCTACATGTAATGTCGCATAACCATTCAAGAACTGTTTTCTTGTTATACCCATCCAGCGTAGTATGACAAGCAATGAGAACCATGCCATTCAATTGGAATTCGGAGCCTACAGACATTCCATGTTAAGCATTGACTCGTTTTAATTATGACAAAACAGTATACAAGGTGGTGTTTGTATCAGCAGTTATTTGAAAGCGAAATTAGAAATTAGAAAAAAAATAAACTTACTGTGCCCATTCGCGTTGCTGTTTGAATCCATCGTGTTGGACTCCTTTCTCTGGAGTGCACGTTGGGGGGAATAAGAGAATCTCAGAAACAGAAGTCACGACCTAATCCTCATTCATAAAACACAGTTGCAGCTACCTGGTGCAGTCAAGCACCGACCCCCTTCGTTATTAAACAAATAAACATGTTTATTCTCAGCAGTATCTCGACCAGCCTCTCTCACGTCTCCAGTGCAGCCATGTCAGTGTGATCCACGATCCACGAGATCCACACCCATCGATACGATTGCTATGCTGCCTTCTTGTATCAGCGGTGAAACGATTCACAGCATCAGCAGCGTGGCTTGTAGACCTCTGCATACAGGACTTGTAAATAAGAGCTGGACTATATGAAAGAAAAATAGAAATAAAAAATACAGGGGACGTTTTTCAAGTTTGTGAATCTTTTATAAAAGTGATGTTTAAAATGTTTTTGTACATGCAGACATGCACCTTGTTGATAATCAGTAGGGTTTTACTCACGTCTACAAAGTTGTATCCTATTTAATGATAAGCTGCTGACGTAAGATCAGACATATTAAGCCATAGGTCAACAATTCGATTTTTAAAATTGGTATGAACAAAATACTGGTGGCGCCTTGCTAAAAGATAAAAAGTGCTTTGTGCCTGCCAGACGTGTAAAATATTGCATAATCAAGTTTGTTAAACCCAATTACAAATTTAAAAAGATAGTTATTTTAGATAAAAACTCCCAACAACAAAAATACAGATACTCTTTGGAAGACTTTAAATTCTGTCTCAGTACAAACAAGCCATTTTGTTTCATGCCACCAGTCAATGTGTGTTGTATATTTATTTCCAGTGTAAAACTCAGCGTTTTGAAAAGGAGAACCCTAATCCTATCCCTAACCTCAACCCCAAACCTAACCCCAAACCTAACCCTAACCCTCACCCTCACCCTAACCCTCCTTTACCTTCACAGACTGAGCCCTTGCATACTACACTATCATCCACATTGTAAATATGTGTTTCGTTTGAATAATAATAATAATAATAATAATAATAATAATAATAATAATAATATTTCTTATTTCTTAGCAGACGAATAATAATAATAATAATAATAATAATAATAATAATAATAATAATAATAATAATAATAATAATACAACGAAAAAGCATTTGTAATACATTAAGGATGTATATATCGTATTGCAGAGTAACTAAAGTTATTTTCTAAACTAAATGACTATTAATACTTTGTTAATACTGGTTGCACTTACAATTTTTATTTTATATTTTATTATTGCGATTTGTTATTGCTATAAATTGTATATCCATTTTCTCTAACCCTAGCAGTAGTTCTAATTGTTTTGTTTTTGCTCGTTTGTTGTTTACCAGTAATACTCTCGACACCAAATACAACTTTACTGCCGCTACCTTGACCGTTTACAAAGGCCTAACATACTCCTAACCGGGCCTTTAAGAAGATACCGCAGGAGTTTTTATGAAGACCTGCGCCTTTAAGAAGATACCGTACCAACCATTAACCCGCAAACGTTACTATGGTAACAGTAAACAAAGATGGCCGACTAAGAATTCACTTAACTTGTTCTGATTATTTTGTTAAGTAACAAGTTTGTGAACACAGTCTTCGAGATACTTGCAAAACGTTTAAATTAACGTCGATGTGAGTTTTTGTTTATTTACTGTGTTCTAGTATAGTATTTACAGAAGCAAATGCATGATTTAGCCGTATCAGACTATACTTTAAAGTAATGTATTTCTGTTGTGTGGTTTGATGTGTATTTTTCGTAGTGTGCTGTGTTTTTGTTGTCTGAAATAATCAATGCACTGTGGTTTTAGTTTTGTTCTGAAGAACTGCCGTCATGCAGAGCGGGTCGTCGGCATGCAGTTCAGTGGCTGCGGAGCCATCGATGTACAGACACAGACCAGCTTCAGAGAAAACGCAGGTGTGGTGATTTACTGTTAGCCTACTGTACTTTTATTAAAACACGTTATACACTACAAAGGAATTGGAATTAGAACTGGGAATTGATTTTAAAAAGAAACTGTAATTGAAAAACAGGAACTGAGTCCAAGCATGACTACACAACACCAGTGTGTCTGCCTCTGTTAATAATAATAATAATAATAATAATAACAACAACAATAATAATAATAATAATAATAATAATAATAATAATAATATTTCGAAGACTTTAAACTGTCTCAGTGCAAACAGCCATAATGGTAGTGGAAAACAAACTAGTCACAACTCACAGATGAAACATATTTTGTTTCAACGTGGAAGCCCTCCCCACAACGCTGAATTTCATATTGCATAAGAAACATGAACAGCTGATGCCTTTCATTTCACAGCTGGGCTTCCTGATTCATATTAACATTTTGTTCTAGAGGCAGTCTTGGGGCATAATCACATTACCACATCATGGGATTGTGAATGAAAGAATGTTGAAAAACCTGTTTTGGTCATAAATCAAATGAGCTATATAGCTGAATGCTATTGTTGCATTATCTGTACATTTATCAATTCTCATGGTAATGCTTTGTCTTTTAAGTTAACGTAATAAAAATAAATAATAAAAAAATACACAGTTTGTATGATACTGTATATATTTTGTATTAAAGGAAGTGATGTACAGGGGTGGAAATAAGAGAAATTGCATAGCAGTTTGATCCATTCATGGTTTTAGTATAACTTTAATAAGACATACCTGAGCTTGTTACCATACACTGTGGCTAATGAAGCTTATAGTAAAACCTGGAATGAGTGAAACTGCTGTGCAATAGGAGTCTTATTGCCATACCTGAACTGTATATTACCATACGATATTGCCTTTATCAAATATGCTAACCTAGAGAAGGCACCAAACTGTATTTAATCTAATAAGGATTGTATGGAACAACACTAGGGTGTTTTGGAAAATGTGGCCAAACTGGCCTCACACTAACAGTAAGCGAGTACATGCATGCAGCTTTCTATGTAGCGATTGTGACATGTTTCATTATCTACTTAAAAATAATCCAGAGTTATTGATCCACCCAGTTGTTTGCTAGCATGTTTGGACTTGGTGAAAAACTATATTTGTGGCAACTTCTTAGTCAATCCATGTCTAATTTTTATTTTGTAATTTTTTGTGAAGAAAATAGTCATGTGATCAGAACTATTCTATTTTAAGAGTGTTTTTCCTTTTGTTCTGAACTTTAAAAATAAAAAGTGCTTCCATTTGTGGCTTCTAGTCCTGCTCCTTGTGCTAAGTTTGAAATAATGATTTAAAATACCACATGTTAACAGTTTTTGTATGTTTTAGCATATTTGTTTTTAGTTTAACAAGCAAAGGAGATGTATACTGTCCAGTGAGTACTCTGTTCTTTGACACATGTAGTATAGGTCTGAAAAGATCAACAGAAACAAGCCCTAAAACAATCCTCAAACTCTCTATATGTTTCTTCCTTGCTAGGACATCTCCCATTTATTTGCCAGCATCTTCAAGGATCTGTACACCACTGACGTTATAGGAAAGGACACTGTAGCCAACCTTGAGAAATCATGCAGGAGAGGAAATAGCTACCATGACAAATACGTGGGAGAGCTTCAAAAGGTATCTGTTTAGAGGGCTAGAGCTGGAACAGACTTCCCATCATGTAATGACCCCGTCCTGGGGGCTGCTTCATGGTTTTATTATTGCCCTCTCTTTTTTATTATCATTATTTGCAATAAGGGTAAAGTGGTTCAGGCTCTGACTAGGTGTGATATCTTGACACGTGAAACTTTAGTTCATACTTGCAAGACATTGGCAATTTGTGATTACTACCTGGACCTTTTTTTTTTTTAAATAGGCTCAACAATAATGGTGCTCAACAAGCAAGCTGATGCCAGATCAGTACAACTCAGCCCTGTACTATATTAGACATTACAAATACTCGTCTTAGTCTTTTAGTGTTTGTATATTTTAGAACGGCTGCCTGGTTTATCATTATCTGTTATATGATCCCCAATCAGGTTCTTTCGGAATACAGCAGGAGGATTGCAGAAGCTGACATGCTGGAGCAACACATCATCCAGGCCCGAGCTCGAGCCACAGCTCTGGAGGAGAGAGCTCTGAACAGGGCCATCGAGGAGGTGGGAGATGTCTACCACAGGCTGGGCCTGCCTCCCGGTACAGTATAACAGTCAGGACTGTCCTCAGCCTGGGTGAAGGGACACAGCTCTGGAGGAGAGAGCTCTGAACAGGGCCATCGAGGAGGTGGGAGACGTCTACCACAGGCTGGGCCTGTCTCCCAGTACAGTATAACAGTCAGCACTATCACAATACAAGCCTCTTGTCTCTGGAGGCCTGGTATTAAAATGTGGCTCAGCAAAGTGAGTTTGATGGTATTGATAGCTCCACAGCTGGACACACGGAGCATACCGTCACCGTACAGAACCGGTTTAAGAGGTCTGATCAATGATTTCTCTTTACCTTCATGGGGCATCCCAATCCATGGTGCTGCCAGAATTACTGCACTTTGATTGAAAGCCAGTATTAGCAGATCAGATGAAAATAGCCTCCTTTACTGTTGTCCCCGAAACAAGTATGCCATCAAAAAGGTTCCCTTCTTTTGTTTTTCAAATAGATAACATAGAGTGGAAGCAGATTTTGTACTGCTGGCCTTTCTGAAGGACAGTTCAATTTTGGTAGCGTGGTACACCAGCTATCTGTACATAAAACAATTATTATTTCTAGAACAGTATGCTGCTTTTTATTCTATTAGAGCAAGCGAATGTAACAGTGTAATGACTTCTTGATCAATATATGGATGCAGACCTCCTTGTTGTCAGAAATGGGGAGAGGATCAGGTTATTACTGGTGTGTTCAATCGAGCCCATTGGAATCCGCATTATTGATAAAGGACAAGGTAATTAAACGTGTCCTGTGTATCTTTCCAATTGCAGTTGAATGGCCCTTCCGGTGGTGCGTGGATAATAAACTCCTGCAAAAACACAACTTGATCTGCCCAGAGGACTATATTAAAGAGCAGCCACTGCTGACAACAGCTCCCAGAGGTAACTGGCTCAACTTTGACTGTTACTTATACCTTGAGGAAAATCACAACCAGCAAAGAACTATGCATAATTCCATAATTAGCGCTAATCGCTGACATTCAGGAGTATAGTTGATGTATAACACTAACCCTACCATTCTTACTGTCATTGCATATCTTTAATCAGTTTAATATTCATTTTGTTGGTGTCAGTATATAGGTTAGGTAACCTGCTTTTCAAGTCTGATTGGTTGGCCTATTGAAGACTTTTTTAATGATAAATCTAAATTTAAATATTGCAGCACTAAAATGCATAAATATGCTCTATCTTTGTCCATGTTGTTTTTATTGTATTTAGCAGCATTATATCACACACAAGTTCTCTAGAACAGCCCAGGCCTGCAGATGTTGGACCATACTTGAACACCCTGGAGTGTGTTATTGTGCTTCTAAAAGATGTTCTTGGTGATATTAATACCCACATTTTACAAATTATAAATGGTTCACTTTCCTTCAGTATAGTTCACTCAGCACTTAAGGTAGCTGTGGTAAAGCCTATGCTTAAGAAACACATTTTGGACCCTAAAATTCTCAATAACTATAGGCCAATATCCAACCTAACATTCTTAGATAAGGTTCTAGAGAGAGTTGTTGCAATTCAATTACAAACATTTCTAACTCTTAATGGTGTATTCGAGAAGTTTCAGTCTGGTTTTCGTGCTGCACATAACACCGAGACGGCCCTTGTCAGAGTTGTGAATGATCTGCTGATAAGCTCTGACTCTGGCTTTCCATCAGTATTAATTCTTCTTGATCTAGTGCTGCCTTTGATACCATTCCATCCTACTGAATCATCTTTAAAGCACAGTAGATACCCTGGTTCAAATCTTATCTTTCTGATAGGTTTCAGTTCATTTCATTTGGGGAGGTAAAATCAGCATTATCAGAAGTTGTCTGTGGTGTTCTACAGGGCTCCATTCTAGGTCCCTTGCTGATTTCATTATATATGCTAATGCTAGGTGACATTATCCACAGACACAGAGTGAACTTCTATTGCTATGCTGGTGATACCTGGCTATATTTGTCCCTAAAGCCAGAAATTTCTTCTGCCTGGGTGTTATTAGCTACTTGCCTTATGTCACAGAATTTTCTAATGTTGAATTCAGATAAAACATCAAATCATCAAAACTTGGGGGTCATCTTTGATCCTCATTTGAGACTCATATTAGGGAAGTCACTAAAGTATCTTTTTACCATTTGAGAAATATAGCCAAACTTAGACCCATTATTTCCATATCTGATGCCGGGATACATGTGGTATCCCGCTTGCAGCTTGTTCAGAATACTGCTGCTAGAATTCTGAGGAAAACCAGGAAAAGTGAACATATTACCCCTGTTTTGGCCTCTTTACACTGGCTCCCTGTGCAGTATAGAATTGATTTTAAGATTTTGCTGTTAATTTACAAGGCCCTGAATGGATTAGCACCTAGTTATCTGCAGGAATTATTGACCCTGTATCTTCCAAGCCACACTCTGAGATCACAGGATGCGGAGCTGCTGGTTATTCCTAGGGTCAACAAAAGCAACACGAGATGTAGGGCTTTATCTGGTAGAGCTCCTAAATTATGGAATGCTCTGCCTTCGTTTGTCAGGGAAGCCGGGACCATTACAGTTTTCAAGACTAATAACGTACTTTTATAAAATGGCTTTCTTATCTTAGTGGGTTTTAATGTAACTTTAAAATTGCTGCTTTTGTATTAGTATGTGTGTACTGTTATTTAAATGGTCTGACTGTGGCAGTTGTATGTGTGACATGCGATGTACTGTACAGTGCTTTGTGATACTTTTGTATAAAAAACACTATATAAATGCAATAAATACAAAATAAATAGAATGTAGAACTGCACTGGAACACCCTGGAGTGTGTTACTGAGCTTATAGAGTGTAGAACTGCACTAGAACACCCTGGAGTGTGTTACTGTGCTTATAGAGTGTAGAACTGCACTGGAACACCCTGGAGTGTGTTACTGTGCTTATAGAGTGTAGAACTGCACTGGAACACCCTGGGGTGTGTTACTGTGCTTATAGAATGTAAAACTGCACTGGAACACCCTGGGGTGTGTTACTGTGCTTATAGAATATACAACTGCACCCACTCCAAAATATATTGATATTGAAGTGAATCAGGCAAAGAGGTTCCAAAAGTTGGCCAGTGAGATTATTCCCTCTGTATTATAATATCACATAGACTTCCATGTTTCCAAAACAGGTGCTCAGTGTACATGTATTTAAACTACTGTGTTGTTTGTATCTAGTTTTGTAAATTTAAACACTTCTGAGAATCCAGGCCCAAGTGTCATCAGACTGACAGACTTTTATGAAACTTTGCATTTTGTTACATTGTTCCTATTAAAAGAAAAAAAGCAACCTTTCTAATGTTCTTTATTTAGGGAAATCAGCTGCAGGCTTTACCAACTTAACCTTGAGTTTCCAAAGGCACGTCTGCACTGTGCTTCCACCCCCTGAAGAAAGTGCAGAGAGATTGCTGGAGGGGTCAGAGCTTTCTCTAACTCTGCCTCCCTCTCCTGAACACATCGAGAGGACAACAAAATCGTCAAGCCAAGTAAGAGCAGCAGCCTCCTCCACCAACGGGGTTGGGCTCAAGCTGCTATTGCAGTTCAAACACTATTTGTTAAAAATACTGTATGCAATTCAGTTTGTGCTTGTGTAAGTATAGTTCTAAATAGGTCATCAAATGCTGATATTTGCCTTTTGTTGTGAGGTTATGGATGAGTTTAAAACTTCCATGTGCTTCCTCAGATTAAAGAAAGCACCATGGATATCGGAGCCCAGTTATTACAGAACTCTGCACTGCAGCTGTGTTATCCAGCAGTCATCAAGTCTGTTACAGTTAACACTGGTCTTGCCTTGGGTTGAGGTTTGCTAAAAGTGACCATGTGTACCTTTTCAGAAACAGAGTGTGGCCAAAAAGCCTGTGTGGAAGGATGAGATGAGTGAAAGTGACCGAGTTCAGGAGCGAGCAGACCTCGCTAACCTTGACAAGCGCCACAACTTTATAAAGAACCCCCGCTTCCAGCCTCCGCACATCCAGCGCGGTGGGAAATCCCTGATCGTCCCCCCAAGAAAGGTGGAGAGGATGGTGGCTGGCAGGAGAGTGGTGGTGGAGGAAAGGTAACAGCAGCAAGCCTCTGATTGGATCATTCACTGTAACAAGTGCACTGCACCTGCTAATATCTGCCTATCTGTCTGAGTGCTTATCCATCTGTTAATAATGGGCTTTGGGGAGTAGGACAGCTCAGGTGCTGTATATTGCTTGACATCACTATTTAGTGCAGTACATAATATACTGTATAAAGGATACAAAGTCCTATTGTGTACCTCTTTAGCAAAATGAAGCTGTCATGTACATTTTGTTTTAAACAGTTTACATAACTTTACATCATTTTAAATACGGTGAACTCTGTACTTCCTTACCTTCACTGTCATGTTCTGTGTGTAGTTTTGTTTGGTGGATATTTGCAGTTTATATTAAAGTGCTTCAGGCTGATTTTGCTGCAGTTTTATAGTGGCTGCTCAAAACTGACAGGCGGAAAGTGACGATAGCCTGCAGGTCTGCAGATATTACAGGGTTATCAGCTGTTAGAATCAGCCTGCAGGTCTGCAGGTATTACAGGGTTACCAGCTGTTAGAATCAGCCTGCAGGTCTGCAAATATTACAGGGTTACCAGCTGTTAGAATCAGCCTGCAGGTCTGCAAATATTACAGTGTTACCAGCTGTTAGAATCAGCCTGCAGGTCTGCAAATATTACAGTGTTACCAGCTGTTAGAATCAGCCTGAAGGAAGCTCCATTTAATACAGTATGATTTTTCAACATTTGACATTACATTAGTGGAACAACCTTTGCAGTACAAAAAAACCCTAGTAAATCTAGATGTATATGTGGTTGCTATTGCTGTGAATCTGAGCAGATATATTTTCACTGAACAGTTTTATTTGTAAAACAAATCTAAGACATCATAGTCAGTCTTCCTCCAACCTGCTTCCAATAAAGACATGGGAACAGTGCAGCCTTCAAAGCTGACACTACTTTTTTTCTACTACTGCTGCATTCATACAGCCTCTTATTTGAGCAACCATAACCAAATGCTGATGGCCACAAAACAATCCTGCAATGCACATGATCATTTTCAATAGAAACAGTATCGATGGGTGCTAATACCATGACGACATAGGGGTTCTGTCTTCATCTTGCTACATAAAGCAGGGCTCTCTTCTATTGTAAACATGTGAACAGGTTAGGCGTCGGCACCTATCCCAGTGTCTATCTTTTTATATGCAAGTTGCCCCTCAGGCACTGACACTGAGCTGTGGTCTGTATGAAAGCCAGGGTTTGAAATGATGTAGTAGGGGTGCACTCCACCTATCTTGCCATGCAATGCTCGGGTGAAAGGTGTTTTTATCATGTTATGTTTTTTTTTTCTTATTTCACCCACAGGGATCCCTATGAACCCATTCCAGTTTTTCTTGCCAATCCACCTGTTGTGTTCTTCACAAACTATCGAGTCGGACAGATTTATGAGGTAGGGTTATAGTGAAGGTTCATTATTAATCCTTTCAGTTCTGGCGGGACTCAATTTTAGCACAGTATGTTATGTTAACACATCGCGGGAACCTCACGGGACTCCTAGTTCCCATTCTGAGCTAGTGTAGAAATATATGTAAAAATAATGTTGTCCTGTTCTCATCTATACTCAATAAAGGAGTTTATTCTTCAGCTCGACTAAAATAATTAATGACTGCAAGGGTTAAACTGAAAGGGGGAATGTGGGACAGAGTAAAGTGATATGATACATTAACTCACAATATCAGTCTGTATAAACTGTAGCCTTAGAAAGATTTACTCTGGTATTCAATAGTAAAAGAACAGCAAAGTGTAATAAAGCACAGTAAATTAAGTACATTGTAACTATGCATGATAGCACTGGAATAATGTTTACACATGTATTTGCTGTGTAACTACTATGTAAATACACAGTAATCAGATACACAATGTAAAAGAAATAGTCAATTACAATACAATAGTCTCCTCAGTCTCTGTGCTGTTAGCAGGTCTCTGTTTCTCTGTTCTAGACCAGTGTGGAACTGCGAAATCTGACCTCCAGCAGCCGCCCCCTCCGGGTCATCCCCCCCTCCACTCCACACTTTTCTATTGGTCTTGGTGAGTTCATCCCCCTCCACTCCACACTTTGCTATTGGTCTTGGTGAGTTCATCCCCCTCCACTTAACACTTTGCTATTGGTCTTGGTGAGTTAATCTCTCCCTTGACTCCACACTTTGCTATTGGTCTTGGTGAGTTCTCATGGGGGTATGGGGATTCTGCCTGTTAAATCTGCTCATGGATAGTTTGGTGGTTGTATATTCTGTATTATAGGATGCACAAAGGAAGGCTAAACGATGAAAGAAAGACTGCAGAGTAAGCAGACAGTGAGAAACTATTTTTAGGATACAACTCAACTTGGATTGGCTGCACCTTTTACTTTAAGTGTCCCTCCAGTAGGTTTACTACTGTCCATTCATTTCATTATTAACAGAACGGTTCTCAACATAGGAGAGTGACACAGTAAATTATCTCAACATGCATGTATAAAATGCACTCACAACTTCTCCCCCCTGTCGGGCGATTTATAAACATGAGTAATCAGGTGACTGGGATGTTAGCCTGCCCTCTTTAAACAGCACTTTGATCCTTTTCTTTTCAAAAGCTGTAATAAGTTTCAGAAATGTAGTACAGGAAGATTAGCCTTGGTACACATGATATCATTATGCTGGTGCTTGCTGATTGAAAAACTGCATAATGATCATCTTGTGCATGTTTGAAAATCCTGAAAGCCAAGTTGGGACTTCATACAAATAGCACAGCTACATTTCCACATAGCAAGCAAGATAAGAACCAATCTGACTGTGATTAAACCTGATTTTTTACCACTATCTGGAGCTATCAAGATGCCAGTGCGAATGTCACACTTGTATTTTTACATACTGGGCAGTAGTGTGGAAATTTTTAGAACACCTCAAGATTAGGCATGTATTGAGCTTTGAACACAAAAAAAAGTATTAAATTTACTCCAAAAAATAGTTATTATTTTTTGTGAACTCACCTTGCACAGCTGTGTCTGAAGGTGTCTTTAATGCTAAGATTTAGTCTGGCCACCTTTGGCATCAATAACAGCTTGGCATCTTTTTGGCATTGTGTCTGTGTACTTTCTCACAATCTCTGGAGTAATTTTATTCAATTTTTCTTGGAAGTTGTATCTACAGACTTTCTTTTGTACAGATGGTACTTTTGTCAAGCATCAGGAGCAATGAAGTGTTGTAATAGATTTGCACATACCCAGTTGTGATGAGATTTGGTTGGGACATGTGTGAGGTGTTGGAATGGATTTGCACATACTCAGTTGTGATGAGATTGGCTTGGGATGTGTGTGAGGTGTTGGAATGGATTTGCACATACCCAGTTGTGATGAGATTTGGTTGGGACGTGTGTGAGGTGTTGTGATAGATTTGCACATACCCAGTTGTGATGAGATTTGCTTGGGACGTGTGTGAGGTGTTGTGATAGATTTGCACATACCCAGTTGTGATGAGATTTGCTTGGGACGTGTGTGAGGTGTTGTATTTGCACATACCCAGTTTTGATGAGATTTGGTTGGGACGTGTGTGTTGTAAAGCCCGCCGCACACAGCCCGACTCAAGCCGTCCCGACTCATCTCATCTGAGTATGCACAGATTCTGCAATCCGTTGTGCTCAGTTTTGGTCACAATTGAGTTTTTCCCAACTGGGTGTCGCACACTGCTACGACTGAATTACTGACCACAACTAGATACTGGTGATTACTATGTATGCATATTTAATTAATACTGCTCTGTACACATTTTTGTATTAACTTAGCCCAACATAGCGACCCTCATATTATGCATGGCATCGTATGATGATTAGACAGTGGAGACAGCGCTGTGAGGCAACCAAAAGAAGCGCTTAGCCTATTAATTTAGCTATTGACCATTTACACCGTGCAAATGTTTCAGGCAGTGTTTGACTTTTTGTATAGTTTGTCTACTACACTTTAGCGTGTGGTAAATAAAATCCAACCTGTTGATTTTTATTTGACTTTGGCGTTTTTTTCTTAACGTGTGGATCTAGGGGCTTGTGATTTGTGACCTATTTGAGATCGACGCACCGGTTACTTCTGTTTAGCGCAGTAAGAAAATATAGGCTGCCAGTAGATTGATAATAAAAAGGTAAATTGATAATTTACCTTTGATTAGTAAACGCCTAAAAAAAACTATTCAAATGTGCACATATGTGGTATTTTTGAATTCGGGACATTCAGCAATTCAAGACTAATGTATTTTACCTGTGGAACTAAAGCTGTCAATATTCCGCCATCTTGTATGACAAGTTACATGACAAGCTACGTCACTTAATCCTGCTTCACCATTGGTTGACACCCTTATGACTAATTGGTCTCAGTCAGTCTTGGTCGGCAACTGCTGCACACAGACAGACTGATCACATCTGAACAAACTGCATCTGAAAAAGATTCAACATGTTCAATCTTCAAATCTGAAGACATCCCGACTGAAATCTGCATAATCTTGGTTTTAAGGGCACGCACACTGCTACGATTCATCCAGACTCTGTATGGCCCGACTCATGAGATGAGTCGGGACGGCTTGAGTCAGGCTGTGTGCGGCAGGCTTAATAGATTTGCACATACCAAGTTGTGATGAGATTTGCTTGGGACATGTGTGAGGTGTTGTAATAGATTTGTACATACCCAGTTGTGATGAGGTTTGCTTGGGACATGTGTGAGGTGTTGTAATAGGTTTGCACATACCCAGTTGTGATGAGATTTGCTTGGGACATGTGTGAGGTGTTGTAATAGATTTGAACATACCCAGTTGTGATGAGATTTGGTTGGGACGTGTGTATGCCAAACGACCACATTGTTCCAACACAACCACATTGTGAGGATGCCTGACACCCAGCGGTGAGGTCCTAAATCTGAAGGTACTGGATCGCCACGGAAATGTTGATTTTTCTTAAACAAGAATTATTATAGCAATTTTCATTTTATTTCTATACCGAACTAGTAAGACATATATAATATGTAATGCATTTATCTCATTTCTACACGGATTTCCACAAAGTGTCTTTGTCCATCTTGTCAGAATGCTTTGCTTTATTTACGTGTCGATGTGCTGTTGCTGTTGTCTTTGTCAGCATTCTTAAAGAAGTAGTTTGTAAGAAGTTATTACTGCTCTTCTCATTGTATCAAGAGGACTGCTGAATGAAGCAGACAGTTGTGCGGGAGATGGGAGTCATGTGACTTAGCTTGCCTAGTATGCATTCCGGTGTTTTCCGGGTCGACAACATCACTGCTGCCACTTTGACAGACAGACAGTGTGAATCCTGTAGACGTGAATCAGCAATTACTGTAGATAAGAACATTAGTGGTGCGTGCGTGTGTGCGTAAGAGCGGCTTTACAACACTTGTATTATTCTGCGTGCTGCTTTAAACCAAAGTGTCTTCTTCTAGGGAAGTTTCCAGGAGAAGGTGGCCTTGTTGCCCCTGGAATGAGCTGCCTGTACACAATCCGGTTTGCCCCTGACTCCCAGGCGGACTACGAGGACTTCATTTTAGTAGAGACACAGACCCCTTACCCACTGCTGGTGCCCATTGAAGCCAGGTGCCCTCCTCCTATATTAACACGTGAGTTTTGTACCATTTCTACATTGTGCAGTTCAGGATAGCCTCCACAACTCGAGGGAGAAATGTGCCGATTCGTCTTGCCTGGTCATTGGATGAGGTAATGGATTTGGAAATTGCTTTGAAAACCACCACTCTATCACATTCAGAGATTTTGTTGTCCATCATGTTATTAACTGTAATATTTTCCTTCCCAACCCAGTGCCCAGTGTGTTAGACTGTGGTTATTGCCTGGTCAGCGGTGTGAAGGTTGTGGAGTTTCTCTGCAGGAATGAAGGGCTCAGTGCTGGGAGGTTCTGCATCATGCCAAAGAGCGTATGGCCAGCTACTAACTTCAGGGTAGGAGCTTCAGAACCGTCTCTCTTCCTTTGCTTGTGCAGGGTCACCTCATACTACATCATTAATACACAGCTGCACCTATTGGACCATACAATACAATACAGATTGCTTTTATATAGCTCTATTCATGCGAAGCATCCCAGGGCGCGTCACAATACAAACTCTATAAAATAAAATAATAAAATTGGCCATTGGCCAATCCATCCAGCTCAAGAATAAGCCGACGCAACCAAACCTGTTTTTAAATGTGATTTAAAAGACTGGACTGTGCCAGCATTGCTGATATGACACGGGACGTAGTTCAAAAGCAGGGAGCAGAGCAACTGAAGAACCCCTCGCCCCTGCTGATTTTACACCACTTCTAGGAACAACAGTGCCTTGCATAAGTATTCACCCCCCTTGGACTTTTCCACATTTTGTAGTGTTACAACCTGGAATTAAAATGGATTTAATTAGGATTTTTTGTCACTGATCTACACAAAATAGTCCATAATGTCGAAGTGGGGAAAAAAAACATATTTTTCAAATTTATTTACAAATAAAAAACTAAAAAGTCTTGATTGCATAAGTATTCACCCCCTTTGCTGTGACACCCCTAAATAAGCTCTGGTGCAACCAATTGCCTTCAGAAGTCACATAATTAGTTGAATGGAGTCCACCTGTGTGCAATTAAAGTGTCACATGATCTCAGATTAAATACACCTGTTTCTGGAAGGCCCCAGAGTTTGTTAGAGAGCATATCTAAACAAACAGCATCATGAAGACCAAGGAGCTATCAAAACAAGTCTGGGATAAAGTGAAAAAATGGAAAAAATGGAAAGAATATGGCACAACTGCGACTCTGCCTAGAGAAGGCCGTCCACCAAAACTCAGTGACCAGGTAAGGAGGGCATTAGTCAGAGAAGCAACCAAGAGGCCAATGGTAACTCTGAAGGAGCTGGAGAGATCCACAGCTGAGATGGGAGAAACCGTCCATGGGACAACTATAACCCGGACGCTCCACAAAGCTGGGCTTTATGGAAGAGTGGCGAGAAGAAAGCCATTGCTGAAAAAAACCCATATCAAATCCCGTTTGGATTTTGCCAAAAGGCATGTGGGAGACACAGCAAACATGTGGAAAAAGGTTCTCTGGTCTGATGAGACCAAAATTGAACTTTTTGGCTTTAGCGCAAAACGCTATGTGTGGCGCAAAGCCAACACTGCTCATCACCCTGAGAACACCATCCCCACGGTGAAGCATGGTGGTGACAGCATCATGTTATGGGGATGCTTTTCATCGGCAGGGACTGGGAAACTGGTCAGGATTGAAGGAAAGATGGATGGAGCCAAATACAGGGAAATTCTAGAGGAAAACCTGTTTCAGTCTGCAAGAGACCTGGGACTGGGGCGGAGGTTCACCTTCCAGCAGGACAATGACCCTAAACACACAGCCAAAGCTACACTGGAGTGGTTTAAAAACAAGAACCTGAATGTCTTAGAATGGCCCAGTCAAAGCCCAGACCTCAATCCAATTGAGAATCTGTGGCAAGACTTGAAAACTGCTGTTCACCAGCGGTCCCCATCCAACTTGACAGAGCTTGAGCAATTTTGCCAAGAAGAATGGGCAAAAATTGCAGGATCCAGATGTGCAAAGCTGGTAGAGACTTACCCAAAAAGACTCACAGCTGTAATTGCTGCCAAAGGTGCTTCTACCAAGTATTGACTCAGGGGGGTGAATACTTATGCAACCAACAAATGTCTTTTTTTGTTTAATTAACTTTTGTGTCACAATAAAAAATATTTTGCACCTTCAAAGTGTTAAGTATGTTGTGTAAATCAAATGGCAAAAATCCCAATGAAATCCATTTTAATTCCAGGTTGTAACACTACAAAATGTGGAAAAGTCCAAGGGGGGTGAATACTTATGCAAGGCACTGTACCAAAGTGCAGCATTCGCTGATCTCAAGGTGTGACACTGAGCATCAGGTATCAGCATCTCCTGTAAATATAAAAGCTCAGAATCATGAAGGGCCTTATAAGTAGTAAGTAGAATTTTCAAACCAATCCTGAATGTAACAGGAAGCCAGTGCAGTGGTTTGAGAGCCGCGATGCTGTGTTGTAAACGACATGTGCGAGGCAGCACTCTGAAGCATTTTGAACCAGTTTGAGCTGACCTAATATAGAATCAGAAAGGCCAGCAAACAAAGCATTGCAATAATCTAATCAAGACATAACATATCATAGCATCATTGGTTATATCACTGAGTTGTCTGGTTTATTTTTTTGTCTTGGCAGCCTGTGGCCTCAGCTGGTTTTGTTGAGCAGCTTCCCTTTGTAATCAGACCGAATGTGTTTGAACTACACCCAGGCCAGGCTACAGCTATTGAGGTTTGTTTGTGCTTCTGCAATTCATTTTTTCAGTTGGTTGTCTCCTTGTGTGTAATACACAGTACAGTGCAGCCATGCTGCATGTGACTGCAGTAAATAATAGAACTCTATCTAACATAAAATGTAGGGCTTTTTATACACCCTCCATACTCTATTCACATGTGTGTATGTATTTGTCTTTTAGGTCCTGTTTCTCCCATCCTCATCTGATGTCTTTAAGCAAACGTTTACCATTGTATGTGACAACTGCCAAGTCAAAGATATTGCAGTCACAGGTAAAATATGTTTGTTTTTAACAAACTGAATATCCCTCATTGTAGTCTTTGCGGAACCGGTAGGGCTTATATAAAAGTTTATTGTGAAAAAATCCAAGATCTGAACTCTCATTTACAGAGGGGTCTTAAAATAATAATGAAAGTGAAATACAGTACAACCATCAACGATTACGTTTGTGCCATTCCTAATCAGCAAACTGTGATCTGGGCATTGATCTCTACGTGTGTTTCTGGCTTCATTCTTGACAGCATGTTAGTCTGTTAACTCTAATAAACAGTGCATACCAATCATATGTTAGTTCCCAGCCAGACCCACGCTGCTTCTGAGAGCCTTTTCTTTTCAAAAAAATGGGGGTGAAGTGAAAACAAACAGTGCCCTCGAAATACAGTACTGAGCAAAAGTTTTAGGCAGGTGTGAAAAAATGCTGTAAAGTAAGAATGCTTTCAAAAATAGACATGTTAATAGTTTATATTTATCAATTAACAAAATGCAAAGTGAGTGAACAGAAGAAAAATCTACATCAAATCAATATTTGGTGTGACCACCCTTTGCCTTCAAAACAGCATCAATTCTTCTAGGTACACTTGCACACAGTTTTTGAAGGAACTCGGCAGGTAGGTTGGCCCAAACATCTTGGACAACTAACCACAGTTCTTTTGTGGATTTAGGCAGCCTCAGTTGCTTCTCTTTCTTCATGTAATCCCAGACAGACTCGATGATGTTGAGATCAGGGCTCTGTGGGGGCCATACCATCACTTCCAGGACTCCTTGTTCTTCTTTACGCTGAAGATAGTTCTTAATGACTTTCGCTGTATGTTTGGGGTCGTTGACATGCTGCAGAATAAATTTGGGACCAATCAGATGCCTCCCTGATGGTACTGCATGATGGATAAGTATCTGCCTGTACTTCTCAGCATTGAGGAGACCATTAATTCTGACCAAATCCCCAACTCCATTTGCAGAAATGCAGCCCCAAACTTGCAAGGAACCTCCACCATGCTTCACTGTTGCCTGCAGACACTCATTCGTGTACCGCTCTCCAGCCCTTTGGCGAACAAACTGCCTTCTGCTACAGCCAAATATTTCAAATTTTGACTCATCAGTCCAGAGCACCTGCTTGCCATTTTTTTGCACCCCAGTTCCTGTGTTTTCGTGCATAGTTGAGTCGCTTGGCCTTGTTTCCACGTCGGAGGTATGGCTTTTTGGCCGCAAGTCTTTCATGAAGGCCACTTCTGACCAGACTTCTCCGGACAGTAGATGGGTGTACCAGGGTCCCACTGTTTTCTGCCAATTCTGAGCTGATGGCACTGCTGGACATCTTCCGATTGCAAAGGAAGTAAGCATGATGTGTCTTTCATCTGCTGCAGTAAGTTTCCTTGGCCGACCACTGCGTCTCACGGTCCTCAACGCGTTGCCCGTTTCTTTGTGCTTCTTCAAAAGAGCTTGGACAGCACATCTGGAAACCCCTGTCTGCCTTGAAATTTCTGCCTGGGAGAGACCTTGCTGATGCAGTATAACTACCTTGTGTCTTGTTGCTGTGCTCAGTCTTGTCATGGTGTATAACTTTTGACAGTAAACTGTCTTCAGCAACCTCACCTTGTTAGCTGAGTTTGGCTGTTCCTCACCCAGTTTTATTCCTCCTACACAGCTGTTTCTGTTTCAGTTAATGATTGTGTTTCAACCTACATATTGAATTGATGATCATTAGCACCTGTTGGGTATAATTGTTTAATCACACACCTGACTATATGCCTACAAAATCCCTGACTTTGTGCAAGTGTACCTAGAAGAATTGATGCTGTTTTGAAGGCAAAGGGTGGTCACACCAAATATGGATTTGATTTAGATTTTTCTTCTGTTCACTCACTTTGCATTTAGTTCATTGATAAATATAATCTATTAACATGTCTATTTTTGAAAGCATTCTTACTTTACAGCATTTTTTCACACCTGCCTAAAACTTTTGCACAGTACTGTATATGTGTTACATGCTGGCTGGACCCTTCTAAAAGTTTACCATGGTATTTCTGCAGTTTCACCCCATGCTTCTCCCATGGCCATACTGTGCATTTACCATAGCTTACCCTGGTTCAGCATGTTTGTTACTATACCATGCTTTACTATACCTTGCTATTCTTTACAATTCTTACCGACACTTTAGCATGGTTTCACTTTGTTTTTTATCATGCTTTTACTTTTTTTTTTGCTATGCATTTACTATTAATACAGTTCCCTATCTGAAGTGCAAATGCATGCATTACATGCAAACTCGTTGTTTGGTTCTGCACAGGGACAGGACAGTTGATCGCACTGCAGTTAACGTCTGTTACCGGAGGAGAGGACATCCCCATCCCAGGGGAGCTCACAGATCTGACTGCTGAACACTTCATACGTTTTGGAGCTCTTAACCCCCACTCAGGGGAGCAGAAGAAGGTGGTCATCAGGAATGCCACGTGAGTTCATTTAAACATGAAGAGAGCACTGCGGTGAAACCCTGCCCAGGGAGTATAGGATTGTTGGATACATTGAAGTGAATAGAAAGGAATATCAGTGTATATGTTGAAGTCGGCCAGTTACGTGTTTTCTTGAGTTGCAACTTCGAGACAATAGTACAGTAGTATCAAGCCCATATAGGTTGCTCGTACCACTACATGTTCACCGGGACAGTTTGGGACAGTTCAGGCTTTTTAACTCCCATCCCATTCAGAGCAAAAACCTGCAACTCCTTCATTCAAACACTGGCGTTTTTATTTACTTCTGTTTTCAGACACTTGGAGCTGCCTTTCCATTGGCAGATAATGAAACCAAATCTGAAGCCTTTAATGCCCGGAGAAGCCATTGAACCAGACGGGATTGAGTACAACCTGGCCACGGACAAAGCATTCAATATGAGTCCTGGGCAGGGGATCCTAGCTCCCCACCACGACCATGACTTCATACTGAGCTACTGCCCACACGAGGTAATGTGTCTGTCCTAGCTCCCCACCACGACCATGACTTCATACTCAGCTACTGCCCACACAAGGTGATGTCCAGGGGACTCCCTTTACAGCATCTGCTTTCAATTTCAACCACTTTTCATCTTGATGGGTCTACAGAGCTGGCCAAGCCAGTGATTGAATGCCAGCTCACTGAGTGGTTCAGAAAATGTACAGGAAATTGCAGCTGCAGAAGAAAAAATCCTTATGCCAGTTAATGTCATTGAGTCATTTTTTTTACCAAATTATGATTTTTGACATTTTATATTGCCATCATAATTGGCAGCATGCTTTTAAAGCAGGCTAGGCGAGGCACATGCAGTGCAGTCTGTTTCTACTGTGTATAAATCCCCGGATCCACCAACCTGTGTTTCAATTCATTAGTAGCAGGGATCAATGCCATTGGCAGAGCTAGGCACCTGACTGCAACACAAGGATCTGTGTTTCAGTTAATTAGTAGCAGGGATCAATGCCAATGGCACAGCTATGCACCTGATTGCAACACAAGGATCTGTGTTTCAGTTCATTAGTAGCAGGGATCAATGCCAATGGCACAGCTATGCACCTGATTGCAACACAAGGATCTGTGTTTCAGTTCATTAGTAGCAGGGATCAATGCCAATGACACAGCTAGGCACCTGATTGCAACACAAGGATCTGTGTTTCAGTTCATTAGTAGCAGGGATCAATGCCAATGGCACAGCTATGCACCTGATTGCAACACAAGGATCTGTGTTTCAGTTAATTAGTAGCAGGGATCAATGCCAATGGCACAGCTATGCACCTGATTGCAACACAAGGATCTGTGTTTCAATTCATTAGTAGCAGGGATCAATGCCAATGGCACAGCTATGCACCTGATTGCAACACAAGGATCTGTGTTTCAGTTAATTAGTAGCAGGGATCAATGCCAATGACACAGCTAGGCACCTGATTGCAACACAAGGGTCTGTGTTTCAGTTAATTAGTAGCAGGAATCAATGCCATTGGCAGAGCTAGGCACCTGATTGCAACACAAGGATCTTGCTGCGCTAAAACACACAAAATAAGAGGCTGGTAGCTCCCTGATATCCGCTCTCGAGTTCCTGGGTGTAAAAGAGGAAGCTGGCTTGGTTGTGGGATCGGAGGACGCCCATTGAACCTTCAGTTTCTCTGAGCTGTGTGGGGAATTGCTGCGGTGAAATGAAAATAAAATGTGGCCATTCTAAATTGGGGAGAAAATCAGGGGTAAAATAACTGGGCACTTTAAATTAATAAAAAAATAAATAAAAATTACTTGGAGAAATGTAAATTAAGAAAATGTGTAACTCTTAAAAATGTATGCCATCATGTTCCCATTCCTGCAGCTGAAGGATTATCACAGTGTGTGTCACCTGGTCCTGAGAGACATCCCAGAACCTAAAAAGAGTGCAGCCAGTGGGTAAGAACAACACTTCACTGGTACAGCTAATAGGGTTTATTGGATATCTTATTATTGATCAATGAATTGTTCACATGCTGTAATTAATCAATTTAAATGAAAACGTAAAGATGGAAAGCCTAGTGTTGTTCCCCCCCGTCCCCCCTATAGTACAGAAAAGCAAGTGAAATCCAGTGCCCGAGCAGGGGGACAAGCTGCAGTGAACGATGTCATTGTGATGGAGATCGAGGTGAAAGGGTCAACTCAGCCCCTCAAGGTCCTGCTGGAGCCCTATGCCATTTTCATCCCTGGAGAGAACCTCATCGGGACCACAATCAAGAAGCGTTTTAAGGTAGGAAAGAATGATGATGCATCTCAATTACAAGCCTTTTTTCTTTAACCCCTTAAGGTACACATAGAAATTGAGTGCTTGTTCAAACGTTTTTTTTTCTTAAAATTCATTTGAGAGTGACTCCAGTATCTCTGGGAGTAAATTACCATTTGGATGACCGGATCCAACCTGTCACTACATTTTAAGTCCTGTTTTGTGCACCTCATTGCAACAATAAGAACATTAGCTTGCCCCATATACCTTAAAGGGTGAACTGCTGACCCACCCAGTGATGGTAATCTTGAGATGTGAAGCCCAGTGCTTTGAGCATTAATCAGGGATCAGACCACAATGGGGCAAGAGCTCTACAGGTCTTCTGTTGCATGCACATGCACATAGATGGGCTTCATTTATGCAACCACACATTGGGCTTGATGAGAAATGAACCATGATTTCTTCTCTCTAACACAAATACTTTGGAAGTTAGCAAAGTTTGACTTTCTGCTAACAGACCAAACTGTCATACCTGGGATACCTGGAGCCCCGTGAAATTATTTTTATTTTTTATAATTTCTCATTTTATTTTTCACAAATTTTGTTTTATTATGTTTTATTACAGATACACATTAATAAAACAAGTCAAATATATGTATATCAAAATAATAGTATAGTACACATCATGTTTTAACTACATACTCATTTTTTATTAAAACATTATACCATTTTTAAAAACATTTTGACATAAACAGACATCGCACAGAAAAATAACTTAATTACCATAATTTCTCATTACTGGCAGTAACGGTAACATACAGCCCCCCACTCTTTTTAATTAACTGCCAATTTACAGTAAATACTGCCCATGCCCTCTACAAAAATACAATAAGATCAAATAAAAAAAAAAAATATATATATATATATATATATATATATATATATATATATATATATATTTATACTTCCCTACTATTGTGGGGCTGTCATAATAATTGCACATACAGCAATCTACCCATTAAAAAAACAATAGGAATTGTATTTCAAGCTTGGGGAGGTATACAACAGCATACACACCAAGCTTGGGGTTTCTCAATATTTAAACCGAAACAGCATTTGCTCCAGTGCAGTTTGCGCCACTTGAAATAAAGCAAATAATTAGCATACTAATGAAAAATATAAACAAACAGACATATTTTTCCCAAACGGAATAAACAGCTAATGCTTAACAACGGTATCTTTCGACTCGCATTCCAGCCGACACTTGCAAATTCTACACATCCTTATTTTGTCACCGTTGTTATGCGCGGTTTAGGTATCTTAGAAACAAACGTCTCTTCTCTTCCATCACAATTTTAATTCCCAATTGACTAAAAGCATCAAAATAGGCAAATTAGTGATTGTCTCATTTAATTGATTAATTTAATAGGCCACAAAAAGGAACACATAGCCACAAATGATAAAATGCATGAGACTTTTTAGAAGTTGTTTAAGATGCCTAATTAAAGCTCAAAGTGGTCTAACATTTTCACAAACGTGCCTATTGTTTACTGAGCAGTCTCCATGTTGTGACAGAGTTCACTGTAGATTCCTGATCACTGAATAGGTGCCTCCTCTAGTGGTCAAATCCAAGTACAGCCATATCTAGCGATGAAACATCTCCTGTTAGGGGATTGAACACAGCGCTTAACAAACTGGCTTGCCTTAAATAAAAAATATATCATAACAGACATTTACATGCAGTCTGCAGTACTCAGTTTTGAAGTATGTTTTGCAGTGTGTATTTACAACTGAGTGCAGCCTCTTTAAGTATAGTCTCTTTAAGTATAGGTTTATGTTATTATTTTACATAATATTGCTTTTTTTTCATAATATAATTTTTTTTTTTCTGTGTTTAATATTTAGATGTGGAACAACAGCATTGCACACATCACATTCAACTGGGAAAGGATCAGTGACTGCCACATACTGGAAGTAGAGCCCCTGACTGGAGTAATAGGTAATCCTTCAGTACAGAACAATATAATGTGCTCTAAAGAGCCATTAACTAAACCAAAAGTTTAGTTAGTGCTCCAAGGGGAGTTAGGTTTTTGTTTGTTTATTTAGTTTTTGTGTTTGATAAACGTGTGCGAGCGCGCTGAAACTCACAGTTCTGTGTCTGGGTCAGTATTTTAAAGGGTGCAAATGAGCCCGAGCCGAGGGCTTGGTCACAGTATATATAATCTCAAATTGTGTTATTGGTAACAAATGATCTCAACAATGTTATTAAACAAAATTAGAAGTACACATAGGATTACCAAACGCAATAATTTTGATGTGTCCTTTTTTTTTTTTTTTAAATAAACAATGCAGTAAACACAGGTAGATAGTACTGTCAATGCAGATGTAACATCAGACAGCACAGACAGTGTTTTACATTACTGGGGGAAAAATACATGTATACTAACATACAGACGTGCTCAAATTTGTTGGTACCCCTCCACAAAAAACAAAGAATGCACAATTTACTCAAATAACTTGAAACCAAAGTAATTGGCATCCACCATTGTTTATTCCATATTTAATAAAATCAGACTTTGCTTTTGATTTTTATCCAACATAATATTGTAAATAATAAAACAAATGAAAATGGCATGGACAAAAAAATGGGACCGCTAACCTAATATTTTGTTGCACAACCTTTAGAGGCAATCACTGCACTCAAACGTTTTCTGTAGCTCTCAATGAGACTTCTGCACCTGTTAACAGGTGTTTGGCCCACTTTTCCTGAAAGAAACTGCTCCAGCTGTCTCAGGTTTGATGGGTGCCTTCTCCAGACTGCAAGTTTCAGCTCTTTCCATAGATGTTCGATCAGATCAGGACTCACAGAAGAGAATAGTCCAATGTTTTGTTCTTATCCATTCTTGGGTGCTTTTAGCTGTGTGTTTTGGGTCATTATCCTGTTGGAGGACCCATGACCTACTAGACAGGTTTCTGACACTGGGCAAAAACTCCAGAATGCCTTGAGGTCTTAAGATTTCATTGTGCCCTGCAAGATTCAAGGCAAAATCCAGGCGCAGCAAAGCAGCCCCAAAACATAACCGAGCCTCCTCCATGTTTCACTGTACATGGTGTTCTTTTCTTTTGAACGCTTCATTTATTAACTGTGAACATAGAGCTGATGTGACTTGACAAAAAAGCTCCAGTTTTGACTCATCTGTCCAAAGGACATTCTGCCAGAAGGATTGTGGCTTGTCAATATGCATTTTAGGAAATTCAGTCTGGCTTTTTATGTTTTTCTTTCAAAAGTGGAGTCCTCCTGGGTCTTCTTCCATGGAGCCCACTTTAAGCTCAAAAAGCGACGGATGGTGCGATCAGAAACTGACGTACCTTCACCTTGGAGTTCAGCTTGTATCTCTTTGGCAGTTATCCTTGGTTCTTTTTTACCATTCGCACTATCCTTCTGTTCAATCTCATTTTCCTCTTGCGGCAGGAGGTTGGCTACAGTTCCATGGACCTTAAACTTCTTAATAATATTTGCAACTGTTGTCACAGGAACATCAAGCTGCTTGGAGATGGTCTTGTAACCTTTACCTTTACCATGCTTGTCTATTATTTTCTTTCTGATCTCCTCAGACAACTCTCTCCTTTGCTTTCTCTGGTCCATGTTCAGTGTGGTGCACATAATGATACCAAACAGCACAGTGACTACTTTTCTCCATTTAAATAGGCTGAATGACTGATTACAAGATTGGAGACATGTGTGATACTAATTAAAGAAACTAATTAGTTTGAAATATCACTATAATCCAATTATTTATTATCTTTTCTAAGGGGTTTCCAACAAATGTGTCCAGGCCATTTTAGAATATCTTTGTAGAATAAGCAATAATTCATCTCTTTCACAGCTTCTTTGCTTTATTCTATGACATACCAAAGGCATGCAAGTATACATGATAAAATAGCTTTTAATTTCATCACTTTTCAGGAGGAATGAAGCATTATTTCAATGAGCTGTAAGGGTACCAACAAATTTGAGCACGTCTGTATATGATTGACATAAACCCGTTTTAGTTAATAATGGGCCGCGGTATCTCATGGCACGCACTTTCTAGAAGCTACACCCAGACATTCAACGGAAACCTGTAGTCAGAACAGCGTGTTTATTAACATACCAAACCTAGTGCTTACCTGGAATTCCCATTTCCTCACTTCTATTTTACCCAAATTGTTGGTATTCTTTCTCGAGATCTATCTTGCGCTGCTTGTCATAAAGAACAGTGCTATCAGACAGCCCCCCATCTTGCCTGGATATTTGGAGCGTAAATGGGCATGAAGTAGAGGGTTGTGAAAAACTTTAAGTTTGAGGTTTAAGTCGGAATACAAAAATCACAGCGAAACATCGGGTGTAAAAAACATAGCGAATAAACACTGTAGTGTGATTAACGCATTTGTTTCATTTTATAATACACTGCACACATCTGCAGGCTTGGTGCGTTCACTGCACTATGGGAATGCATCTGGCATTAGCCTTCTCTACATGACTGTTTAATGCCTAACAGCGAGATGGTCTGCATAGAGCCACATTCCCGTCTCATTTTATGTGTAATACGCAAGACGCTTTGCTAAACCACTCGTATTCCAGAGCCCAACGAGTGCTGTGATTTGGAGCTGGCGTTGACGGGAGGAAAGCCTGGCAGCAGCACTTTGAGCCTGCTGTGTCACATTGATCACCACCCTGAACCTGTCACGCTGCATGTGGAGGCTGCCTTTAAGGTAAGGGGGTGGGGAGTCTGGGTTATGGGAATAGAGAACATCCTTTTTGTAGTAATAACTTCCAGAGAATTCTATTTATTGACGAAATGCATTTGTATTGTACAGTATACCTTATTTTATTCTGTTTGAATTTTTTTTTGTTTTCAATTCCAGGGCCCCCAGGTGTGTATTGACCTCCCTTCTCTAGACCTGGGTCTAATGAAGCTGGGAGACTCTGCTCTTAGCACCATCCAGCTCAACAACATCAGCCAGCTGGCAGCCAACTGGAGCCTGCAGGAGTGCCCCAGTGACCAGCCAGAGGTACCAGACTGATTCTGAACTGCACCCTCATAACAGACTGATTCTAAACTGCACACTCATAACAGACTGATTCTAAACTGCACACTCATAACAGACTGATTCTAAACTGCACACTCATAACAGACTGATTCTAAACTGCACACTCATAACAGACTGATTCTAAACTGCACACTCATAACAGACTGATCCTAAACTGCACACTCATAACAGACTGATTCTAAACTGCACCCTCATAACAGACTGATTCTAAACTGCACACTCATAACAGACTGATCCTAAACTGCACACTCATAACAGACTGATTCTAAACTGCACACTCACTGACTGATTCTAAACTGCACACTCATAACAGACTGATTCTAAACTGCACACTCATAACAGACTGATTCTAAACTGCACACTCATAACAGACTGATTCTAAACTGCACACTCATAACAGACTGATCCTAAACTGCACACTCATAACAGACTGATCCTAAACTGCACACTCATAACAGACTGATTCTAAACTGCACACTCATAACAGACTGATTCTAAACTGCACACTCATAACAGACTGATTCTAAACTGCACACTCATAACAGACTGATTCTAAACTGCACACTCATAACAGACTGATTCTAAACTGCACACTCATAACAGACTGATCCTAAACTACACACTCATAACAGAGTGATTCCAAACTGATTGCTCATAACAGACTGATTCTAAACTGATTGCTCATAACAGACTGATTCTAAACTGATTGCTCATAACAGACTGATTCTAAACTGCACTGCTCATAACAGACTGATTCTGAACTGCACACTCATGACAGATTGATTCTGAACTGCACACTCATAACAGACTGATTCTAAACTGATTGCTCATATGGGGTGCTGTAATACATTTGCACACTGCTGAACTACAGAAGCAATGGGGTGTTCTGATACATGTGCACACTGCTGTACATATAAATAAAGTCAATCCTAGAATAATACACTTTTTTCCACGTCATATTTGCATGTTTAGTTGTAATTTTAATGTTATTAGATGTACACATATGTATGATTTACTGTTTAAGTCAAATGAAGTAAATAAGAATTCATCCCTAACCCTAACCCTAACCTTAACTTTAATTAGTCATGAATGAACACACATACCACCACTATGAGTAAGTATTGCATGTATCCTAAATTGATGCTTATATCAAGTGCATTCAATAGGAAAATATGTCCCACCACATTGTCCATCATTGTTAGTTAGGATAGCAGCTGGGACCATCTTAAAGAACAAGAAATGGGCCCCTGTTAAAACATGTGGTGATTCTCACATGACTGCGGGACAGAGCCTGGGGCACTCATTACAGTGTAACATGTGATTCTCACATGACTGCGGAACAGAGCCTGGGGCAGTTCATACACACACATTATTGGATTATTTAATTCACCAAGATCTGATAAATGAACTACATCAATACATTAGTTCATTTTTCATATCCTTACCTATTTGATCTTTAGGAATTCCGATATATTTAGTGAGTTAGATATCTGAGTGGGTTTAGAAATGTTATGACATTATTTTCTTGAATTAAGTAGTGGGATTTTTGGTGATTGTAACACACATCTTACCCTGTTATTCCATGCGTATTCTGTATTCTCCATGAATATTGTACAGGTGTCCCAGTTTGTGATCGACCCCTGCAGTGGAATGCTGCCCCCTCTGGGCAGTTGTAGTGTTTCTGTCCTTTTCACCCCCTCCAAGTGTCAGCATTTCCAGACGGTTCTGCAGCTGAGCGTGGAAAACGGAGCAGGATGGTAAGAAACAGACTGGTGAGAATGTGACACCCGTTAACCCTTATCACCTCTCAGTGTTGCAGGCAATACCGGTTTGTAGTTAAAAGGTTGTATATTTCTTTCTCAGTCACCTAGCTGTTCAGGCTGACATCCAGAAGCCCCGGGTGTGCCTTCAAACCTGTGAGCTGGTGTTCCAAGAGATGTACGTGGGCGTGCCAGTGTGGGGCACAGTGAATCTGCTGAACCAGACCATGCTGCCAGCCAAGTTCTCCTGGGGAGAGGTGAAGCTCCACAATCATAGAGTGTTCAGTCTTTTTTATTGCATGTGCCGCTGATGCTATAAAAGATCATCATTGAGGTCACACCATTCCTATTTTTATAGCTCAAACTGATTTTAATACCAAGTTTCATGACAATTGGATAAGCGCTTCCCCCAATGGATGTGCAGACCAAGTTTCATGATGAATAATCTCCAGATATAAGAAAAAAAGGGGAAGTGTAGCATACATCAGGGATGGAAATAAGACTCCTATTGCATAGCAGTTTCACCTATTCGAAGTTTTACTACAGGCTTGATTAGCCCCAGTGTGTTTAGGTAACAGGCTCAGGGGCATCTTATTAAACTCATTGCAAAACCAGGAATAGATCAAACTGCTATGCAATGGAAGTCTTATTTCCATTCCTGCACAGAAGTACGTAGGTGGTGCCACCTCCACTGCATCCCCGTCGTAGGACATCCCCAACAGGGTAGAATTACGATTCCTTTTTTCTGAAATAGATAAAAACACTCTTTTTAGGTTTGTTTGTGTCCTGTAAGAAAGCTATTAAAACTAAGCCTGCAGACATGCATTGAACAGTTGTGTTATCTCCTAATGCGTGTTCCACAGTTAATAGGGAAACAGGCATCCCAGTGCTCGGCCACCGTCTTCCCATCCAGTGGGATTGTGGGTCCTAAAGAAACAGAGCAGATGAGTGTGGAGTTCACAGCTCACACTGAGGTAAGTGTCCAGCACCCCATCCTGTACATGACATGTGATCACAGCATGCTTACAACACTGATTCCTGTCCTGTACATGACATGTGATCACAGCATGCTTACGACACTTACTCCCGTCCTGTACATGACATGTGATCACAGCATGCTTACAACACTGATTCCTGTCCTGTACATGACATGTGATCACAGCATGCTTACAACACTGATTCCTGTCCTGTACATGACATATGATCACAGCATGCTTATAACACTGACTCCCGTCCTGTACATGACATGTGATCACAGCATGCTTACAACACTGATTCCTGTCCTGTACATGACATGTGATCACAGCAAGCTTACAACACTGATTCCTGTCCTGTACATGACATGTGATCACATCATGCTTACAACACTGATTCCTGTCCTGTACATGACATGTGATCACAGCATGCTTACAACACTGACACGCCTGCCTTTCTTCTGCAGAGTGAACTGACAGACACTGCTCTCTTGTGTTCAGTGACCAGCATGGAAGAGCCTCTTGTTCTGGAGATTTTTGCAAAAGCCAGCGGTCTCCACGTCACGTTCTCTGTACCATCTGACAGGTAACATTTGATTTGGATGTAGTTTGTATGATCAGAATCATCTTTCTGTACAGTATTTGTGTACACTGTCCTATCCACTACAGATTTCAGTTCCATTCTCTAGCCCTAGTATAACCTCCTGGGACAGAGTTCTGTAAATTCCATCGGCATATTTAGATTTCCTATATACTTGTGTTTTTCACTGGCTTGAGGTTTCTTCTTGTAATTTTAAGAATGCACCTCTTTATTTTCCACGCATTACAAGTCTGGTCCCTGAAACAGTAATCTTTTAACTGTCTTTTAAAGGCCAGTCCACAACAGGTTTAAACAGGTCAAATAGAGTACTTTAGCACTCCAATTAAATAATGAAGTACCTAGCTTTAATAAAGACATGGACTGGAAGAGACTGGCATAGCGTTTGTCAAGTCTAATTGTTTTTTTGATGTTAAAGATATGGAGGAGTTATGGGTGAATAGATTAATAGACTTTTCTTTTTGCAGTTAGCTTTTTTAATAAGGTTTTGATGTGTAATCTACATTAAAGTTATAATGCAAGTCTACTCATCCGATAAATAGTAAACAACATTTGTGCAAAGCAAGGCTTTCTCCTAAAGTATATATCTTTGCCAGTTGTATTGTACAGTACTGGTATATGGTACAGTGCAGTACATTGTGTTCTACTTTTACACAGCCCTGAACAGGAGTGGCAGGATCCTTCTAAACTGCTGTTAGATTTTGGAGCACAGCTGTTAAACAGCAAGGTGAAACAGCAGCTGATAATCACGAACCACACAGCGATCCCTGCCCCATTCTCTGTGGAGGCAGAGTATTTCTGTGGGCGCCTCCCCTCCCCTCCGGCAGACTCAGCCAGGAGCTCTTGCGCTGCACTCAGGTAAGATACTTGTACTGTAACTAGATAAGCCAGCCCACTGACTCTCTGCTTGCAACACATTTATACCACTAGCTGTCAGAGCACAAGCCCTTGGCCTCTTTTATCAAAGCTGTTTACTCTGGAGTACAATCAGTAATGTTCCAACACCTGTAAGAAACCATTTAGGTGGACTTCAGAAACCCTACAGTGACCCTTCTGGGTGCTTTCTTAGTACTGTTGTAAGCAAGCACCTTTTATTTTGCTCTCACAAAATAATGGAAAGCTTTGGTAAATCTATGCCTCTGCAAAGCCCACTGCATGGTCAACAAAGCAAGGCTCTACCACAAGTATTGGTCTGTTTCTATTGGTCTGTAATTGCAGTCCAGACCCAATTGTATGTTCAGAGCTTCATGTTTAGCGGACAGTGTTGGAGAACACTCAGATAAGCATGTACTGATTGTGTGAGCTACAGTGAGTGTTGATCATCTTCTCTGAGTTACTATACTTGTATTCAGTAATAAACCTCACTTTTACTTTTTCTGTTTTTTTGGGGTTTTTTTCAGGACCTCTCTAGTGAGAAAACCATTAAGTAATATCCTTGCAAGCAAAATGGAAAACAGAAGGCACCAGGGTAAAGACAAGCCACATCCTCAGATATTAATATAACCTGCGTTTGAAATACCATTTCAATCTGCTATGATATTGCCTAGTATGGCCTATGTAATGCAATTAACAGGGGGGCACATACCTTATCAATAAACAGACTTGATCACTGTGTACCATCGACACCAGCTGCTGCACTGCTGGATTGCAAAAGAAAAGCTGACGTCAATGTATGCAGTAGAATCTTCTTTTTGTTTTCTTGTGACCCGAACAATAATCTCACGTATCTGACGTCACCTTTTTTTCATGCAGTTGATAACATTTTCGTTGTATTTTCCTTAAACACTCAATTTCAAATTCAAACTATAAACAGCTGCAATATGTCTAGTAGATAAACTGTTTGACTATTTTTCAAAACCAGGCTGCCCATGTTGTTTTAATTGTTTTATTACATAAGCTGTCATGTGATTACAGGCACGTCTTTTTTTATTTTTGTATGAAGCAGTGCTTCTATTGAAAGGGAACAGGTGTTTCAGTGGTGTCATTATTATTTTCCATTGTGCCCTGACAGAGCTTGAGGCTGCTTTACTCTCCCATGGAAAGGGAGCTGTGTTCTTTATTGAGCCCTCTACCGGGACTCTGGGTCCATTCCAGAAGCAAACCATAGAGATCACTGCATTCGCCAACATGTGGGGAGAATACTGGGATAATCTCATCTGCAGGGTGCGTACTGGATTGCTTTATATAAGCAGAGATCAGGGGTTCATCTGCAGGGTGCGTACTGGATTGCTTTATATAAGCAGAGATCGGGGGTTCATCTGCAGGGTGCATACTGGATTGCTTTATATAAGCAGAGATCGGGGTTCATCTGCAGGGTGTGTACTGGATTGCTTTATATAAGCAGAGATCAGGGGTTCATCTGCAGGGTGCGTACTGGATTGCTTTATATAAGCAGATCAGGGTTCATCTGCAGGGTGCGTACTGGATTGCTTTATATAAGCAGATCAGGGGTTCATCTGCAGGGTGCGTACTGGATTGCTTTATATAAGCAGATCAGGGGTTCATCTGCAGGGTGTGTACTGGATTGCTTTATATAAGCAGAGATCAGGGGTTCATCTGCAGGGTGTGTACTGGATTGCTTTATATAAGCAGAGATCAGGGGTTCATCTGCAGGGTGCGTACTGGATTGCTTTATATAAGCAGATCAGGGGTTCATCTGCAGGGTGCGTACTGGATTGCTTTATATAAGCAGATCAGGGTTCATCTGCAGGGTGTGTACTGGATTGCTTTATATAAGATCAGGGGTTCATCTGCAGGGTGCGTACTGGATTGCTTTTATATAAGCAGATCAGGGTTCATCTGCAGGGTGCGTACTGGATTGCTTTATATAAGCAGATCAGGGGTTCATCTGCACGGTGTGTACTGGATTGCTTTATATAAGCAGAGATCGGGTTCATCTGCAGGGTGTGTACTGGATTGCTTTATATAAGCAGAGATCAGGGGTTCATCTGCAGTGTGCGTACTGGATTGCTTTATATAATCAGAGATCGGGGGTTCATCTGCAGGGTGTGTACTGGATTGCTTTATATAAGCAGAGATCAGGGGTTCATCTGCAGGGTGCGTACTGGATTGCTTTATATAAGCAGAGATCGGGGGTTCATCTGCAGGGTGTGTACTGGATTGCTTTATTTAAGCAGAGATCAGGGGTTCATCAGCTGCTATGAATTAAGGTCAGTACATTAGGACTAGATACAAAAATGCCATACATCTTCCTTAATGATGAGATCCCATATCTTTTGTGTTTACAAACAAATCCCAGCTGAAGATAATAGTGCACCCTCAGTGATCCACTTTGTCCTGCTGGGTGCATTTCATTGTAAGCTGGTTTACACTGCCATTATGAATTCAGCTCACAGATTGTTATCCCAACATGTTACACGTGGGATAGCGGCTTCTAAAGTGTGGAAATCAGATCCACTTCTTGGTCCATCACTTTATATATATATATATATACACACACACACACACACAGTCTCACCTCTGACGTTTTAGCCTTTTAAACTGTTTTGATTTTCCGTACCAGGCAGGGGAGCTGGATCCTGTGACCATCCCAATGCAGATCTCTGTCAAGGGCTGCCCACTCTACTTCCAGATGACAGGACCACAGAGGGACAGTCAGACCCATGGGCCAATAGTGAGGTACTGTATATATCAAGTGTGCAAAAACGGGGAACAAAAACGCACTAGCAACAGTTCCTGAGATACACTCGATTGTGGATTGGCGGTAAATGTGGGGTAGGATGCATGAGAGCTACAGTTTGAGATAACTGATTTATTCATTGAAAAGTTTCTAAAGTTATAATTTAATTTGCTATATGAACCACGCCTGCAGCTTTCATATTTCCTGCACTGCAGCCCTACAAGACCCTTTACCCCTTTAGCTCTTGGCAGTAAGTATGTGAACTGCTCGATTTCTCACTTTCCAATGGACACCAGTGAGTTATTCGGAGGGTCGTGTCTCCACTCTTGCATGCTTGACATGGAATGACTCCATAGTCATTGGTGCAGTTCGTGAAATGTATTGTGAAAGCCATCAGGATTAAAGAAGTGAAGCATTTGAATTGATAGAACATACTGTAACACCAAAAGTGTTACCAGCACCTTCCTTTTTCAGGTTCGGGACTCATATCTCTGGAGGAGACACCGTTTCACGATCTTTAAGAATCAACAACCCAAGCCCTTACAGTAAGCAACCAACACCTATGTTTGAGCTGTAATAGTATAAACTTGTTCTGCAGAACTTTGTATTGCCATGCACAAACACAATGAGAACAATGGGAGTGCCAAAGTCTGATATGTACAGTAGTATGAGTCTGCTTTACTGGTGATGTCATGCCATCTCATTTTCTCTTGCGTTTTCCCTGTGAGTGAAATATAAAACGTAAAACAATAGAGGATATAAGTGTAAATTACTTAATCAGCACTCCAAATGATTGTTTAATAGCTCTTGCAAGCTTTCCTGATAATCCTATTAAATTAGCCCCAGTTGCCCATCAGAGTGCACAGCTTGGTTGATTCTGTTGTTGTCAGCTATCCGCATGGACTGGGAGACTTTGAACCAGGAGAAGGGGGACTCGAAGCTCGTGGATCTGCTGGTCTCGTACGGCGATGCCTTCCCTCTGAAAGACGCAGACGGGAACGAGGTCATTGGAGGGAGAGTTGGGTCCTGCGAGAGCAGGAAGCAGAAGTGGGACTGGGACACCCTGCCCAGCACTGCAGGGACCTCCTCCTCAATGAGGACTGACCACGTAAGAAAAGCATACAATGAGGTTAATAATAACAAGGTGTTCCGCCTTCACTCAACAATGCTTGAACTTTGCATGCAGTGAATATTGTTTAATAATGTCAACCACAACACTTGCCAGGAACAAGAATATATCTTGGGTTAAACAAATCTACATTATTAGTACATCCCTGAAGGTACAATAGTGGTAAGTTGGTTCGCATCTACTGGAGTCTCCCCTTGCTTTCTTGGCTGCAAAGAGAGTCTCTTTCCAGTTAGAAATCCACCTAACACAAGCTAAGCCACCCTGCTTTCCTAACACTGTGAGACAGGTTACTAGAGCCAGTACTTCCTCTGCAACAGACTCTGTCCAGTACACAGTATTGGGGATCGCTGATGGAACAACATGGGATGAGAGAACTGCTCTCTAGTGTTGTATCGTTAGAGAAGTTTCAAAGTGAACTTGTGAAAATGTTCAATTTGTTACCAGCCGTTAATCAGCTGCAGGCAGTTATTTCTTATTAACTTTTACACATGCTTTAAGGAAGTGAGCCATTTCCTTTGGGGATGCTAACATTGACAGTACTGCTCTGTGGTATACAGTAATGGCAATCCAGCACATTTCATGCGTAACATGCAAACCACAACAATGCATTTCCACAGTACAGTAGTGGGTTAATTTAGTTATCTTTTCCTCAGGAGGAGGAGGAGGAGGAGCTCGAGGAGGTAAATAAAGCTCAGTTGAAGAAGATAATCTCTGTGAACCTGCAAGCTCATGAGGGCACCGTCTCCGACTATCCCTACTGCATCACTCCCAGACAGATAGTAAGTAGCATATATTGATAAATGATTAGAAGCACTCTTGTGACAATCTTATAAGCTTTGGACTGGTGAAAACATATTCTCAGTACATTCTGAGCTTGTAACTCACCTCCCTCCCCTACTTCAAACCCCTGTGATCAGGCTAGCTTAATTCATAGCAAAGACATAGGCAGGTCTTGAACAGTCATGTGCGACTGTTGGACAGGGAAACACAGTGGCAAAATAACAGAACTGAAAAACACCAGCATGACTCCAGCCCAGCTGATTCAGGAACAGAGAAGGAAATACCCGCTCACCATTCTGCACACTGTACCACGACACGGTCAGAAGAAAGGGGTTCAAATTGGTGACATTCTGCACACAGTACCACAACACGGTCAGAAGAAAGGGGTTCAAATTGGTGACATTCTGCACACTGTACCGCAACACAGTCAGAAGAAAGGGATTCAAATTAGTATTCTGCACACTGTACCTTGACACAGTCAGAAGGGGTTCTCCAAGCGAGCCGCTACTAAAATCCTACGGCCGCCAGAACCAGCGCGCAGAGCCTGTTACTGCAGCCAGAACCAGCGCGCAGAGCCTGTTACTGCAGCCAGAACCAGCGTGCACAGCCTGTTACTGCAGCCAGAACCAGCACGCAGGGCCTGTTACTGCAGCCAGAACCAGCGCGCAGAGCCTGTTACTGCAGCCAGAACCAGCGCGCAGAGCCTGTTACTGCAGCCAGAACCAGCGCGCAGAGCCTGTTAAAGCAGCCAGAACCAGCGCGCAGAGCCTATTACTGCAGCCAGAACCAGCGCGCAGAGCCTGTTACTGCTGACACACCAGAAGAGGAAATTTCTGCCCTTGAAATGAAACTGATAAAACCAAATGACGAGTGCCATACCAGCTGGAAGTTCTCCTCAAATGCTGAGGTGGTGGATGGGATTGAGATGACAGCTTGTGCTTGTTCACATTGTATATTTACTTACTTAGGCTTTTTTGTTCTTAGCAAATAAAGACGTCTCATTTTGTGAATAGTTCTGTTTGTGATCAATTCCAGTGTTCTGTTAATTTTGTTATTTGTTATTCCAGCTTGTTCCGGCAGGGGGCAGTGCTACTCTACATGTGTCCTTCACCCCCTTGACCCTGTCGGAGATAGTGAGTGAAACTGAGTGTGCCGGATTCGCCCTGGGCTTCCTGAGCCTGGACAGCAAGGTAGAAACAGGGAATTCACAAACTGTGCATTAATATGCTGGTCTGATATGAACAGATCAATTACTATGTGTTAAAGAGACTGGCAAGTCTATGTCTTGTTACATGGTCCTGTCTCAGGTACCTTTCACTGCAGGATTACACTTACCAGACAGTCCCAAACTCCTAGTGAACATGGATTTATATGGTAACCCCACCACGTCGGTTAACCCTGTGTTTGTCTGTAATCAGGTTGCTGGCTGCATTCCTGGGAAGGTGGAGCGTGCACAAGGATATGAGCTGGAACCCCTGAGGCTGGACCTTCATGCCTTTGTGAAACCTGCCTTGTGAGTGAAAGAAGGGCTGTTTTAACACAGTGAGAGGCACATCTACTTAAAGTGTAAAAGCTGCACTAAAATCAAAAACCAAACTGCATTAACAGGCTCAGTAACTCTTTTTGTATCCTTCAGGTTAACACTGGAGCTTGAAGACGAGGAGGAGGAGGAGGAAGGGGTGGTGTTTTATGCCTCCGCCAGTGATCTGATACCAAGAGATCCGCACACAAAGGTGAGCATGGTTGCCTATGCTTTCCATATATGAAGTAGATTTGTTTGTTTGCACTTTTAGGTTAACCTGTTAACAATCCAGTTGTTTCCATACTCATTCCCTCCTGAACATGAGCGCTTCCTTCCCTCCAGATCCTGCTGGAATCTGTGACGACTCGCAGGCTGAGGCTGCTGAACAACACGGAGACGCCTCTGTACTTCAGGCTGCTGGCGCCAGAGCCCTTCAGCGTGTTGCACGTGGAGCCCAGGGCTAGTATGGAGACCTCACACAGTGACAGGGAGGAGGAGGGGGGGCTTGTCCTGCACCCCCAGCACAACATGCAGGTCTCAGCCTTCTGGGGAATGTATATACAGTATATCTGTACATGATTGTAGAAAAGTGCAGTATAAATATTCAGACTGTGGATTCTTCAGACTGGCTCACACTTCAGCTGTGTAAGTGTCATTGAGGGTGATTTCTAGTCTTCAGTCATGTGACTGTCTGGAGATCCAAGAGACTGGTGGCCCCAGTTAAATGTTCTGAACTCTAGCTGGTTGTGTTGCACAAGCGAAGTATGAAGCAGCCTTTAGTGTGGAGCTTTAGAATCAGTAAAACTATCTGCAAATGCACTAGAACTCTTTGCTTCATCTTCTAATACTAGCAGTGTTTTTAAAGTCACTTACTTTCTGTAGGGGAGCTGTTGTCCAAGGGGATTCCAGATGGAGCATCTTAACTAAGTATTCATGTTCTGTCCATTAAAAGAGAGCGAACAGTGCTCTACAAATAATAACTTATAAGCATTCATTCATTCATTCATTCAGGATTTACACATATTTGAAATACAGAATACAGATATACTTTTGCTTCCTGGAACATGTTCTGATGGTCACATGGTCAGATTGGAGTTAGTCTCACCTGCAGCACATGAAGTAATGAGGTACGAGCTGAGGAATCAGCAGCGACGTAGCTAGAAGTGTATGTGTGTGTGTATATATATATATATATGAATAAGAAAAAAGAAAAAAGATAAAAGGATATTTCAGGTACTTAATATATATATATTCTAAAGTATAAAATACAAGCACAGAATCAAGACAAAAAGTGCATCAGTGATAATACTGATCGTGCTAATAAGAGGAAATAAAGTGGATTTTAAAACCCTGAGGAGCACACAAGGTAGATGGCATTCTCAGTTAATACTGGTACCCACATAAAGGAGTATTTGCAGCAACATTATTTAGATCGTGGTATAAATATTTATTCAGATGTAACAGGGAGGAGGCTGGGTGCAAACTGGCGACCCTACGCTCCCCAAGCGAGCATCTTAACCACGATGCAAAAGAGCCAGGTTCGTCTGCGTTCGTGATTATAGAGCTTTTAACCTCATCTCATCTCACCCACGGGACAGAATCTGTAATGGCAGTGGATCACACAACACTGCCTGTTATACAGACCACTGATCCTTTAGCATTGGCAAGTAACTTCATCACTGGTAAAACATTTCTGCTGGGATAAGGAATTTTGCCACTGACTGACTAATATCCTAAATACCTACTGTTGCTTCTCCAGTGGAAGTGGAAGGCATTTACTATTAGGCTGGAATGAAAAACAAAACAACAAATACAGGGTTGTAATAAAAAAAAAATGTTTTCTCTGCAACGTCCAGGTGACAGTGGCATTCCGCAACTCTCTGACTCTGCTGACCTATCAGAACCAGACAGAGAATCAGCTTCCTCGAGGAGCGGAACTCATCCAGTCTGAAAGAGAAGAAAGAAAACTGCGCTTCAGCCAGCAGCTCGTAGTGGAGTACAGCAACAAGAGTGCACAGGTACAGCAAGAACCACTCTGTCCACAGGAGCCAGGCTTTTTATTGCAACAGCAGAGGCTTCTCATTGTAACAGGAGCCAGGCTTCTCATTGTAACAGGAACCAGGCTTCTCATTGTAACAGGAGCCAGGCTTCTCATTGCAGCAGGAGCCAGGCTTCTCATTGCAGCAGGAGCCAGGCTTCTCATTGCAACAGGAACCAGGCTTCTCATTGTAACAGGAGCCAGGCTTCTCATTGCAACAGCACAGGCATCTCATTGTAATAGGAGCCAGGCTTATCATTGCAACAGGAACCAGGCTTCTCATTGCAACAGCAGAGGCTTCTCATTGTAACAGGAGCCAGGCTTCTCATTGCAACAGGAACCAGGCTTCTCATTGTAACAGGAGCCAGGCTTCTCATTGCAACAGCAGAGGCTTCTCATTGCAACAGCAGAGGCTTCTCATTGTAACAGGAGCCAGGCTTCTCATTGCAACAGGAACCAGGCTTCTCATTGTAACAGGAGCCAGGCTTCTCACTGCAACAGCAGAGGCTTCTCATTGCAACAGGAGCCAGGCTTCTCATTGTAACAGGAGCCAGGCTTCTCATTGCAACAGCAGAGGCTCTCATTGCAGCAGGAGCCAGGCTTCTCATTGCAACAGGAACCAGGCTTCTCATTGTAACAGGAGCCAGGCTTCTCATTGTAACAGGAACCAGGCTTCTCATTGTAACAGGAGCCAGGCTTCTCATTGCAACAGGAACCAGGCTTCTCATTGCTTCATTGTACAGGAGCCAGGCTTCTCATTGCAACAGCAGAGGCTCTCATTGCAGCCAGGAGCCAGGCTTCTCATTGTAACAGGAGCCAGGCTTCTCATTGTAACAGGCACCAGGCTTCTCATTGTAACAGGAGCCAGGCTTCTCATTGCAACAGCAGAGGCTTCTCATTGCAGCAGAAGCCAGGCTTCTCATTGCAACAGGAACCAGGCTTCTCATTGTAACAGGAGCCACGCTTCTCATTGCAACAGCAGAGGCATCTCATTGTAACAGGAGCCAGGCTTCTCATTGTAACAGGAGCCAGGCTTCTCATTGTAACAGGAGCCAGGCTTCTCATTGTAACAGGAGCCAGGCTTCTCATTGCAACAGGAGCCAGACTTCTCATTGCAACAGCAGAGGCTTCTCATTGTAACAGCAGTCAGGCTTCTTCTCATTGTAACAGGTGCTGTTATCAGAACCTATTTAAAAACAGCTGCAGCAGAGCTTCTGACTGTGACCAGGCTATATTACCTGGACACAGGGAAAGTAGTTACTGGTTGCAGTCGTTGAAAAACAAATGACTCCTGACATGATGCTGATAGTTAAGCCCTGCTCACTGTCTGTGCTGATAGTAAAGCCCTGCTCCCTGTCTGTGCTGACAGTAAAGCCCTGCTCCCTGTCTGTGCTGATAGTAAAGCCCTGCTCCCTGTCTGTGCTGCAGCTCATCCCGCTGTGTGCGCACCTCACAGTGCCAGTGCTGCAGCTGTCCCCCCACTTGCTCGACTTCGGGACCTGCTATGTGGGACAGACTCGGGTTCAGGAAGTATTCCTGTCAAACACAGGCGGCTCCAACAGCTACTGGACGGCTCTGATAGGTAATGATGCACAATTACATTATTTGCTTGTTTTCTCAGAGAGAGAAGGAATCAACAACTGTATCCAGAAATGAATTTAATGTGCATGAATAAGTGCATTTCATTTAATAATACGTGCAAGTTATGTAGATTTCCATCCATAACTGTAAATCAAGCTTCAGCTATGTAGAAATATTAGTTGTATTACTTTCTTGTAGTATTTCTACATATATACAGTGGCTCTCAAAAGTATTCACCCCCCTTGGACTTTTCCACATTTTATTGTGTTACAACATGGAATCAAAATGGATTTAATTAGGAGTTTTTGCCACTGACCAACACAAAAATAGTTCATGTCAAAGTGAAAAATAAAATCTACAAATTGTTCTAAATTAATTACAAGTATAAAACAGAAAATAATTGATTGCACAAGTATTCACCCCCTTTGCTATGACACACCTAAATAAGCTCTGGTGCAACCAATTGTCTTTAGAAGTCACATAATTAGTTGAATGGAGTCCACCTGTGTGTAATTAAGGTGTTTCACATGATTTCAGGTTAAATACACCTGTCTCTGGGCGGTCCCACAGTTGGTTAGTACATTTCCTAACAAAAACTACATCATGAAGACGAAGGAACATTCAAAGCAAATCCGGAATAAGGTTCTTCAAAAGCACCAATCAGGGATAGGATATAAGAACATTTCCAATGCATTGAATATCCCCTGGAGCACAGTAAAGTCCATTATTAAGAAATGGAGAGAATATGGCACAACTGTGAATCTGTCTAGAACAGGCCGTCCTCAAAAACTGAGTATCCGGGCAAGAAGGGCACTAGTCAGGGAGACCACCAAGAGGCCTATGGCAACTCTAAAGGAGTTAGTCTTCCACAGCTGAGTTGGGAGACTCTGTGCATACGGCAACAATAGCCCAGGTGCTTCACAAAACTGGCCTTTATGGGAGAGTGGCAAAAAGAAAGCCATTGTTGAAAAAAACTCACATCAAATCTCGGCTAGAGTTTGCCAGAAGGCATGTGGGAGACTCTGAGACCAAGTGGAAGAAGATTCTATGGTCTGATGGGACCAAAATAGAGCTTTTTGGCCTCAATGCTAAGCGCTATGTTTGGCGCAAGCCTAACACCGCACATCATCCTGAGAACACCATACCTGCCGTGAAGCATGGTGGTGGCAGCATCATGCTATGGGGATGCTTCTCTGCGTCAGGGCCTGGAAAGCTTGTGAAGATAGAGGGCAAAATGGATGCAGCAAAGTACACAGAAATCCTGGAGGAAAACCTGCTGAAGTCTGCAAGAGACCTGGGACTTGGGGGAAGATTCATCTTCCAGCAGGACAATGACCCCAAACATACAGCCAAAGCCACACTGGAGTGGCTTAAAAACAAAAAGGTCAATGTCCTGGAGTGGCCCAGTCAAAGCCCAGACCTCAATCCAATTGAGAATATGTGGAAAGAGTTGAAAATTGCTGTTCACCAAAGGTCCCCATCCAACTTGACAGAGTTGAGCAATTTTGCAAAGAAGAATGGGCAAAAATTGCAGTGTCCAGATGTTCAAAGCTGGTAGAGACTTATCCAAATAGACTCATGGCTGTAATTACTGCCAAAGGTGCCACTACCAAATATTGACTCAAGGGGGTGAATACTTATGCAATCAATTATTTTCTGTTTTATATTTGTAATTAATTTAGAACAATTTGTAGATTTTATTTTTCACTTTGACATTATGGACTTTTTTGTGTTGATCAGTGGCAAAAACTCCTAATTTAAATCCATTTGGATTCCATGTTGTAACACAATAAAATGTGGAAAACTCCAAGGGGGTGAATACTTTTGAGAGCCACTGTATTGTGTGATTAGAGACACTAAGATTTTTTGACTGAAGTGTAGTACTTATAAAAATAGCATGTCAGTTATTTACAAAGTATTTGCATTTCTTAATAACATTGAGTTGCTCCATTTTCCACGGTGTCATATACCCAGTACCTAAATGCTAGCTGTATTGATGAAGCTGTTTTTTTGTATCCTTCGCAGACCATGGCGAGACCCCTGGTGTATTTGCAGTGTCTCCAGACAGCGGGACTCTCGATGCTCACATCGTCCACATCTCAGCCAGCAGGGTGGCACTTCAGATCAGCTTCACTGCAGGGTACTCACCAACAGGCTTGCTTACTGTTTGAGAATGAACCAGGGCAGAGGCAGTTGTATTGCCTTGGCACCTGGGCTGGTATCCTAGTTCTTCTGCAAAAGAAATGACTAAAAACATCTAAGCAGGATACTACCCCTGCAGAGTTTTCAGAATGCCAAACTGGTCTGAACTGCCACAGAATGTAGTGACTGATTAAGGATTCAAAACGTGCCGCCTCTACCCACAGCACATCACAGCACAGCACAGCACATCTCAGCACACTAGCTCCTGATTGTTCATGAGTGTTTTGTTGAAATCTTCTTTTTGTTTTTCAGAGACAGCACTGAATATAAAGCCATGCTAACAGTCCACGGGATGCTTGGTGAACGGATGGTTAGATTAGAGGTCAGGGGGAGAGGATCACATGATGAAAGATTTGAATCCTTACTCACGGATACCTGCTAATGCAACAGAGAGGAATTCACCGCAGTTCAATTTCAATGGGACCCTAATTAATAACCACACCCTTGTGACTACCTGATTGAAGGTTGCTATTTTAGTGACTGCTACAGTAGGTGCAATTAATTCTTCTCTCTGTCTGTTACTATTACAATTGAAGAGATTTTTAATTTAACATTTATTCTTTACAATTCAGTTCTGTGACTTGTCATCTTTCTGACGAGTGATTCAAATATCCATTAAACTTTATTTCTACATGGTGTTATTATTGTTTGCAGTTGCAAATGAAATTCAGTTGCCAGTAACTAAACAATCTCTTGACACCTGCCCATTAAACATCTCAAACTTATCATTCATTAGTGCTGGTATTGTTAAAAAGGACAAACAATAACAATTCAATCAATTATACCAACCAACACCCGCTTCAAATCTCCATTGCTACAAAATGTTATTGGTCCCGTTAGTTAGAACTTGTTTGCACTCTGAACTGTACTTTCTGAAGATTTGATTGGCCTGGGTATTCAAAGACTGCAGCGGCCCCCATTCCAGTTCCGATACACATGGACACAACACCATAGGCTCTGAAAAGAAAGACAAGTTACTTGTTTTTTCTGTGTTTCATTTTACTGCCTTCAATGAACTGAATCTCATTTGTCATGTAAGTATTGAGAACAGAGGAACAGAGAAAGAGAAGCAGCAGGGAGAAAGATATGTATACACTACATGCATACGAGAGGAATTCTCCTTCTCCTAGCGAGTGCTTTTAAATAAAAAAAAAACTTCAAATGCATTCACCAGGTGATTTCTGATGCGTGAATTAAAAAAATCTAAACAAGAAGGATTATGTTAAAAAAAAAAAAAAAAAAAAAACACATTGCTGCGATATAAACAACTCAGGATCCAGCAAAGTTAAAGCAACATGTTTCTCGTAAACACTGTTCTGTAGCATTTCAGATCAAGTTGTCAAAGTATACATGATTGGAAAGGCGTTGCATTAACCTGCCCTGTATGTGCTCCTGTGATCGGAGTGCCTGTAATAGTACTCTTTTCACCTCACCTTCTGCCCCTGCATTTGAGCTCAATGAGCAGTGTGACCACCTGTCGAGCCCCAGTGCAGCCCAGGGGGTGCCCCAGGGCAATGGCCCCTCCGCTGGGGTTCAGCTTGTCCAGAGGGATCCCCAGCTTCTCCACAAAATACAGGGCCTGCAGCAGAGAATAGAGCTAGCGCCCTGCTATATCCCCTTCAGTCACTGAGTGTATCATTGTACCATTTTACACTTCATATTTTACGCATCTATTTTATAATGCATCTTTTGTTTTTTCAAAGTTATGGCAGGGCAACTTCTCAAACTCCATAGAGTTCACACAAACTTTTTCAGATTTCTAAAAAACTTGAATTACCGACACCCCCACAGCACATCCTGTGAAACCTCCTGGTGTCGACTGGACTGACGCCGGGTAAAGAAATCCTCGAGCATCGTTCTGTGAAAGGCCTGAATGATCCTTCGCTTCTACTTTATTATCTGCTTGGAATGATGTGTTGTTCATGTGGAGTATCAGTAAGGGGGGAGCTGCCCGTCAGGGATTGCTCAAAGGCACTATAGAGTTCCTCTCCTTTCCTGACTTCCAACACTTTAGAGAATGGGATATAATGAATTTGTAAAGAATTGCACTCACCTGACTGGCAAAAGCCTCATTAATTTCAAATACATCAATATCATCCACTGTTAGACCTGAGGGAAACGGAGAGCTTTATGATTAACCAATCAAGAGTGCGGTAACCATATTTACTATCATCATAAGACAGCATGGCCTTGTCCAATAATAAAGTGAATATATGTACTGGAGAGATGACCAGTGTGCATTGTGATGTACTGGAGAGATGACCAGTGTGCAATGAGATGTATTGGAGAGATGACCAGTGTGCATTGAGATGTATTGGAGAGATGACCAGTGTGCATTGAGATGTATTGGAGAGATGACCAGTGTGCATTGAGATGTATTGTAGAGATGACCAGTGTGCACTGAGATGTATTGGAGAGATGACCAGTGTGCTGATATGTACTGGAGAGATGACCAGTATGCACTGTACCATGCTCACCCTCCTGCATTTTATTGACTCTTATTTTGAGGGAGTTCTAAGAAGCTGTTTGAATTCCAACCCTGCCTCCTCCCCCCAGTGATCCTGAAGTCATTTTGCTCTGGATTCTGTGAAAGCTCAGCTGGCACTCACCTGCTTGCTGCAGTGCGATGGGGATGGCGTAGGCTGGCCCGATTCCCATGTCATCAGGGGGCACCCCCACCACAGCGCTGGCTCTCAGCACCCCCAACACCGGCAGACCCAGCTGCTGAGCCGCAGAGCGCCTGGCCACCAGCACAGCCGCCACGCCATTGCTCACCTGGCTGCCATTACCTGGAGGCAGAGACACAACACTATATGGACAGGAGCATGCCCACTCTTCATCCACGTACCTGCAGTCTAGTCTGTGTAGTACATTGTGCTCTATGGACAGGAGCATGCCCACGCTGCATCCACGTACCTGCAGTCTAGTCTGTGTAGTACATTGTGCTCTATGAACAGGAGCATGCCCACGCTGCATCCACGTACCTGCAGTCTAGTCTGTGTAGTACATTGTGCTCTATGGACAGAAGCATGCCCACGCTGCATCCACGTACCTGCAGTCTAGTCTGTGTAGTACATTGTGCTCTATGGACAGAAGCATGCCCACGCTGCAGTCCATCCGCATTACTGCAGTCTAGTCTGTCCACGTAGTAGTCATTGTGCTACATTATGGACAGGAGCATGCCCACGCTGCATCCACGTACCTGCAGTCTAGTCTGTGTAGTACATTGTGCTATATGGACAGGAGCATGCCCACGCTGCATCCACATACCTGCAGTCTAGTGTGTAGTACAGTGTGCTCTATGGACAGGAGCATGCCCACAGCTGCATCCATCGCATTACCTGCAGTCTAGTCTGTGTAGTACATTGTGCTCTATGGACAGGAGCATGCCCACGCTGCATCCACGTACCTGCAGTCTAGTCTGTGTAGTACATTGTGCTCTATGGACAGAAGCATGCCCACGCTGCATCCACGTACCTGCAGTCTAGTCTGTGTAGTACATTGTGCTCTATGGACAGAAGCATGCCCACGCTGCATCCACGTTACCTGCAGTCTAGTCCCACGCTGCATCCACGTACCTGTACATTGTGCTCTATGGACAGAAGCATGCCCACGCTGCATCCACATACCTGCAGTCTAGTCTGTGTAGTACATTGTGCTCTATGGACAGAAGCATGCCCACGCTGCATCCACATACCTGCAGTCTAGTCTGTGTAGTACATTGTGCTCTATGGACAGGAGCATGCCCACGCTGCATCCACGTACCTGCAGTCGTGCTGCCATTCTCCTTGAAGGCAGGTCTGAGTTTGGCCAGTCCTTCAAGCGTCGTTCCTGCTCTGATCCCATCGTCCTGTGTCACTGTTATCCTTGTCTCGTTCCCTTCGCTGTCCTCAAACTTGGTGCTCACTGGAACGATCTCCCACGCGAACAGACCCAGCTTCTGAGCTTTCCCTGCTCTGCAACGCAGGAGTGGACAGAAGAAAATAAAGAACGCTTCCATTTTCTATACAAGGAGCAATCACATACCCATATTTGCCAGTCGTTCTGAGGAGAGTGCAGAGAAATATCAATACTTTCCCCGATAAATACATCTTTTGCTACCACTAGGTGGCACCTCATCAAAATAGCATTTAACACAGTATTGCAAGTTCATTGTCTCTGCAAGTGTTTAAAAAAAAAAAAAAAACCTAATCAACTGATTACTTTTTCATTTAAAAAAATGTTTGGTAAGCCATCCATGCAGACTTTAAGTAAAAGTATTCTTTAAATAAGCTGGGAATTAGTGTTTAGCCACAGACTACATTCACTGGGTTTCAATAAGGTGATTTATTACAGAATTATGGTTTTCATTCAAAAGGCACCGACGGGGAGCACATTTCATAGCATTATAGATCATTGATTGTATTCAACAAATACAGCTTCATACAGATTTCACAACTATTTCCAATGCACTGAAACCCAACAGCAGGTAGTGCAGCAGCCAGGTAGCTACTGGAGCACAGAGGCAGAATGTGTAGAAAGTGCTGGAGTGATTTCTGTTGAGAAGACACAGCGAAGGCATCCTGTTTCTGCCTGGAAATACCAAACCTCTCTGCCACGTTCTTCGATGTGATTCTACAAGAGAAGAAAGTTTCAGTCAGAGATAGTAAACCTTTATTTATTGAATTTGGCAGACACCTTTATTCAAACCTTGTAGCTTAAAGAGTGACACTGTTTAAACCAGGCAGATGTGACAGAGCAGCCCTCTGAAAGAATACCTCAAACAAAAGCAAAGTCTAGCAGCTGTAATTTCTTTGGCACAAATTAATTTACTATTGTGAGTGCATGTCTGTGCGAGTGTGTGTCGTGTGTGCGTCTCTCAGCGTGTCTGTGCGAGTGTGTGTCGTGTGCGTCTCTCAGTGTGTCTGCAAGTGTGTGTCGTGTGTGTGTCTCAGCGTGTCTGTGCGAGTGTGTGTTGTGTGTGTTTCAGCGTGTCAAGCGTGTCTCAAGTGTGTCTCTCGACTGCGTGTCTGTCTCAACGACTCTGTGCGTGTCGTCTGTGTCTCTCAGCGTGTCTGCGGTGTGTATGTCGTGTGCGTCTCTCAGTGTGTCTGCGAGTGTGTCGTGTGTGCGTCTCTCAGCGTGTCTGCCTGCGGTGTTACGTGTCATTCGCGTGCGTCTCTCAGCATGTCTGCAAGTGTGTGTCGTGTCTCAGCGTGTCTGTGCGAGTGTGTGTCGTGTGTGTGTTTCAGCGTGTCTGCCCCAGTGTGCGTCTCAAGCGTGTCTGTCAGTGCGACTTATTGTGTGTGTCTCTCGAGCGTGTGTCTGTGTGTGTGTATTGTGTCGTCTCTCCGGTGTGTTCGTGTGTGCGTCTCTCAGCGTGTGTGTGAGTGTGTGTTGTGTGTGCGTCTCAGCGTGTCTGTGCGACTGTCGTGTGTGCGTCTCAGTGTGTCTGTGCGAGTGTGTGTCTCTCAGCGTGTCTCTGCGACTGTCACGTTTGTGTCTCTCAGTGTGTCGTGTGTTCGTCTCTCAGCGTGTCTGTGCGAGTGTGTGTCGTGTGTGTGTCTCAGCGTGTCTGTGCGAGTGTGTGTCGTGTATTACCAGGTCTCTCAGTGTGTCTGTGCGAATTATTGGGTGTGTCTCCAGCGTCTCAGTATGTCTGCGACTGTGTCGTGTGTATTAACGTCTGTGTCCATAATGTCGCTCTCAGGTGTCTGTGTCCGTGTGTGTCTCTCAGGCGTGTCTGCGGTGTGTGTCATGTGTGCATCTCTCCGCATGTGTCTGCGAGTGGGTATTGTGTGCGTCTCTCAGCGTGTCTGCGAGTGTTAGGTGTGTGTGTGTCTCTCTCAGTATGTCTGTGCAGTGTGTGTGGTGTGTGCGTCTCTCAAGCGTGTCTGTGTGACTGTGCGTGTGTCGTCTCTCAGTGTATCCCAGAAGCCGGCGTGGCGGTGTCTCAAGCGTGTCTGTCCCGAATGTGGTGTGTCGTCTCTCAGCGTGTCTGCGACTGTCGTGGTATGCGTCTCTCAGTGTCTGTGTCGACTGTTGTGTGTGCGTCTCCGTGTCTGTCCAGGTGTGTGTGTCTCTCAGCGTGTCTCTCGACTGACTGTCATGTCTCTCTCGGTGTGTGTCTCAAGATCTGTGTCTGTGTGCGGGTGCGTGTCCCCAGTAGCGTCTCAGTATTGTGGGTATTAATGTGTCTCAGCGTGTCTCTGCGACTGTCGTAATGCGTCTGTGTCGGTGCGGTGTGTGTCTCAGCGTGTCTGTCGACGATTGTGTCGTCTCGAGTGTCTGCGTCTGTAGCGTCTGTCGTCTCTCCAGCTTGTCAGCGTGTTGTGTGTGTGCGTCTCAGCGTGTCTGCGATTGTGTGTGTGTGTGCATCTCTCAGCGTGTCTGCGAGTGTGTGTGTGCGTCTCTCAGCGTGTCTGTGCGAGTGTGTCGTGTGTGCGTCTCTCAGCGTGTCTGTGCAACTGTCGTGTGTGCGTCTCTCAGTGTGTCTGCGATTGTGTGTGTGTCTCAGGTCTCAAGCGTGTCTGTGGTGTGTGTGTGTGTCATCTCTCGGCGTGTCTGTCGGCGACTGTGGTATTGTCGTCTCTCCAGCGTGTCTGTGATGCGAGTGTGGGTATTGTGTGCGTCTCTCAGCGTGTCTGTGCAACTGTCGTGTGTGCGTCTCTCAGTGTGTCTGTACGAGTGTGTGGCGTGTGTCTCCAGCGTGTCTGTGCGAATGTCGTGTGTGCGTCTCTCAGCGTGTCTGTGCGACTGTCGTGTGTGCGTCTCAGCGTGTCTGTGCGACTGTGTCGTGTGTGCGTTTCAGCGTGTCTGTGCGAGTGTGTGTCATGTGTGTCTCTCAGCGTGTCTGTGCAAGTGTGTGTGTGTGTGTCGTGCGGCACGCTGAAGTGGTTTCTTACCATACAAACAAATGTCAACACACTAGACAAATCAATAAGTCCATTACCCTTTATAAATAAGAGAGTAGTATTATATATTGGGCAAGCTCCCAAAGCCCTTTCCAGCTATATTGCAAACATGACCTTGGTAAGACGTCCTGACCCAAATAAAACATCCCGACAGTGTGCCTCTCAGTGTGCTCATGTGTCCACCACACCAGGGAGCATGCGGTCAGCACAGTTTCTACTACTGCGGGTACCGCGTGCTGCGTTAGGAAACTTTTACCCCATGGGAATGAGACAGTCCCAGACCTTCTCGTTATCCATGAGCCTGGAGCTCACATCGCCAGGGTTCCCTGGGGAATGCAGGGACATGCTCTCCACCCTGCAATTAACAACACACTGCTATTGATCTTATTAATGTGTGTAAAACTGTGCTCCCTGTCGGAGCTCATGGGAGTCACAGACACACAAACAGTATTATTATTACTGTATTATTATGATTATTAGCACATTCATTAAACCTGTAATGGCAATCCTAATGGCTCACACAGGCCATATGACCAAAAAGGTCTGTGCTGTTGCCCACAAAAATCCATACTGAAAACTGCTGCCCTCTGATGTCTAGAGCGCAGAGCTGCATTCAAGTACCTAAATCTTCCATCTTAAATACAGTGCACAAAATGTGCTCAAATAATATCAAGGAATCACTGGAGTTAATAAAGAGAATAATTAAAAAAAAAAAAAAAAAGGGAAAAAAAAAGTGACCCAGGGCAACAAGTAATGCCCTCAGCTTCAGGCTGTCAGACAGTATATCATTGTTTTATAACAAAAAAAAAACTATTAACTTACCCACAGGCTAGGCCAATGTCATAAGAACCATTTCTGATGCTACCTGAAATTATAAAACACATTCTACCGGCAAATATAACATACAAACATTAAACACTGTGCACATACAGTACACATACAAACAGTTTAAGTACTGTGCACAAAGACATATCTTTTTTGGACCAACAACAACAATTCCCATTTCTATAGCGCCTTTCATCACAAGGACCCCAAAGCGCTTCACACCCACACAAGAACAATTCCCATGCAATGCTGTGCAGAGCCTACAGCCCTGAAGAGCACATTCTGTTCACAGTGTATATCGATGCACAGCAATACTGACCTGCAACACTGTGCAGAGCCTGCAGCCCTGAAGAGCACATTCTGTTCACAGTGCATATCGATGCACAGTAATACTGACCTGCAACACTGTGCAGAGCCTGCAGCCCTGAAGAGCACATTCTGTTCACAGTGTATATCGATGCACAGCAATACTGAGCAGAGCCTGCAGCCCTGAAGAGCACATTCTGTTCACAGTGCATATCGATGCACAACAATACTGACCTGCAACATTGAGCAGTGCCTGCAGCCCAATCTAGTTTGGAAGGTGTGACCGAGTACCAGCGTAAGGAGGAGGAACTTTATGGGGGTCATTTTACTGCACAAATTTATTAACATAAATACATTACGTTTTTCTCGCCGTATATAGAGACACCTAGTCCACCACAAAACCACAATGAGGAAATTCAACTTAAGTAAAGAGAAAGACTGTGCCACAATACACCTGCACTGTTACGTTCGGGTTGCCATCTCTGAGGTACAGTAACCGGGACCTCCGAACGACTATGACTAGTATTGTGCGTACATTGCAGTAATTGTATCCTGCTTTACCTAACATGCTCTATGTATGGCAGTGGCATTAGTGAAAACAGAGACAGGTGCAACCCTATACCGTAGACACGCATAAGGATATATACATGTACCTTAAAAAACGCTCCTCTTTTCGCTTTCCCAATCGCGGTCCTCAGTCCGTGCACCACGACAATATCATCAGGACTCGCTCGGGGAAAAGACTTGCATTCAGCCCTCTGCACTGAATTCGGTCTTGCCGCTGCTGGACATTGAGTCAGGTGTCCAAAAACTATCTTAGCCCGGTGCATTCTACTATTTATATTATCCTATAGTAATTTAAAAAAGACTGAATATACAGATTGGGGAAAAAGGGGTTAGAATGTTCTTTCAAATAAAACACAGGCCTGCACAGTTTGCGCTGTTTACTTTGCTTGCATCTGGGTTTGATGAACTTTGTTACAAATTGTGTCCCAGGTTTGTAGTCTTGCATTGAACAGCTGATACGCTAATGGATACGGAAAGTACAAACAGGCAATTTTGCTCAGAAGACGATTTGACTTGTCGGTTGTATATACTTTATCGTTTCGCAAGCGCCCTCCAGAGGATACGAATATTATAACGGCTCAGTTCACATTAGCAAGCAGTGTTGTCAGGTGGAAATTCAAATTATGTTAAAATTACGCTAAATTGACAAGTGGAACTAGCAGTACTACTTTTGACCTTTTAAAACAGGTCGAATGCTGGTTGAGATACACGTACATGTTGGTTGTTGTGCTAGCAATACGGCCTTTTTAATTATTACATTTCAGTTATAGCCTAGCATCATAAAAAGTCAAGTGTTGTAAAAATGTAAGTTGATTGTTGTAACTTGTTTGAATGATTTCTGTACTTTTGCCATTGATTTTATAATGTTGTCTGTTGCTGCCACTTTCTCCTATCAGGACCCCCTTGTAAATGAGATGTATATCTCAAGGGTTCCATCCCATTCCCGGTTATATAAATACATTTTTAATACAGTTACCAGAGTTTTCATTTCTCCAAATGTAACAAAGAAAATGTGTAAAAATATGGAGAAGTGTGACATAAAGCAGATAGAGACTGCAAATTGTGATCAATCACCCGTTCCACAGTGTACGACTTCACTAGATATATGTAGAGATGTGAGTGTGAAACACATGCAGAGACTGCAGATTGTGATAAATTCATAACCTGTTCCAGTGTACAACGACTTCACTAGATATATGTAGAGATGTGAGTGTGACATACAGAAGCCGGGCAGACAGACACTCTTATCCCTGGATTCTGATACTATCAATAAGCTTTGCTATCGTGATCCTCTGGATGTACTTTGTGTAAAAATTTAAGTGTGGTATATTAATAAACATGCAAATTCAGAGGGGGGACTGCACAAATACCATGGTTAACTCTTAGAACGGGTTTCAGAACCAACACATCTCCTCCTAAAACTAGTGATATGTCGTATGGTTATTCAGGGCTCTGGATCCCACTGGACTGTTGCAAGGAAACAGCATCGTATGGGTTATTCAGGGCTCTGGATCCCACTGGACTGGGTCAGGGCTCTGGATCCCATTGGAAACAGCATCGTATGGGTTATTCAGGGCTCTGGATCCCATTGGACTGTCGCAAGGAAACAGCATCGTATGGGTTATTCAGGGCTCTGGATCCCACTGGACTGTCGCAAGGAAACAGCATCGTATGGGTTATTCAGGGCTCTGGATCCCACTGGACTGTCTTTAAACTACATCATTCATTGTACTACAGGAAAAACAAATCACTACATTATTTAGAATATACAGGGTTTAAACTTGGACTTTGTCCAAAGGTCCTGTGTGGCCATCTACCAATAGTTAATAAGTGCCTTTTGTATTTCAATTGATAAAACACAATTCATAAAACAGTTTTTTGACTTTGTGAAAAAAACCAATGGCTGTCAAGAACAGGGGTGGCCAAAGCTGGCCCTTCCCCTCCTGGTCTTTGTTCCAACCCTGTTCTAAATGGTTTAATTGAACCAGTCACACCTCCATCCAGACCATGAAGTAGTTAATTATCTCATTGTATCTGTGAAACCTGGAGTGGAGCAGCTCTTGGACACCCATAGTCTAGAACAATTTCATGAATATCAAGCTTTATTTATTGCATCAAACATCCTTTGTATATAGAAGGGGTACACTCAAACACAGCCATTTTTACCTTCACTGCTCACCCTTCCATAAGGAGACGTCTGTGTGTGTTTTTTATGAGGAAATCTTTTATAAAAAGAGTGCTCTATAATGGAATGCAGGGTTAATAAAATACAATCTGGGATGTACTGTATTTGCACAGTTTATTTCAAATTATATATACACACACACACACAATACAATACAATAAAAGTGTCCTGGGTTAATCATACAAGGCATATGCAAGTCCCTACCAGCCTCCTTCATAACATGCAGGCCTCACTGTACAGTTCAGTACAGCTAACACAATGTACTTCTTGAGCAACACTTGTCATCACCGCTTGAATGGAAGTTCTCCTTTTTGCTTTCTCTGATAACGATATATAATATCACTGTGTTTACTATTTCTCCTCACACGGGAGCAACAAAGGCTATATACCATTACTGCAATTCAAATGAAATAGTCCAATTGAAACTGTAAATACACAAACACAGAACATGAGACTGTAAAGCACTTCCCCCTCAGGGTCACAACAACAGATTTGATTTGAAAGAACTAAGGAGCCCTTTCGCATGGTTTCCATGGACACACCGTCATTTTTATTTTTATACAGTGATTAAACAGAAAACATGAACAAACAGATAGCAGTAAAGTAGTCCTTGTTATCTGTTAAACTGAGGGAACACAATGTCAGTTTGAAGAGAGGTGCCCCCCGTTCACACTTGCCATTAAGATGGTCCACGTTCAGGTTGTTTCTGTCACATAATACAGCAGCTGCAGCGCATTCATGATCATGCTTGTGAACTTGTCACAATTACCTTTTCTTCCTGTTATTTAGTAACTAAGCAATAAATATAAAAACTGCAGGATTGTGGATCTCAATAGTGATCAATAATGCTGGCGACTTGGCATATTCAACTACCATTGTTTATTTTGCACGCAACGATGCACACAGCTTTACATTAAAATGACGATCATTGCTTGCTTTTACACACACATAAAATGCTGTTCTCATCCAGAAATATTAAGATCGATGATGCACCATGTGAGGGTGAGACCCGCACTGTAACATTTCAATGCCTGTTATTGTGATATTATTATTATTATTATTATTATTATTATTAATAATAATAATAATTATTATTGCTGGCGATAGAGCAGTGGTTTATTATGTATCGTGCATGTTGTTGAGCAAAGTGTATTTGATATGTGACGGTGTATTTCTGCATTTAGATTAGGAGGCGTCCCTCAGTGAAGTGGTAATGTATAGGGACTAGAGAATAATGACAATGATAATAATAACGAGTAAACAATAGAATAGTTGAACGATCGTGTTTGTAAACAAAGACGGTATTCATGCAGGTTAAATACGTATAACTGAGAAGAAGCATGTGTCATGTATTTAATGCCGTGTCTTTCGGCAATTAAATTAGGAGGGAGCAGTAATATTATTAGGTGGTTAGTTGTGAGCTTGTCTTGTGAATGTCAGTCAATGATAGTCATTTGCAGTCTGTGAAGTATCCGTTACGAAAATAAATAATTTATACCTGTCAACACTAGCACGTTGCTGTTTCCTGCGTTCTAAATACCTCAGTGTTCTTACGAGAATAATGTGATTGTGGGTGGGACCGTCACCCTGTTACACACCATATCATTAAGTCGAAATAGTCAATAATCTCTCTCTCTCTCTATATATATATATAATAGCTACTGTGCTGCATTGAAAAAAATATATATTAACAAGAAACATCTGCTACAAATCAAGGATTACTGTGCATCCCAGTAGCTCTTCCATTCTGAGTGCAGGCAATCGTTCCATAAAATTAAAAATTAAAAAAGCAATGCGCCACATTTAGGCCTGCATTTCAGTCACATATGTGAACGTGCAAAGGCGCCTTAAACTGCAAATGTGAACGGGGTTGCATCCCAAAATCTGTGGCGGCCCTGGGCCAGCCCTTTAGTGTGAACTGGGTCTAGGTTTCAGGTCACTGCGCGGGACACCAGGGGAGACTTGGGGTTTGATACAGCAAGGCTGCCTCAAACTAGGTCTGAAGCCGCTGTTCCTGAAGAAGAGGCTTTGTGTTTCCTCAGCTTTACAGTTCCAGTAATCCATTTGAACCCTTTTATAAATATGGTGCTTCCCCCACTTCATTCACACGAACTCAGCAGATAAGCAAAGACTATGAGCATCAGGTTGGGCAGCATTTCAATAGAATATATTTTTTACCTTTGTTAAAATTGGATGATTTTTTTTATTCATAAAATATAAACATAAATATACACAGACATCAGGCTGCAATAACTATATATAAACTCAAATACTGTTGTGGATCTACCAAGCCGTCATATATTCCACACTAACCCTTTTTCTCTGAGCAGTGAGCATGCATTCATAACACTGCATGCCGCACTGCGGGACGCCCTCCACAGTCCCTGTAAGGGGCGCTGGGACTTTTCCAGAGACAGGGAAATACTCACAGACGTTCTGTTCCTATTTTTCCATTTGTTGATAAAGGTATGCTATTTCAAGTGCACTGCTCGGATGCGCAGTCCTGCAGGAAACACTTGTTACAGCAAAAATGTACTGCATTTCCTTTAAAACAAAAATAAAAAATAACCGCCTGGTACTATGCCAGGTTAAATCAACGTTTGATAATTAAGGTTTTTTTAAGTGTCTGAATCACAAAGGAATCAGAAGCTCCAGATCAATAGTTAGCTTGAATCAGCCTGCTTCAGATAACTGAGTGCCTTCAGTTTGTATCCAGGGCTGGAGTGTACACAGCCCACACTACATAACATGAGTCCCCAACGGAACAGAAAACCTTTATGAAGCACACTGTGCACATGAAACTCAACATCTGAACACAACACAGGTGTGTATACGGTCATAGAAATCTATACAAAAATACTTAGGTCTATTTATTTCTTGTATTTAAAAATAGGTTTTATTTTAACATTTTATTTTTTATTATAACAATTATAAGTCACAATCAGGACTGTTTTACTCTCTCTCTGTATTAAAAGACACTGATAGACAAGGTGGCCAGGACTAAAGCCTGTGCATGCTAGGATTGCACAGGGGATACAAATTCCTCAAAGCATTTCTGCTCAGAGGATCTTTGTTGGTTCTTTAAATGATGCTGAAATTTAAAACACTGATGTTTCACTTTTACAGACTACACTGCTGGAAGATCCACATTAAACCAGCCAATGTTTGCATTGTTTGCAACTTTTGATTGATAATAATACTACTACTACTACTACTAATAATAATAATAATAATAATAATAATAATAATAATAATAATAATAATAATAATAATAATAATAATAATAACAACAACAACAACAATAATAGTATGCTTGTTGTTCTAACAGATTCAGGGCCACTGGAGCCTTTGGCATTTTATTATTTAATTTCCATAACTGGCCATGAGGCTTAGCTGAACATATCCTATCATCCATCCTGCCATGTCTACCGAGAGGCGTTCATCTGGACAAAGAGGAAAAACATCCTGCAGGATATTTCAAGTGCACTTGAGAATGCTTTGAGACAAAGAATGCTTTAGACCTCCTTCAGCATTCCCTTGCCCATACAGTACAGTAGAGGAGGATAACCTGCCCTCTGCTGGGATTCCAGGGTAGTGTGCGGAGCCGCTGCGTTGTGTGCGCTGCAGAGCCTGGGCTGGGATTCCAGGGTAGTGTGCGGAGTGGCTGCGTTGTGTGCGCTGCAGTGCCTGGGCTGGGATTCCAGGGTAGTGTGCGGAGTGGCTGCGTTGTGTGCGCTGCAGAGCCTGGGCTGGGATTCCAGGGTAGTGTCTTGAGGTGTGCGGTCGTGGCTGCGTTGTGCGCTGCAGTGCCTGGGCTGGGATTCCAGGGTAGTGTCTGTGAGGTGTGCCCCCGCTGTGTTGTGTCGCTGCAGAGCCTGGGCTGGGATTCCAGGGTGGTGTCTTGAGTTGGCTGTGTTGTGTGTCTTCTGCAGAGCCTGGGCTGGGATTCCAGGGTAGTCTTGGAGTGGCGTGCGCTGTGTGCTGCAGAGCCTGGGCTGGGATTCCAGGGTAGTGTCTCGGAGTGGCTGCATTGCGTTGCCTGCAGAGCCTGGGCTGGGATTCCAGGGTAGTGTCTTGAGAGTGGCTGCGTTGTGTCTTTGCCTGCAGAGCCTGGGCTGGGATTCCAGGGTAGTCTTGTTGCCGAGAGTGGCTGCGTTGTGTGCGCTGCAGAGCCTGGGCTGGGATTCCAGGGTAGTGTGCGGAGTGGCTGCGTTGTGTGCGCTGCAGAGCCTGGGCTGGGATTCCAGGGGTAGTCTTGGAACCCCGCTGCGTTGTGTCGCGCTGCAGAGCCTGGGCTGGGATTCCAGGGTAGTGTCTTGGCGGAGCTGTGTTGTGTGTGTCTTGGCTGCAGAGCCTGGGCTGGGATTCCAGGGTAGTGTGCGGAGTGGCTACGTTGTGTGCGCTGCAGAGCCTGGGCTGGGATTCCAGGGTAGTGTGCGGAGTGGCTGCGTTGTGTGCAGCTGGTAAGATTCTGCACAAGAGGCGTCACTTTCCATCTACGAGTACGAAAATAAATGCAGCCCCTTAGCGTGCTTACTTAGAGCACTACCCTGTTATCAAAATATACAAGATACAACATGAGTAGTGGCTATTTACTTTTCTTATGTCCCTTTTTTTACCCCTCTTTGGGTTGCCCCAGCAAAAACAAAAATGGCAGGGAAAACAAAAAAATACAAGACGCCATTTCGGAAAGAGCGCACGAGGTTTGCTTGCTTTCTAGATCCCTCCCTCCTTGGCTGCTAGAGGCTGCCCTGGAAGAAGCTGTGCCCCAGGAGCTCCTCTGCAGTGGGCCGCTGCTTCTCCTCCACAAAGATCCGGATGAGGAAGTCCCTGCAGGACTCGGACACGCCCTCTGGCAGCCTGGGCTTGGTCGGCTGGGTGGCGATTTTGAAGATAGCAGCCATGGCTTCGTACTCCGCCCAGGGGGGCTTCTCTGTCAGCATCTCCACCACTGTGCAGCCCACACTCCTGAAACACACGGAGAGCAACATGAAAAACAGCTCTCTGCAGTGAAATTATCTATCTATCTATCTATCTATCTATATATAAAAACACATGTACACACTGTGCAGCCCACGTTCCTGAAACATGAAAAACAGCACACACACATACATATATACACACTGATGCACAAAAGAAATGCAACACTCGGGTCTAATGGATTTAATCAAATATTTTAAACACAGATATCAAACAATCACAGAAAATGTGAACAAAAATACAGATCACTGTCAAAATGAAAACATTACAAAGTTAGTATCGGGTATGACAACCCTGAGCATTAACACAATCCTGGCAGCGTTGACGCATAGACCTGATCAGCCTCTGGATAGACTGCTGTGGGATGTTCCTCTTCCTGTGCAGCTGCAGACAGGTTGTCTCCTGTGGATGGCACTGGCGATTTGGTCCCACAGATGTTCTTTTGGACTCAGGTCAGGAGAAAAAGTTGGCCATGGCAAGACATCGACATTGTTTTCTTGAAGTTGTGCAATTGTAATCCTAACACTGCGTGGTCTTGCATTGTCCTGCTGAAAAATCGACACTTCCGGATTGGCTTGCAGGATACGGAAAAACTGTTGCCTCAAGGACTTTGTCAATGTATTGCTGAGCAGTAAGGTTGCCCTCAATCTGCACCAAAGGCATTCTTGTGTTAAAGGAGATTCCTCCCCACATCATCACACTTCCACTGCCCCATCGGTTGGCTTGAACAACGCTTAACAGTCAGCATTTTACCCCTCTTTGTCTCCACACAACAAAAATCCGTCAGGGTCTGTCAAAAAATAAAAGATGACATTCATCAGTGAATAAAACAATCCACCACTCTCTCTGCCGCCCCTCCTCAAATGTTCTCTGCCCACAGAAGATGGCGATTTTGTCTCTCAGCTGTCAACATGTTACCCTGAAAAGCCTCCGAGCATGCAAATCATTTTCATGCAGATGGCGACTACCATCATTCTGCTGATGCTTGGATTATTTCTTCCTGGAATTTCTCGATAGCAGCCACTGCAGTCTGAAAACATTATTACACAGGTGGAGCAGTCAGATGTCACGGTCCTGGGCCAGTGTGGTGACCCTCTGCCTTCCAGGGCGTGGCCTGTCCCTCACAGAGCCGGTTTCCTGGTTTCTTTGGACTAGTCTGCTGATTGTTGAAACAGAACATCTCATTCTCACATACAACTTCTCTCTGAGACAAAAGAAATGCAACACCTTCAAATGGCTATTTATCAAATTCTTAATCAACTCATTTGGGCAATTTTAACTCAACTCAAATACAAACACTGAATCACCTGGCGTTTTCAGTATGAAATCACATGACTTGACTGTCAGTATTTTGTTATCCCAAAGAACAATACTACTCAAACAATCAACAAACCTATCTGCTCACTATTTAAAATCCTGGCACCATTATGTATATGCTCAATGAGCTATTGATGTAAAACTTAGACTGTTCCTCTTTTCAATGTGCATCAGTATATATATATATATATATATATATATATATATATATATATATATATATATATATATATATATATATATATATATATATACCATGGCAAGACTCAAGTCATGTGATTTCATATATATATATATATATATATATATATATATATATATATATATAGACAAACACACACTTGAAATTCTCAACAAGCAAGGAAAAAACTGTTGCAGGTACTCATACAGTGGCTCTCAAAAGTATTCACCCCCTTGGACTTTTCCACATTTTCTTGTGTTACAACATGGAATCAAAATTGATTTAATTGGAGTTTTGCCACTTGATCAACACAAAAAAAAAAAAGCATAATGTCAAAGTGAAAAATAAAATCTACAAATTGTTCTAAATTAATTACAAATATAAAACAGAAAATAATTGATTGCATAAGTATTCACCCCTTTGCTATGACACACCTAAATAAGCTCTGGTGCAACCAATTGTCTTTAGAAGTCACATAATTAGTTGAATGGAGTCCACCTGTGTGCAATTAAGGTGTTTCACATGATTTCCATCTTAAATACACCTGTCTCTGGGAGGTCCCACAGTTGGTTAGTACATTTCTAACAAAACTACATCATGAAGACGAAGGAACATTCAAAGCAAATCCGGAATAAGGTTCTTCAAAAGCACCAATCAGGGATAGGATATAAGAACATTTCCAATGCATTGAATATCCCCTGGAGCACAGTAAAGTCCATTATTAAGAAATGGAGAGAATATGGCACAACTGTGAATCTGTCTAGAACAGGCCGTCCTCAAAAACTGAGTATCCGGGCAAGAAGGGCACTAGTCAGGGAGACCACCAAGAGGCCTATGGCAACTCTAAAGGAGTTACAGTCTTCCACAGCTGAGTTGGGAGACTCTGTGCATATGGCAACAATAGCCCGGGTGCTTCACAAAACTGGCCTTTATGGGAGAGTGGCAAAAAGAAAGCCATTGTTGAAAAAAACTCACATCAAATCTCGGCTAGAGTTTGCCAGAAGGCATGTGGGAGACTCTGAGACCAAGTGGAAGAAGATTCTATGGTCTGATGAGACCAAAATAGAGCTTTTTGGCCTCAATGCTAAGCGCTATGTTTGGCGCAAGCCTAACACCGCACATCATCCTGAGAACACCATACCTACCGTGAAGCATGGTGGTGGCAGCATCATGCTATGGGGATGCTTCTCTGCGTCAGGGCCTGGAAAGCTCGTGAAGATAGAGCAAAATGGATGCAGCAAAGTACAGAGAAATCCTGGAGGAAAACCTGCTGAAGTCTGCAAGAGACCTGGGACTTGGGAGAAGATTCATCTTCCAGCAGGACAATGACCCCAAACATACAGCCAAAGCCACACTGGAGTGGCTTAAAAACAAAAAGGTCAATGTCCTGGAGTGGCCCAGTCAAAGCCCGGACCTCAATCCAATTGAGATTATGTGGAAAGAGTTGAAAATTGCTGTTCACCAAAGGTCCCCATCCAATATGAAGGAGCTTGAGCAATTTTGCAAAGAAGAATAGGCAAAAATTGCAGTGTCCAGATATGCAAAGCTGGTAGAGACTTATCCAAATAGACTCGTGGCTGTAATTGATGCCAAAGGTGCCTCTACCAAATATTGACTCAAGGGGGTGAACACTTATGCAATCAATTATTTTCTGTTTTGTATTTGTAATTAATTTAGAACAATTTGTAGATTTTATTTTTCACTTTGACATTATGGACTTTTTTGTTGTTGATCAGTGGCAAAACTCCTAATTAAATCCATTTTGATTCCATGTTTTAACACAATAAAATGTGGAAAAGTCCAAGGGGGGTGAATACTTTTGAGAGCCACTTTCTGTTTCCAATTCTCCAATGAACAAAACTTTCTATTCGATTCTATATTCCATCATGACGTTCTCTCACTGGAACGCTTCACAACAACATAAGCAATCTCTCCAGCACTTCGAGGTTCACCCTCTTCCTGAGCTTTGCCAGCCTCCTTTATTCTCATAGAATCCTGTCCCCTAACCCAATCACTGTCTGGTTGTCACAAGAGCTCAATCACTCACCACTGCTTTCTTTCACACAGTGCTCATTAGTGGTGAAAACTGAATATTGCCAGACAAAATAAAATAAAATAAAATAAAATAAAATAAACAAAACAAAAACAAACCCATCTAGCTTCCCATAAATTATTTTAAATTTCTAGACCCAACCTCTTAATTTATGTAGTGTCCTCCAGCGACTTCTATATGTAGCGTCCTCCACAACATACAGACGTGCTCAAATTTGTTGGTACCCTTACAGCTCATTGAAATAATGCTTCATTCCTCCTGAAAAGTGATGAAATTAAAAGCTATTTTATCATGTATACTTGCATGCCTTTGGTATGTCATAGAATAAAGCAAAGAAGCTGTGAAAAGAGATGAATTATTGCTTATTCTACAAAGATATTCTAAAATGGCCTGGACACATTTGTTGGTACCCCTTAGAAAAGATAATAAATAATTGGATTATAGTGATATTTCAAACTAATTAGTTTCTTTAATTAGTATCACACAAGTCTCCAATCTTGTAATCAGTCATTCAGCCTATTTAAATGGAGAAAAGTAGTCACTGTGCTGTTTGGTATCATTGTGTGCACCACACTGAACATGGACCAGAGAAAGCAAAGGAGAGAGTTGTCTGAGATCAGAAAGAAAATAATAGACAAGCATGGTAAAGGTAAAGGCTACAAGACCATCTCCAAGCAGCTTGATGTTCCTGTGACAACAGTTGCAAATATTATTAAGAAGTTTAAGGTCCATGGAACTGTAGCCAACCTCCTGGGGCGCGACGCAAGAGGAAAATCGACCCCAGAGTGAACAGAAGGATAGTGCGAATGGTAGAAAAAAAACCAAGGATAACTGCCAAAGAGATACAAGCTGAACTCCAAGGTGAAGGTACGTCAGTTTCTGATCGCACCATCCGTCGCTTTTTTGAGTGAAAGTGGGCTCCATGGAAGAAGACCCAGGAGGACTCCACTTTTGAAAGAAAAACATAAAAAGCCAGACTGGAATTTGCTAAAATGCATATTGACAAGCCACAATCCTTCTGGGAGAATGTCCTTTGGACAGATGAGTCAAAACTGGAGCTTTTTGGCAAGTCACATCAGCTCTATGTTCACAGACAAAAAAAATGAAGCTTTCAAAGAAAAGAACACCATACCTACAGTGAAACATGGAGGAGGCTCGGTTATGTTTTGGGGCTGCTTTGCTGCGCCTGGCACAGGGTGCCTTGAATCTGTGCAGGGCACAATGAAATCTCAAGACTATCAAGGCATTCTGGAGCGAAACGTACTGCCCAGTGTCAGAAAGCTCTGTCTCAGTCGCAGGTCATGGGTCCTCCAACAGGATAATGACCCAAAACACACAGCTAAAAGCACCCAAGAATGGATAAGAACAAAACATTGGACTATTCTGAAGTGGCCTTCTATGAGTCCTGATCTGAATCCTATCAAACATCTATGGAAAGAGCTGAAACTTGCAGTCTGGAGAAGGCACCCATCAAATCTGAGACAGCTGGAGCAGTTTGCTCAAGAAGAGTGGGCCAAACTACCTGTTAACAGGTGCAGAAGTCTCATTGAGAGCTACAGAAAACGTTTGATTGCAGTGATTGCCTCTAAAGGTTGTGCAACAAAATATTAGGTTAGCGGTCCCATCATTTTTGTCCATGCCATTTTCATTTGTTTTCTTATTTACAATATTATGTTGTATAAAAAATCAAAAGCAAAGTCTGATTTCTATTAAATATGGAATAAACAATGGTGGATGCCAATTACTTTTGTCAGTTTCAAGTTATTTCAGAGAAAATTGTGCATTCTTCGTTTTTTTTGTGGAGGGTACCAACAAATTTGAGCACGTCTGTATATATATATATATATATATATATATATATATATATATATATATATATATATATAACACATATACACACACACGTACACAGACACTCTCGCACTTACACACAGACATACAGTCACATACACACTCGACACACACACACAAATACTCAGAATAGTGGAAAACAAAAAATGCCATAACTGTAACTGTGCACAGAGGCCAACGGAACACCCCACTCTTCCTTTTCAACACACAATCTCATCCAGCGGCTCCAAAACGGCTGCATTCAAACTACATGACGTCAGGAGTGCTGTACACACAGTCACACACACACACACACACACACACATTCTGTATTGCACTGCTTTCAATGTCATTGTAAATGTATTGTGTGTGTGTGTGTCTGTGAAGCGCTTTGGGGTCCTTGTGATGAAAGGTGCTATAGAAATGGAATTGTTGTTGCCGTTGTTGTTGTTGACAGTGTATAGAAGGCTTCAGTGACAGAAGATCGGTGCTCACAGCTGAAAATGACTTTTAGGGAATACAAGCAGCAAGGTCTGGCTGCTTGTATTCTTTTGTAGAGATGTACAGAAAAGCATGCCCTGTTGAATATTCCAATGAACAGTACCCCAGGACTCGTGTTTCAGTATAATCTTCAACATGACTGTGGGAGGCTGCTTGTTAAATGGGTACATGCCATGCAGTTCATATTTAATCTGCACACAGCCTCCTTACCAGACGTCTGCTTTCCTGCCATACCCTTCTCCACTGATCACCTCGGGGCTCATCCAGTACGGAGTCCCGGTCACGGACTTCATCCCACTGCCTGACATGCAGATGGTCTGGATGCGCTTGCTGGCGCCAAAATCACCCAGCTTCACATTGCCCGAGGAGTCTCTCAAAATGTTGGCTCCTTTTTTGGGGGCAAAACAGAAAACAAAGTCAATATCATCTGTTGCATATTTAAAATAAAAAAAAAATAATAATAAAAGAAAGAAAGAAAGAAAGAAAGAAAGAAAGAAAGAAAGAAAGAAAGGTGGTCAACAATGAAAAGCATCTGAATGAAAGCACTTTGAAGAAGCAACACCCTTTTACATTTTCCTTTCAATTTCCGACCTGGAAAAACACACATACTGTATGAATGCCTTTTATTAGTAGTAGAATTGCCTTTAATTGGTGTGCTGCCAAAATACAAAAACTCTGTCTGATGCGTAGAGACAATTGTGTGATCTCCAATTCAATTATTCATACAGATGCAAAAGGTCATCAGACTGTGGAATGTGTGCCCCTCTCCTCTGCGGTGGCTCTGCATATAAAACAGCTCTAGCTGTACGATTCTTATTGAGCTTGATAGATCCAAGCTCCCGTCTCCACCCCACCACACTATTTGTTTTTCCCTAGACGAGCTCTATTTCAGCTCTGTGGTTATTTAATGAGTAATTTGTCCCAACCACACCCCTGGGGGAAAAAAAAACGTCATACCACCAAAAACATAGAATCCGAATATTTCATTTAATCCGTGCAAGTCAATGGGAAGGTAAACATTTTTAAAAAGGACCTGGCGCTGGACTGCACTGCACCTATTCTTTTGTAGAGATGTACAATGAACTTCACATAAAGCGGAGGGACACGTCAACACGTTGCAGAAAACGTAAAAGGAAATGTGTTGCTTCTACAGTGCTGACGATACTTTCATGGAACACCCTGCTACTTCATTCTACAACTTGTAGAAACTGGAGAAATTTGAAGTGTTTTGTTTTGAAACTTATCCAGAATGAAATCTTATCCAGGTGTCCCCTCGGCTTTATGCAAAGATTATTGTACATCTGGTTCATGCTTAATCAGCAGCATGTAGACATCAAAGAGCAGAATAAATAAGCCATGCATCAATATGTTACTGTGGACTAGATGAAAAGCATTGGCAGGAGGTTCTAAGCAATTCCCAAATAACCAGAGAAGGAAAGAATATCAAATTCCATCTTCATACTGTGATGGAAACAGTTCCACATCTTCGGGACAGGATACGTGTTCTTGGAACAGCCACATTAACAGAGCCCTGAGCGTGTCAGTTATAGCCAATGCTACAACACTGGAGCCTGTGCAACACTTATATCTGTCCCCACCCCACATCCGCATGAGGAGGCCTTTTCAGAAGTCATTTATGTTTGAGCAGTTAACCGCTTAAGGTACACAAGGAATTGAGAGGTTACTCAAAATGGGTTCTTCTTAAAACACATTTGAGAATGACTCAAGTATCTTGAGGAGGAAACTGACCATTTGGAATGACCAGGTCCAACCTGTCAGTAAATTGTGAACCCTGTTCTGTGCACCTCATTGCAAAAATAAGAAAGTTTACATAATTTTATTTGCGGGACAGATAAAATGTAGCTTAAAGGGTTGAATGGAGTGCAGTATTTATTGCCCTGCCCCCTGCTCAAGTTACCTTTGATGTCTCGATGCACAATCATGTTGCTGTGGAGGTAGAAGACTCCCTGCAGGATCTGCCTGGTGTACCTCCTCGTCACATTCTCAGTGAGAGCGCCATAGGCTTTCAACTGGTCCTTTATCGAGCCCTGTCAAACACAGACACATTCACCTCTCACTTTCAACTGCTCCTTCATCAAACACAGACACAGTGACCTCTCACTTTCAACTGCACCTTTATCAAACACAGACACAGTGACCTCTCACTTTCAACTGCACCTTTATCAAACACAGACACAGTCACCTCTCACTTTCAATTGCTCCTTTGTCAAACACAGACACAGTCACCTCTCACTTTTTAAAAAAACAACCATTTTCTCCTAGTTGTTTAATTTGTCAAGAGATTTAAAATATCTGTTTTTGTACCATTCCCACCCACAGTACAGTGTGAAGGGCTTGTTTATATTTTAACATACTTCAGTTCCATTTATTGGCGCTAATCCCAGTATCAAAGTAAAAGTACTTGACAGTTTTAAATGTGAAAAAGTCAGCAAGCCAAAATCTTCTGCATATTGTACTGTACATATTTCTCAGTGTGATACCTGAAGAAATACACTAATTAGGACACTGCATCCAACCATTTCCACACAATCAGATTGTTCAAGGGGATTCAAAATTGATCATTTTCTCTAGTTATTACACAACAAATGCTCCTAAATGTTTAAATGCTTACCTGAAAAACAGTAAATGCTGAATTGTAGAATATTTTGTTTATATCCACCTTTTAAAAGGCATTCTATTTTCCAAGTCAGTGAATAAATAAAAAAAACATGAATAAAATATAAAAATATCAGGACACATGAAATGTGCCTTTCTTGAAGACATTTTAAAGAAATCGCGCAGCTCTCTATGCAGTGTGTTCAATCATTTATCGGAAGAAAACTAAACCGGCTGCCAGGTTCCTAATGAAGTGTAACAGACTGTGCATCAGTAAGGCAAACGTTTGCTATATTTAATTTTAAGTGATTCATATTTACACTATTCTTTCAGACATGGGAATTTTCACAGTAAACTGCATATTACACAATGTGTAAACTTCACAGGGGTCATCAAATCATAACCGAAATAACCGTGAAATAAAGCCAGCCTCAGTGATGAGAGTTGGACAGCAGACTGGAAGATGAAACCGGCTGAACTCCACAAAGTTGGACACAGACAGCTGGTGGAAGGAGTTCACCATGATCCTGGACCACTCACCCCTTGAGCGGCATGAACTCCACAAAGATGGAGATGCTTCTTCTCCTCAGGGTCCCAAAATCCATCCAGTACTTTCAAAGGATCCTTTCATGGTGAAGGTTCTTCAGCAGCTTTTGTTAATATACACTACCGGGTCAAAAGAGAACACCCCATTTTTCAGTTTTTATTCCTGTCCAGGAAGAAATGGGCACAAAGGTATCAGGGTTGGAAAAAAAAAAGTTTCTGAAAAATAATGTACATTTCAGGTTATACAAAAGGCCTTTTCAGGGAACAAGTAATGGGTTAACAACTTACAGCTGTTCTGCAGCAATGGAAGTAAATTAAGCGAAAGTTGATGCAACAATTCTAAAGAAAGGAAACCTCTGTTCCATGTATAAAAGCAGTGTTGGAACAGACTGTGAATTATTTGCCATTGTCCGGAAGTAGTATATTGCTGATCGAGAAAAGGCATTCTCCAGACAGACCATTATAACCTCCTGAACCCCCAATGATATTGTTCGTTTTGTTTATTAATTTAAAAACCCAATGTGGCTGGAGCCTCAATAAGGTAATTGTTTTATTGATTTCCATGCAATGAACCAGAGGGTAATGGGGGAGTTTTCAAAGGATGCTGGTACCACTCGGTATTTGTTTCTTTCCCAGCAAAAGTGTTTTGTTTATTGTTTGATTTATTATTAAACCTTGTGGCCAAGGTCACATTCATTTGTTTACAAAACTAAAAGGATCGACACTATTGCTCTGCTTCTGACAATCCCAACAATTCTTTGGAGCTTTTGTTACTTTTAAAAAATATATATACACTACACCGTCAAAGTTTTAGAAACCCCCATTTTTCCAGTTTTTATTGAAATTTAAACAGTTCAAGGGTGGAGTCCAGTGAATAAAAAAAGGGAGGAGTACAAAGGTAAGCGGTAAACTGCCAGAGGTTAAAAAAAAAAAGTTTACGTTACCAAAAACTGAAAAAATAATGTACATTTCAGAGTTATACAAAAGGCCTTTTCAGGGAACAAGTAATGGGTTAACAACACAGCTGTTCTGCAGCAATGGAAGGAGCAAATTAAGCCTTGAAAGTTGATGCTAACAATTCCTACAGGTGTCCCAACTTTTGTTGATTACTTACAAACCCTCTGTCTGTATAAAAGCAGTGTTGGAACAGACTGTGTTACTGAACAGACTGTGTTAGAGGACACCCTCTTAGCATTATTTGGACAGTATTGTACTGCAGGAAGGTCCGCTGCTGCTGCCGCCGCTATTGGGTCGCCAGGGATCCTGTCACTTGGGGTCGCCAGGGATCTCTCATAATGGCGGGAGGGGAGCTGCCGCCAAAAGGCAATTAACAAGGAAGACAGACAGACCATTATAACCCTTAAAAGTGTAGGTCTTTCCTTTAGAGAAATTGCAAAGAAAGCCAAGGTGTCAGTGAGTACAGTTTCCTACACCATCAAAAGGCACTTGGAAACTGGAGGAAACTCTGACAGGAAGAGGTCTGGGGGAGACCCAAAGAGACAAGGACCACAACAAACTCGGTATTTGTTCAGATGATTTTTGGCCATCGAGTTTTTGTTTTGTTAACAGTGTTTTGTTTATTGTGATAAAACTCGAGCGCTCACAGGACAACAGCTTCCCGGTCCGGCACAGCTTAACACTGGTAGGTGGTCTTTCCTTTAGAGAAATTGGAAAGCAAGTCTCAGTTTCAACTGTGAAGAGAACTTGAAACTTCGAGCTGCAGGTTTGACCCAGGTCACAACAGAATGGCAAGTTTCTCAGAGAAAGCCATTGCAAAGATGGCAAAATAAGAAGAGAAGACTTGCAGGTTTGACAGGTCTTGCCTGGGCCAAAATAAGAAAAAGCGGCTTGCCTGGGCCAAGCACCGCCAGTGGACTACTGAAGACTGGAAGGTCTTATGGACCGATGAATCAAAATTTGAAATCTTCGGTTCATCACGCAGGGTTTTTGCACGCCCGTCGAGTAGGCGAAAGGATGGTTCCTCGGTGTGAACTGTCAAACATGGAGGAGGAAGCGTGATGGTCTGGGGCTCTTTTGCTGGATCCAGAGTCGGGCGACTTGCACAGAGTGAGTGGCACCCTGAACCAAAACTGCTACCACAGCGTTTTGCAGCGCCATGCAATACCCTCTGGTATACGCCTAGTTGGTCAGGGGTTCATCCTACAGCAAGATAATGACCCAAAAACATACCTCCAGGCTATGTCAGAACTACCTTAGAAGAAAAGAACAAGACGGTAGGCTTCAAATCATGGAATGGCCAGCACAGTCTCCAGACTTAAACCCCATCGAGCTGGTTTGGGATGAACTGGACAGAAGGGTGAAAGCAAAGCAACCTACAAGTGCAACACATTTGTGGAACTTCTGCAACAGTGTTGGGAAGAACTTTCTGAACAATATTTGATTTCCATTGTAGAAAGAATGCCACGAGTGTGTTCGGCTGTTATATCTGCAAAAGGTGGCTACTTTGATGAGTCAAAATTTAGATTAAATTTTGTTAAACAAAACGATTCCATGATTTCTTTTTATCTCCAATTGTTTATTTGTTCTATGCTTTAATTTCAGAGTACATTGAGACATTAAACTGCGTAAATTTCAATAAAAACTGGAAAAATGGAGGTGTTCTAAAACTTTTGACCCGGTAGTGTGTATATATATATATATATATATATATATATATATATATATATATATATATATATATACACACAGTACTGTGCAAAAGTTTTAGGCAGGTGTGAAAAAATGCTGTAAAGTAAGAATGCTTTCAAAAATAGACATGTTAATAGTTTATATTTATCAGTTAACAAAATGCAAAGTGAGTGAACAGAAGAAAATCTACATCAAATCAATATTTGGCGTGACCACCCTTTGCCTTCAAAACAGCATCAATTCTTCTAGGTACACTTGCACACAGTTTTTGAAGGAACTCGGCAGGTAGGTTGGCCCAAACATCTTGGAGAACTAACCACAGTTCTTCTGTGGATTTAGGCAGCCTCAGTTGCTTCTCTCTCTTCATGTAATCCCAGACAGACTCGATGATGTTGAGATCAGGGCTCTGTGGGGGCCATACCATCACTTCCAGACTCCTTGTTCTTCTTTACGCTGAAGATAGTTCTTAATGACTTTCGCTGTATGTTTGGGGTCATTGTCATGCTGCAGAATAAATTTGGGGCCAATCAGATGCCTCCCCTGATGGTATTGCATGATGGATAAGTATCCGCCTGTACTTCTCAGCATTGAGGAGACCATTAATTCTGACCAAATCCCCAACTCCATTTGCAGAAATGCAGCCCCAAACTTGCAAGGAACCTCCACCATGCTTCACTGTTGCCTGCAGACACTCATTCGTGTACCGCTCTCCAGCCCTTCGCTAACAAACTGCCTTCTGCTACAGCCAAATATTTCAAATTTTGACTCATCAGTCCAGAGCACCTGCTGCCATTTTTTCTGCACCCCAGTTCCTGTGTTTTCGTGCATAGTTGAGTAGCTTGGCCTTGTTTCCACGTCGGAGGTATGGCTTTTTGGTCGCAAGTCTTCCATGAAGGCCACTTCTGACCAGACTTCTCCGGACAGTAGATGGGTGTACCAGGGTCCCACTGTTTTCTGCCAATTCTGAGCTGATGGCACTGCTGGACATCTTCCGATTGTGAAGGGAAGTAAGCATGATGTGTCTTTCATCTGCTGCAGTAAGTTTCCTTGGCCGACCACTGCGACTACGGTCCTCAACGTTGCCCGTTTCTTTGTGCTTCTTCAAAAGAGCTTGGACAGCACATCTGGAAACCCCTGTCTGCCTTGAAATTTCTGCCTGGGAGAGACCTTGCTGATGCAGTATAACTACCTTGTGTCTTGTTGCTGTGCTCAGTCTTGCCATGGTGTATGACTTTTGACAGTAAACTGCCTTCAGCAACCTCACCTTGTTAGCTGAGTTTGGCTGTTCCTCACCCAGTTTTATTCCTCCTACACAGCTGTTTCTGTTTCAGTTAATGATTGTGTTTCAACCTACATATTGAATTGATGATCATTACCACCTGTTTGGTATAATTGTTTAATCATACACCTGACTATATGCCTACAAAATCCCTGACTTTGTGCAAGTGTACCTAGAAGAATTGATGCTGTTTTGAAGGCAAAGGGTGGTCACACCAAATATGGATTTGATTTAGATTTTTCTTCTGTTCACTCACTTTGCATTTAGTTAATTGATAAATATAATCTATTAACATGTCTATTTTTGAAAGCATTCTTACTTTACAGCATTTTTTTTCACTCCTGCCTAAAACTTTTTGCACAGTACTGTATATATATATATATATATATATATATATATATATATATATATATATATATATATACACATACACACACAAGAATACTAAAGCACGGAGAAACCTGCTCACCCCAGATGTGGATTTACGCCCACTCGTCACTTGATTGGTCAGTTTTGTGACACACACCCACTCGTCACTTGATTGGTCAGTGTTGTGATGTACGCACCCACTCGTCACTTGATTGGTCAGTGTTGTGACGTACGCACCCAATTGTCACGTGATTGGTCAGTGTTGTGACGTACGCACCCACTTGTCACTTGATTGGTCAGTGTTGTGACGTACTTCCACCCATCCCGCTTTGGGAAAGGGTCCGAAAAAAAAAAAACAGGGTCAGTTTGGATTGGCAGCAAATGCGGGTTGGCTAAATGAAGATGGAAACGCAGTATCAGTGGCAGCAGGGTTTCAACCTGGGAAACGAGGTATTAGTAAAACCTCAGACAGACGAGAAGACTTGAAGTCTTCACAGAAATGAAAATGGCTGTGCTGTTTGCTAACCCTGTGAGCGGTCCTGGTTAGATGTCATAGCTTAGAACTGCTTTTCCACATGATGTCACAGCTGTATTTGAACTTGTATTGTGATCTACTGTTGTGAATCCTTTGTTGTAAATATATACGTCCTAAATAGTTCCTGTGTTTGTTGGTATCAGCTTCTCAAGCTTCTCAAAAGTAAATTCAAAATAAGACTAAAGCAGCAATAGATAAACCACTACAGCTACGGCCAAACATTTTGCATCACCTACAATTTTAGGATTGAGATGAGATGTCATTTGAAAAACCAACAACTATATAAACAGCATTTAGATATTATAATTTACATCATTTAATTAAAGAAACTACAAAATTATACTGAAAAAGTCTACCAGAAGCCATAATAGTAGTACAGCATTTCATGTTTGATTTCGAAATGTCACATATTTTAATTTGTCAGTTTTTCGTTAAAGTATATGGAAAACTACACAGCAGTATGTAATTCAACATGTCAACGTAAACATCAATCAGCAGGTTTCATTCCACTTTAAGAAGCAAAATATGTTAATTCTATAGGGTGATGCTAAATTTTGGCCGTAACTTGCACAGTGTCCTCCAGGTGTCCTCAGTGAACACCCTGGCCTGCTGCTCACCTTGCTGGTTTCGTGACTCTCAGGGTCAAAGGGCACCTGTTTCACTGCCAGCTCCCTTCCTGTGTCGGCGTCGTAGCAGAGGTACACCTCACCGAACGCACCGCGTCCCAGCAGCTTCCCTAACCTCCAGTTCACGGGCGCCTGAGGGGCTGCACAGAGGAGACAGCAGTGAGGGTGGGGTGGGGTGGGGTGGGGAGAGGGGTTCACAAGAACTATGTCCTTGCTCCTTGGGCACTACACACTCAGGAACACTGCCAACTGAGCTTTAGATAATTATGTCGGGTTATCTAATTGAGTGTACAGAAGTGCAATGGTGAGTCAATGGGAAGCCCTGCGATGGTGGTATTGCAGATGTGTCATCTGAAACAGCTGCCTGTTCAGCAGAATCCGAGGGTGACATTTAACAAAGCGAGTCAAAGCCAATGATTCAAAGCCCAGGGTCGTAGAGCCAGACAAAGAGTCGTGGCTGTGACCCCCATCCCTGTGAACTGCAATGAACTCCTTCTCAAGACATTCAAAACAAAGTCATGTATTCAAGGTTACACTCGACCCTAGACTCAATGCAGGCTCCCCTGTGTAAAAACAAATTGACATGACCTTTGCATGAAGGGGAACCTTCCTGGAAATTGCTGAAATATTAGTTTTCTTAATAAATCCATTCTTCATGTTGTTTAGATATCATTTTCTGTTTCAGACGTTATATACATAATGTGACTTTTTAAAACTGAGAAGTTTAAAAAAACCTTGTGGCCGGGGTCCCCGAATGGCTCTCCTGGTAAAAGCACTGCCGTGCGGTGTGCAGGTGAGTCATACAACCAGAGATCGCAAGTTTGAATCCTGGTTGTGCGATGCAGCCGGTCTTCGCTGGGGATTTCGTGGCCGCGCCGCATTGGCTTTGGCACTTCCGATGTTGGGGAGGTGGGATCTGGTTTTTTCTCTTTACCGCTCTGCAGCGACCCCTACAGGCCAGGCGCTGAGTGGGCTTGGGGGAGGAGATTTGCTGGGCTGGTCTTTGTCCTCCAGAAGCCGGTAGCCTGCAGACATCCGCTCTCGAGTTCCTGGGTGTAAAAAGACGCTGATTGGCCCGTGGTATCGGAGAACACCCACTGAGCCTCGGGTCCCTGAGCTGTGTGGGGAAGCGCCGCGATGAAGGAGAAATAAAAAAATAATAATAATAATAATAATAATAATAAGGCATTCCAAATTGGGGTGAGAAAAAAACAAAACCCTTGTGGTCTCAATAGGGCGCTCAGAATCATGTCTAACCTTGCAGTACATCTGGTACAGCAGAGTGGAACTGTAAACCTGTCCTGGCCATAGTGGATGTAAGAAATCCAGCTTCAGTAAGGCTCTGCAGACTCACACTTGCAGGGCACAGTCAGGGCGCTGGTCTCCTCTGGGTCCCAGCGCATGGTTCTGAGGTCACTGTACTGGATGCTGGGGGGCGTGCTGTCCCCGTTGTAACTGTGTGTCCTGTTGGAGGGGACGAGCTGGAAGAGGTTCTCCTGAGGCATGAAGCTGCGTGGGAATGTCCTTCTCCCTGGGGAGGAGAAACCAGGGAGAGACTCAATGGACACATTACCAAATCCCATTCCCAGAAATGACAGCTCAGTACTGAAAGCACCTCAGTCAAGAGATTCAGCTTTTAGAAGTGGCTGAAAAGGGAGGTTTTACAGTGTTGCTCTTCTGTGTTAATCGTAAACAAATAGTGTAGCTGCCTTGTATAGGACTGTTCAACTGTGATTCACTGTGTGCTAGATAGACTCACCATCGCTGTAGTCCTTACAATGATGGGAGATGTGGAACTGTCTTGTGAAGGTTGAAGCAGAGACTCTTCAACTGTGATTCACTCTATAACAAGCAGGCCAGTGATGATAACGATAAGCAGAGTCAAAGCACATCTATAACAAGCAGGCCAGTGATGATAGTCAGAGTCAAAGCACATCTATAACAAGTCACGATGATGGGAGATGTGGAACTGTCTTGATAACGAAAGGTCCCGCAATATTTGCCATGATGATAACGAGAAGCAGAGTCAGCCTGGAAAAAGCAGGTCAGATGAAGCAGAAGTCAAAGCACATCTATAACAAGCAGGTCATGATAACGATGATCTATAACAAGCAGGTCAGTGATGATAACGAGAAGCAGAGTCAAAGCACATCTATAACAAGCAGGTCAGTGATGATAACGAGAAGCAGAGTCAAAGCACATCTATAACAAGCAGGTCAGTGATGATAACGAGAAGCAGAGTCAAAGCACATCTATAACAAGCAGGTCAGTGATGATAACGAGAAGCAGAGTCAAAGCAATAACAAGCAGGTCAGTGATGATAACGAGAAGCAGAGTCAAAGCACATCTATAACAAGCAGGTCAGTGATGATAACGAGAAGCAGAGTCAAAGCACATCTATAACAAGCAGGTCAGTGATGATAACGAGAAGCAGAGTCAAAGCACATCTATAACAAGCAGGTCAGTGATGATAACGAAGCAGAGTCAAATAACGGAGAAGCAGAGTCATCTATAACAAGCAGGCCAGTGATGATAACGAGAAGCAGAGTCAAAGCACATCTATAACAATGATAACAGGTCAGTGATGATAACGATGATAACGAAGAAGAGTCAAAGCACATCTATAACAAACGAGGCAGAGTCAAAGCACATCTATAACAGTGATGATAACGAGAAGCAGAGTCAAGCAGAGGTCAAATAAGAAGCAGAGTCAAAGCACATCTATAACAAGCAGGTCAGTGATGATGATAAACAAGCAGGTCAGTGATGATAACGAGAAGCAGAGTCAAAGCACATCTATAACAAGCAGGTCAGTGATGATAACGAGAAGCAGAGTCAAAGCACATGATGATAACGAGAAGCAGAGAAAGCACATCTATAACAAGCAGGTCAGTGATGATAACAAGTCAAAGCACATCTATAACAAGCAGGTCAGTGATGATAACGAAAGCAGAGTCAAAAGCACATCTATAACACAAGCAGGTCAAAGTGATGATAAGAGAAGAGAGTCAAAGAGTCAAAGCATCTATAACAAGTCAGGATGATAACAGAAGCAGATCTATAACAAGCAGGTCAGTGATGATAACGAGAAGCAGAGTCAAAAGCACATCTATAACAAGCAGGTCAGTGATGATAACGAGAAGCAGAGTCAAAGCACATCTATAACAAGCAGGTCAGTGATGATAACATCAAAGCACATCTATAACAAGCAGGTCAGTGATGATAAACAAGCGATGATAACGAGAAGCAGAGTCAAAGCACATCTATAACAAGCAGGTCAGTGATGATAACGAGAAGCAGAGTCAAAGCACATCTATAACAAGCAGGTCAGTGATGATAACGAAGCAGAGTCAGCACATCTATAACAAGCAGGTCAGTGATGATGATAAGCAGAGTCAAAGAATCTATAACAAGCAGGTCAGAGTCAATAACAAAGCACATCTATAACAAGCAGGTCAGTGATGATAACGAGAAGCAGAGTCAAAGCACATCTATAACAAGCAGGTCAGTGATGATAACGAGAAGCAGAGTCAAAGCACAGCAGGTCAGTGATGATAACAAAGAGTCAAAGCACATCTATAACAAGCAGGTCAGTGATGATAACGAGAAGCAGAGTCAAAGCACATCTATAACAAGCAGGTCAGTGATGATAACGAGAAGCAGAGTCAAAGCACATCTATAACTATGAAACGAGAAGCAGAGTCAAAGCACATCTATAACAAGCAGGTCAGTGATGATAACGAGAAGCAGAGTCAAAGCACATCTATAACAAGCAGGTCAGTGATGATAACGAGAAGCAGAGTCAAAGCACATCTATAACAAGCAGGTCAGTGATGATAACGAGAAGCAGAGTCAAAGCACATCTATAACAAGCAGGTCAGTGATGATATAACAAGCAGGTCAGAAGCAGAGTCAAAGTCAAAAAGCACATGATATAACAAGCAGGTCAGTGATGATAAACGAGAAGCAGAGTCAAAGCGAGAAGCAGCAGAGTCAAAGCACATCTATAACAAGCAGGTCAGTGATGATAACGAGAAGCAGAGTCAAAGCACATCTATAACAAGCAGGTCAGTGATGATAACGAGAAGCAGACAAAACACATCTATAACAAAGCAGGGTCAGTGATGATAAACAAGCAGAGTCAAAGCACATCTATAACAAGCAGGTCAGTGATGATAACGAGAAGCAGAGTCAAAGCACATCTATAATAAGCAGGTCAGTGATGGTAACAACAGAGCTATTAGTAGCATGAAAACATAGATCATGACCTACACTCCCCATATGCACAGACACTCTCAGGAACTTGTGTTAACCCCTTCAGGCACACAAGGGACTGTGCCGTTGATCAAATGGTTTCTTCTTAAAATACATTTGAGAGTGACTCAGGTATCACAAGGAGGAAACGTGACAGTTTGGACGACCAGATCCAACCTGTCAGTGCATTTTAAACCCTGTTTTGTGCATCTCAGTGCAAAAATAAGAACATTTGCATCATTCTTTTTGGGACACAGATGTCGGTTGTATCTTAAAGGCTAAAAATGCCCTTTTTCTTTAAATATAGGTACAAAATATACAAAAAGCATGCACTGAGCCTGTTTTGACCACTATGTTAACATGCATGTATGTTTGCTCTTATTCTACAACTATGGACAAAAGTGTTGCATCACCCTATAGAATCAACTCATTTTGCTTCATAAAGTCGAATGAAACCTGCTGAATAATGTTACGTTAACATATTGAATTACCGTTTTGTACTTTCCCATGTACTTAACAAAAAAAAACTGACACAAATGTAAAAACTGTGACATTTCCAAATCGAACATGAAATTCTGTACTACTATTATGGCTTCCAGTAGACTTTTGCGATATCATTTTGGAGTTTCTAAGATCTAAATTATGTTCATATGGTTTTGTTTTCTTTTAATTATGTCTCAATCCTAAAATTTGGCCATCGCTGTCCAGCCTTTATTGTAAAGAAGCCAGCAGGATGACGCAAGTGGCAGAATGAATGGTTCAGGGGGCCCGCTGAGATTGGAAACAGCTGCTCTGTACAACGGGAGGCCTCATTCTGATGAAGTCGTTTCCAAGGGAGATTGAGTTATTTACTTTTATTTAGAAGAAAATTAAAATAAACTCTAGAATGTTCATGAAGCGTAGAGAGAGAGAGCTGTTAACATCTGCTGTCCTGGGGAGAACTCAAACAAGCATCGCCTCTCTGAAACAGAACAGGGAATGCGGTTTTGTTTGAATGAATGATAATTATCATCCATTCATTGAAAATGTAAAATCTGAAAACAAATCAAATCGTAAAGAAAAAAATCAAATCAAAACTGTACAGAATACAGTGCTTTATTGTTCTAAATTCATATTGAAATAAAAACACTTACACAAATAAAGTGTGTGTAATACAGCAGAGTGCACATGTATCCGAACACCTCAAGATGTGTCACTGACCTCCTTTATACACCTGCCTGCATGAAAACCTCAGGGCAAGAAGTTACATTTCCACTCAGTAACCAGTGATATACAAACAATAGGCACTCTTGTGAAAATGTTAGACCACTTTGTGCTTTAATGAAGCATCTTAAAACAACTTCTAAAAAGTCTCCTGCATTTTACCATTTGTGGCTATGTGTTTCTTTTCTCTTACTATTTTAAATGAATTGCATTGTGTCCTTTTGAAGGCATCAGTTAAATTAGACCATCACTAATTTGCCTATTTTGACAATTTCAAAAATGTTGCAGTTAGAGTGGTTTGATTTCATATGCACAACAAATCAAAACTATAGATGCAATGGGGTGTTCTAATACATGTGCACACTGCTGATTATTGTAAGGTGACATTGGTTTTATGTTGGGAAATATTTTTAAGAAAAATAAAAAACTGAAATATCTTGCTTGCATAAGTATTCAACCCCTGTGCTGTGGAAGCTCCCAGTTTACACCGATGAAAGAAATTGCCCTAACGAGGACACAATTACCTTACCATTGGCCTCCACCTGTGAACCATTAAAGTTGCTGTCACATTTTCTAGATAAAAACCCCACTGTTGAAGGATCATTGGTCAGGCTGTGAATCTGAAGGAAAATGAAGACCAAAGAGCATTCTACAGAAGTTAGAGATAAAGTAATACAAATGCATAGATTAGGGAAAGGGTACAAAATAATATCCAAGTGTTTGGATATCCCAGTGAGCACAGTTGGATCAATAATCAGGAAGTGGAAGCTGCATCACACCACCCAGGCACTGCCAAGAAAAAAAGGCCGTCCTCAAAACTCAGCTCAAACAAGAAGGAGACTTGTGAGAAGCCACAGAGAGGCCAACAATCACTTTGAAGGAGCTACAGAGTTCAGTGGCTGGGAGGGAGTAATGGTGCACCAGTCAACCATATCAAGAGCTCTGCATAACACTGGCCTGTATGGGAGGGTGGCAAGAAAGAAGCCGTTACTCAAAAAGTACCATCTGAAAGCACGTCTGGAGTTTGCCAGAAAGCATGGGAGTGACCCAGCTGCGATGTGGGAAAAGGTTTTGTGGTCAGATGAGACCAAGATAGAGCTTTTTGGCCAAAACTCAAAGCGCTATGTGTGGCGCAAACCTAACACTGGCTCTACCAAATATTAATGTGTGGGGGTTGAATACTTATGCAAGCAAGATATTTCAGTTTTTTTTTATTTTTCTTAAAAATATTTCCCAACATAGAACCAATGTCACCTTACAATAATTGATTTTGAGTTTCAGTATTTTAAAATAAAATATCAAACAGAACAAAATTTCAATGTACCATTTGTAATTCAGTAATATGAGAGAATTGGTCAGGGGTCTGAATACTTTTGCAAGGCACTGTGTATATATATATATATATATATATATATATATATATATATATATATATATATATATATATACATACAGTACTGTGCAAAAGTTTTAGGCAGGTGTGAAAAAATGCTGTAAAGTAAGAACGCTTTCAAAAATAGACATGTTAATAGATTATATTTATCAATTAACTAAATGCAAAGTGAGTGAACAGAAGAAAAATCTAAATAGCATCAATTCTTCTAGGTGCACTTGCACAAAGTCAGGGATTTTGTAGGCATATAGTCAGGTGTATGATTAAACAATTATACCAAACAGGTGCTAATGATCATCAATTCAATATGTAGGTTGAAACACAATCATTAACTGAAACAGAAACAGGTGTGTAGGAGGAATAAAATTGGGTGAGGAACAGCCAAACTCAGCTAACAAGGTGAGGTTGCTGAAGGCAGTTTACTGTCAAAAGTCATACACCATGGCAAGACTGAGCACAGCAACAAGACACAAGGTAGTTATACTGCATCAGCAAGGTCTCTCCCAGGCAGAAATTTCAAGGCAGACAGGGGTTTCCAGATGTGCTGTCCAAGCTCTTTTGAAGAAGCACAAAGAAACGGGCAATGTTGAGGACCGTAGACGCAGTGGTCGGCCAAGGAAACTTACTGCAGCAGATGAAAGACACATCATGCTTACTTCCCTTCGCAATCGGAAGATGTCCAGCAGTGCCATCAGCTCAGAATTGGCAGAAAACAGTGGGACCCTGGTACACCCATCTACTGTCCGGAGAAGTCTGGTCAGAAGTGGCCTTCATGGAAGACTTATGGCCAAAAAGCCATACCTCCGACGTGGAAACAAGGCCAAGCGACTCAACTATGCATGAAAACACAGGAACTGGGGTGCAGAAAAATGGCAGCAGGTGCTCTGGACTGATGAGTCAAAATTTGAAATATTTGGCTGTAGCAGAAGGCAGTTTGTTCGCGAAGGGCTGGAGAGCGGTACACGAATGAGTGTCTGCAGGCAACAGTGAAGCATGGTGGAGGTTCCTTGCAAGTTTGGGGCTGCATTTCTGCAAATGGAGTTGGGGATTTGGTCAGAATTAATGGTCTCCTCAATGCTGAGAAGTACAGGCAGATACTTATCCATCATGCAATACCATCAGGGAGGCATCTGATTGGCCCCAAATTTATTCTGCAGCATGACAACGACCCCAAACATACAGCGAAAGTCATTAAGAACTATCTTCAGCGTAAAGAAGAACAAGGAGTCCTGAAGTGATGGTATGGTCCCCACAGAGCCCTGATCTCAACATCATCGAGTCTGTCTGGGATTACATGAAGAGAGAGAAGCAACTGAGGCCGCCTAAATCCACAGAAGAACTGTGGTTAGTTCTCCAAGATGTTTGGGCCAACCTACCTGCCGAGTTCCTTCAAAAACTGTGTGCAAGTGTACCTAGAAGAATTGATGCTGTTTTGAAGGCAAAGGGTGGTCACACCAAATATTGATTTGATGTAGATTTTTCTTCTGTTCACTCACTTTGCATTTTGTTAATTGATAAATATAAACTATTAACATGTCTATTTTTTGAAAGCATTCTTACTTTACAGCATTTTTTCACACCTGCCTAAAACTTTTGCACAGTACTGTGTGTATATATATATATATATATATATATATATATATATATATATATATATATATATATATACACAATGTTTTGTTTAAACACATGTAATAATCCCACAGTATGAATCTACCTGCTGCCTTTGTACACCACACTACCACATGGCACACTAAGAATACCCCACCTGCGTACTCACGGCTCTGATTCACACAGTTCCAGTCCCTGTTGGTCTCAGATTGTGAGAATGGAGGGCTGCAGTGAGAAGGCACACAGTCAGTGACACACACAGTTAGTGATCTCAGATTGTCCTGTATAAAGACAACACTGTTTCACTCATATTTATTCACTTTCAGGTCTGGTCTGTTGGCTCAGCTTTATTGCACCCCACAATGTTTCTTAAATCGCTTTATTCACTGAAACTTAAGACAGGCTTTCAAATGCGTTTGTAGAGACTGTTTGGAAATACAAACAAACTCCAAACCTTCTAGAAAACTAATAAGGAATATTGTGTAAATAATCTCTACAGGTTTTTAAAGTCTAATCATAAAATATCAAGTAACAGTATATACGGGCACCCATAAAAACAAATAGAAATGCATATATGCTCTTGTTTTTCCAGATATTATCCAGGTAGGAAATGTAGAATGAACAAAGCCAAGGCTCTAGTAAGCTGTGCTGCAGAGGCTCACCTGTCCAGTGAATGGCAGCTATCTGAGAGGGAGTTGTCAGCCCTGCCAAAGGGATCCAGTATCTGTTGTGGGAATGAAACACAGAGAGCCATGAGCCACAGGGAGCCAAGAGCCACTCACTGAGAATGAGCCACAGGGAGCCATGAGCCACAGGGAGCCATGAGCCACAGGGAGCCATGAGCCACTCACTGAGAATGAGCCACAGGGAGCTATGAGCCACTCACCGAGAATGAGCCACAGGGAGCCAAGAGCCACTCACCGAGGATGAGCCACAGGGAGCTATGAGCCACTCACCGAGAATGAACCACAGGGAGCCATGAGCCACTTACTGAGAATGAGCCACAGGGAGCCATGAGCCACAGGGAGCCAAGAGCCACTCACCGAGGATGAGCCACAGGGAGCCATGAGCCACTCACTGAGAATGAGCCACAGGGAGCCAAGAGCCACTCACCGAGGATGAGCCACAGGGAGCCATGAGCCACAGGGAGTCAAGAGCCACTCACCGAGGATGAGCCACAGGGAGCTATGAGCCACTCACCGAGAATGAACCACAGGGAGCCATGAGCCACTTACTGAGAATGAGCCACAGGGAGCCATGAGCCACAGGGAGCCAAGAGCCACTCACCGGGATGAGCCACAGGGGAGCCATGAGCCACTCACTGAGAATGAGCCACAGGGAGCCAAGAGCCACTCACCGAGGATGAGCCACAGGGAGCCATGAGCCACTCACTGAGAATAAGCCACAGGGAGCCATGAGCCACTCACCGGGAATGAGCCACAGGGAGCCATGAGCCACAAGGAGCCATGAGCCACTCACGGAGAATGAGCCACAGGGAGCCATGAGCCACTCACCGAGAATGAGCCACAAGGAGCCATGAGCCACTCACTGAGAATGAGCCACTGGGAGCCATGAGCCACTCACCGAGAATGAGGCACAGGGAGCCATGAGCCACTCACCGAGAATGAGGCACAGGGAGCCATGAGCCACAAGGAGCCATGAGCCACTCACGGAGAATGAGCCACAGGGAGCCATGAGCCACTCACCGAGAATGAGCCACAGGGAGCCATGAGCCACTCACTGAGAATGAGCCACTGGGAGCCATGAGCCACTCACCGAGAATGAGGCACAGGGAGCCATGAGCCACTCACCGAGAATGAGGCACAGGGAGCCATGAGCCACTCACCGAGAATGAGGCACAGGGAGCCATGAGCCACTCACCGAGAATGAGCCACAGGGAGCCATGAGCCACTCACTGAGAATGAGCCACAGGGAGCCATGAGCCACAGGGAGCAATGAGCCACAGGGAGCCATGAGCCACAAGGAACCATGAGCCACTCACCGAGAATGAGCCACAGGGAGCCATGAGCCACTCACTGAGAATGAGCTACAGGGAGCCATGAGCCACTCACTGAGAATGAGCCACAGGGAGCCATGAGTCACAGGGAGCCTTGAGCCACTCACCGAGAATGAGCCACAGGGAGCCATGAGCCACTCACTGAGAATGAGCCACAGGGAGCCATGAGCCACTCACTGAGAATGAGCCACAGGGAGCCATGAGCCACTCACTGAGAATGAGCCACAGGGAGCCATGAGCCACGCACTGAGAATGAGCCACAGGGAGCCATGAGCCACTCACCGAGAATGAACCACAGGGAGCCATGAGCCACAGGGAGCCATGAGCCACTCACTAAGAATGAGCCACAGGAAGCCATGAGCCACAGGGAGCCATGAGCCACTCACTAAGAATGAGTCACAGGGAGCCATGAGCCACAGGGAGCCATAAGCCACTCACTAAGAATGAGCCACAGGAAGCCATGAGCCACTCACTGAGAATGAGCCACAGGGAGCCATGAGCCACTTACTGAGAATGAGCCACAGGGAGCTATGAGCCACTCACCGAGAATGGTAGTGTTGCCCTGGAGCAGATAGCTGTACATGCCCTTTCATTACGTCCTTCCATTTATTTTACCCAGCAGGTCCGGGTCACTTCCTGTTCTTCAATTCCATTTCCTTTTTTAAAATCCATTCCCATTCCCTTTTAATCAACCCCAACACTGATCAACATTGCAATGTGCAGCATTCTGTTACAATGAGCTTCTCACAGTGACAACACCTTACTGAAATTGAGGTCACTGTTAGTCAATTAAACTGGCTTCCGATGAAAGTATCTGAACAATCATGACAATTATTAATGTCTGTGGTGGAGTGTCCCGCCCCTATGTATTATTATTTGTATTTTTGTTTGCGGCGCGGGTAAAAGCGCCGCGTCTTTTATTATTTATATTTAAAAACCCCGTGAGGATGCATGACTGATCAGCTACTGATTATTTAAGTAGCTGACAGTCATGCATCCTTACCAAACGCGTGCAGACTCTGGCTGAGGGGTAATAAGATAATTAACAACTAGTTAACTCCTCGGCAAGAGTATAAGAAGCGGCAGCTGTCCGTTCTGCAGTGGTTGAGTGTAGAGAGTACGGGAGAGCGGAGAGAGAGCGCGTAGAATACAACAAAACAATTGCTATATTTTAAAAAAGTAAACTTGTTTCTATTTGTTTGGCCATCGTGCCTTTTTGTTTTCTGTTTTGTTGTTGTGTTTTTAAATCTTTCATTTTGTTTTGTTTATTAATAAATCCACGCTGAGTGCCATAGCATTCAGCTTCACCCGCCCATCCATTGTTTGGTTTCTGTAATTCCTGGTCCGTGACGTCATCACACCTCACCACTGCGAGCCATCCTGCCACAATGTCTCTTTAATCTCAATTCCAATTCCAGAACAGGAATTGACCGCAACCCTGACTGTACCTTTCCCTTCCCGTGTATGATGCAAATCATTTTATTAATCTACAATATCTCTCACTGTCTCTAACTGCCTTTTCAATTCATTTAGTTAGGAATTTCTTAGGAATTTAGTCATTCCTAATATCCAATGACTTCGGTTTCCTCCTTTCAGAAAGTCACACAAGTCTAGTACAGAACTGGTGACATCACATCGCAGCACAATAAAGAAAATTGATTTAAAAAAGGAATCTTTTGGGCTCCCGAGTGGCGCATCCAGTAAAAGCACTCGCATAGAGTGCAGGACGCACCCTATAGTTTGAACGTCGCTGGTTCGAGTCCAGGCTATTCCTTTGCCGACCAAGGACGGCAGCTCCCACGGGGCGGTGCACAATTGGCCGAGAGCCGCCCCGGGGGGGAGTGAGGGTTAGGTCGCCAGGGTGTCCTCGGCTCACTGCGCACCAGCGACCCCTGTGGTCTGGCCTGGCGCCTGCGGGGTTGCCTGTAAGCTGCCCAGGGCTGCATTGTCCTCCGACGCTGTAGCTCTGGGTGGCTGCATGGTGAGTCCGCAGTGTGAAAAAAAGCGGGCTGCTAACAGCACACGCTTCGGAGGACAGTGGTGTTCGTCTTTGCCCCTCCCGAGTCAGCGGGTGGTAGCGGTGAGCTGAGCTAAAAAAAATTATTAATAATAATAATAATAATAATAATAATAATAATAATAATTGGACTCTACTAAATTGAGGAGAAAATAACAAAAAAAACTAAATGGCGACTACTAAATAAAAAAAAAAGGAATCTTTTAAATATTTTTTTATATAGCAGTGCTGGCGCTTAGTTACTCTGAGCTGTGGTGCGAGTTGTTTTCTTACGTTCTGGTCCAGGGTCTCGGGAATAAACTCGCCCTCGCTGTGGATGCTGGTGTAGGACCCCTTCCGTGCAATCTGCTGCTGCTCCTCCGGGACACTGCCAGGAGGAGGGGAACTGCGGCCCGTGTGCAGAGAACCTGAGCGGCACAGAGCAGACAGGGGATCAGGAGAGTGCTGAGACCAACTAACACAGAGAGAGGGGATCAGGAGAGTGCTGAGACTGGAGAGAAAAGCAGGGTAATAATAATGGGCCACTGTAAATGCGCCTGGCAGGCCTCCCTCACCTGTGGAGTGTTTGCGGATCCTCTCAGTGCTTTTAAACGGGGATCCCTTCAGGTCTCCCATAGACTTGGACATCCTCATTTCAGGTGGTTTATCAGCTCGGCTGTTCACCTGTAAATACTGGAGCACAGGGAAGACACACAGGATTGAAACAAGAGCCGTGCCCAGTACAGAAACAGAGCACCAGAGACGCAGCATTGAGACATTACAGGAAACAGCAGATTTTATTTTGTTTGTTTCTGTTTTGTTTCAATTCTCATTCAAACAATAACATCACTGCAAGTGTTCTCTATGCGTCATAGCACATCACTGGACTTTGTTGTTTTCACCTGTGTTCATCACACACCTGTTTCTGCTGCCTCCGATTAAGGATTGCTACGGATTCATCTTCCCTGCCGGTGTGAGCGGCAGCGTGTGCGGCAATCGTGCAAGAACAGCTGGAAAGAACACTGGCTGTTCTGGGGCAGCTCTGGGATGTTTCTGTGCTGTTATGCTTTGTGTTATTTTATTAGTTAGTTAGTTATGTACTTTAAATATTTATAATTCTTAATTTGCTTTTACATGTCTGCTACGTTTTTCTTTTTCTATTTTCTTTTTCAATTTAAGAATGTAATTTATATATTTTGTTTCATTTCTGTAAGTCGCTTTGGATAAAAGCGTTGGCTAAACAACTAAATAATAATAATAATAATAATAATAATAATAATAATAATAAATGGCAGTTATAGACTCTGTACAGTATACAGCCATGGCTAAAAGTAGTGCATCAAACCTTTTGCCATAGCTGAATATCCCAGTGTACAGCAGCTATTGGACTAAAACCATAAAATACTTCATTTTTATACTCGGAACCCTAAACTGCTCCAGCAGTCTCTGTGTGTCATGCAACATGCTGTACATATTCGTCACGTTAGTGTGGAGGAGGGGGAAGGGCAGGACTGCAGGACTGTGGGTTTGTGGTGCGCTGACTCAAACAAGAAGGTTCTGGGGAACCAAGAATACCATGGTTTAAAGACCGCATTACCAAGAAGTATCTAACTGGATAATTTCTGAGAAAATACTGTAGAATCTTACAAGGAATTATTAGTTGTGGAGCCCAGCTAAGTCACCTCTTTACTGCAGTTTCGTATGTATTCACAGCTATTGTCTTTTGAGACAGCACAATGACAGAAATTACATTTCTGTTCCCTTCCGAAACTAAAAAAAAACAGCTCAACTAAGAGAGTGGTGAAGCCTGTGGCCAGGCCACAGTGTAAGGGATGCTGTGGAGAGCCCCTCCCTGCAGGCAGCTATACCAGGACTCCCGATGTCTGTAGCAGTCAGTGCTGACGCTCAGCTGTGGAGAGCCCCTCCCTGCAGGCAGCTATACCAGGACTTCCAGTGTCTGTAGCAGTCAGTGCCGACACTCAGCTGTGGAGAGCTCCTCACTGCAGGCAGCCATACCAGGACTCCCAGTGTCTGTAGCAGTGAGTGGTTGTTGTCTGGAGGACTCACGTGGTTGTTTTTGGGAGTCTTGACTAACACCCTCAGACTCTTCATGGACGGGTGGAGATCCAAGTACAGCACGGCTTTCTCCAAATCCTCCTGGCAGCGCAAGGGAACGAGGAGCTGGAACACATGCACAAGAGGAGGATTCAGCAAGCAGAGACCAGTACAAAAAACAAAGGGATACATTTTAATAGCTGGCTTTGTTTGTTTGTTTTTGTAAAGGATATTCTAATTTAATGTTATAATAATAATAATAATAATAATAATAAAAAATGCATTATTTATGTTTGTGATTTGTATGCCCAGGAACAGAGTGAAAACTCAAACAGATCCTGTTTTCAGAGCTCAAAGCTGTTGGATTGGGTGGATTCTTGTGCTTAGTTCTGCCCCAACAGTCACACTTCATTGGTTAAAGCAGCTCAAATCCCCACATTGCACATGTAATAAAAACAGCTGCTTCCCTTATTGCACCTTAAAGGGTTAAGTAATAAAGGAACTAACAGATGAGACACAATGGAAATAAAGCCAGTTAGTTAATATAAGCCTCCACTGCAAGCACTGAGTAAGATATTAGAGTAAGAGCCAGTAACCTCCCTCCCTCCTACCCCCACGTCACTCCTATCACAGTCTGCCCCATTGGATCAGGATGGACCCCAGGGCAGCACCCTGCAGTTTCTCTCATGCATAGCTCAGAATCTCAAACTACCTCAGTGTTCGGGTAATACAAGTCCATCTGCTCTCCAAAGGCATCAGTCACCTTCTGAAGCAACTCTTTGAATTTCACTGGCCTTCGAAACTGAATGATCCTGGGGAGAAAACAACAACAAACTATAAAAGTGAAAACACATGTTCAGGAGAATCAGATCATATGTAATTTTATAATGTTTTTGCAATGGGTCGAGATACAATACGGCCAATGGAATAATGAAGATTTCTCCCAGAATCGGACACACACTAAGAGCAGGGTAGCAGGGTATTTACAATAAGAGCAGGGTATTTACAGGAAGAGCAGGGTATTTACAGTAAGAGCAGGGTATTTACAGTAAGAGCAGGGTATTTACAATAAGAGCAGGGTATTTACAATAAGAGCAGGGTATTTACAGGAAGAGCAGGGTATTTACAGTAAGAGCAGGGTATTTACAGTAAGAGCAGGGTATTTACAATAAGAGCAGGGTATTTACAATAAGAGCAGGGTTGCAGGGTATTTACAGGAAGAGCAGGGTAACAGGGTATTTACAGGAAGAGCAGGGTAGCAGGGTATTTACAATAAGAGCTGGGTATTTACAGGAAGAGCAGGGTATTTAAAGGAAGAGCAGGGTATTTACAATAAGAGCAGGGTATTTACAGGAAGAGCAGGGTAGCAGGGTATTTACAGTAAGAGCAGGGTATTTACAGTAAGAGCAGGGTAGCAGGGTATTTACAATAAGAGCAGGGTATTTACAGGAAGAGCAGGGTATTTAAAGGAAGAGCAGGGTATTTACAATAAGAGCAGGGTATTTACAGGAAGAGCAGGGTAGCAGGTTATTTACAATAAGAGCAGGGTATTTACAGTAAGAGCAGGGTATTTACAGTAAGAGCAGGGTATTTACAATAAGATCAGGGTATTTACAGTAAGAGCAGGGTAGCAGTGTATTTAAAATAAGAGCATGGTATTTACAGTAGGAGAAGGGTAGCAGGGTATTTACAATAAGAGCATGGTATTTACAGGAAGAGCAGGGTATTTACAGTAAGAGCAGGGTATTTACAGTAAGAGCAGGGTATTTATTATTATTATTATTATTTATTTCTTAGCAGACGCCCTTATCCAGGGCGACTTACAATTGTTACAAGATATCACATTATTTTTACATACAATTACATTATTTTCTTTACACATTATTTTTACATACAATTACCCATTTATACAGTTGGGTTTTTACTGGAGCAATCTAGGTAAAGTACCTTGCTCAAGGGTACAGCAGCAGTGTCCCCACCGGGGATTGAACCCACGACCCTCCGGTCAAGAGTCCAGTAAGAGCAGGGTATTTACAATAAGCATGGTATTTACAGTAAGAGCAGGGTAGCAGGGTATTTACAATAAGAGCATGGTATTTACAATAAGAGCAGGGTATTTACAATAAGAGCAGGGTAGCAGGGTATTTACAGTAAGAGCATGGCATTTACAATAAGAGCAGGGTATTTATAGTAAGAGCAGGGTATTTACAGGAAGAGCAGGGTAGCAGGGTATTTACAGTAAGAACAGGGTATTTACAGGAAGAGCAGGGTAGCAGGGTATTTACAGTAAGAGCCCCTCCAAGTTTTCAGTGATACCCCAGGACTAGCTACCCTAACAAAGGGATCACTGGTAAACATGAAAGCACTGCAACTAATGTGGGATAGATGGATTACTTTGCTAGCTGATCCAAAAAATAGTCTATACCACTGTCACTGGGCTAGCCTCTAAATAAATTCCAAAAATCTTCCCCCGTCTGAAGAATGGGAGGAACGATACACAACAGCAACACAACAGCAGGACAACCGATATTTGTACCTGACTGGCTGATATTTTCCGATGGTTCCTGCCAGAAAAGGCAACCCAGAATGTGGTACAGGAATCTCAGTTGGAAAAATAATAATGGAATTTATGAAGAAACTCAACATCACTCTGAAGTGGTGTCAGGTCGATCTGCTCAAATAGCAGAAGCAAAAGCCCTCTTGAAGGGACTTCTGATGGCTCAAATACTGGGGACGCTCAGTGAGACCATGTTACTAGTGACAGACTCCAGCTATTGCGCCCAAGCATACAATATACACTCTCTAGCCTGGAAAGAGAATGGTTACTCTGACCATAGAGGCAAACCTATAGCACATGCCAATATATACAAAGAGATTGAACAGCTGAGGGGTAACAGAATCAGTGTTCAGCATGCAGCAGGTCACTGGAGTGGGAAGGTGGTTACAATTGTAGGTAACAACTGTGCTGATAAATTAGCAGGAGAAGTACAGGGAAACTAAAATGTAACCTTTCAGGCAGTAACTGCTAGAATGTTTAATTTGCTTACTGACAGTCAATTGCTATTTGAATTTCTGACAGATGTAGACAAATACCAGTTGGAGCAGGTAGTAATGTACAGACTGTTTAAAACAAGCAAGAGAATAGTACCTCCTACATTAAGCAGGGGGGGGGCTATTTTGATGAAAGCTCACCAAGAAATAGGAGCACTACAGAGTGTATTAAGGGGATCCTCTATCAGCTAAGAGAATACTGGTGCCGAGAAATGCATGCTGAAACCACAGAGATCTGCAGAGCATGTGTACTTCGCCAGCACTTTGAAGTGCTTGAAGTGTTACATGCAGGCAGGCAGAGGTAAGTGAGAGACTTCTGTTTGATAAGGTGACTGTGCAAATGAAACAGATTAAAAATTGTACCTGGAAATGTTTTATTAAAAATATTTCATGAATGAAGTGACTGTTTTTAAGAATCACAAATAAATATTTGGAGTATAGATTGCATGAAAAATCAAAGACATGTTATTAATTTGGCTTAAATGATTTAGGAAAAGAAAGTATACATTACACTATTTAACTCTACAGTACACATTAAATAAATGAAATTCTGTTAATAACAATTAAAAAAAAAATGTTATTGCAGTTTACTGGTAATTCTGTAATGGTTATAAGTAAAGCCTGACATGGTTTTATTTTATTACATGAATTGAGGGGAAAAAAAACTTTTAAAATACAAATTAATAATAATACATTTGAACAGTAATGGAAGTAAAAACTTTAATATTATAAATGTGGTTATTTTAATGGTTACATTTGGCTATCATTAAAGTAAAACTGAAACTTATGTTTGCTTTTGTCAAAGGAATGCAACAGAATTATTGTTTTGACAAGTAAAGCAAAACCATGCAAAGAAAACAATAGGGATTTAGTTTGGAACGTACAAGATGCTTATGACTGTTTATTGAGAGAGTGTGTTAATATGCACCTTCCTCTTGAAATACAGTAGGCAGCTTGTGTATTGCAAAACTATATAAAAAAAAAAAAAGAAAGAAAAAAAAGGAAGAGTACAATGAATATTTTTTCTTTTAACACTTTCTTAAAATTTAGTTTTGATGTGTTCTGGGAGTTTTGCCAAATGGAAGAGATAAGGAGTTTCGTCTTTGTGTTTTCCATGTATATGTACTAACTTTTGCAAGTCTGTAACCAGAACTGGAAGAGGGAGTGAAACTTGCTTGGAAACCATGTCTACACTGATAAGCAAGCCAGCTGGGAGCCAGATTAACTCCTTAGGTCCAGGTACAGTGGAAGCAGCTAATGGGGTATGCTGTTGTAAGTAATGAAATGTTATACGTTTGAAAAAAAAATTACTTCAAGGACAGCTAAGTTGGTTAAGACCTATGAGTTTTTGTAACATCATTTTAAGAAAACAAAATACAATTTTTAGCAACTTGGAAGTTTATTTTTCAAGTTTGTGAGATGTATTAATTATTATAACAGAGACAGATGCTTGTAATAAGAAAGAAAAACTTGCACTCATATTTCAGAGACCTTGCGAATGAATAGCTGTAAAAGGTGACACAGGTCGTTGAATTGAGAAGCAAGCACTTTTTTCTCTGTTACAAACTGCTGCATGAGGTATGTGTTCCCAGATAATAATAATAATAATAATGAAAATACATTTCCAAATTATAAAATAAAATAAAGGACCCATAGCATGAGCAATGAAATTTGCTGAACAGGTTCCTTATGCCCCAGTCATTTATGGGGATTCATTTATATAGGATGATCTTTAAATACCTTTCCAGCAGATCTTACTGTGTAGAAATAAACATATTTATGTGACTCCTGGGTGTGGGGAATGAAAAACATCCATTTCATAAAGCAGTAAGGATTTTAGAAACATGTTAATATTTGAAAAATTGAAGAAATAATGAGCAAGTCATTATAAATGTTCCCTGAGCATTATAGTCCAGCCTCTACCACATATTCCGGATCTGGTACTGATTCTATCGAAAGAGATAGAGGGGGAAAATGTCACGAATAAATCTAAAACCTGTCTTCCCTTGTACAAGGTGCGATCACCTTTTTTGAGTGATAGGTGTATGTGGCAGAGATAGATGTCTCTTTGATAGAAACAGCTTAATTTACAGTTTAAGTCTTCCCACTGATGATGGGAATGAGAATGTAGAGATGGAAGCTCTGCTAACAAGATTTAAGTTTTTGCAGGTATCAAGCTTTTAAAGACACACCTGTGGTGGCTTTGACAGACTCACTGAGAGCAGAAACTGATCCAAGACACTGTCAGCTACTGGAAGCAGGCTGATCTTTGGGATACAAATTTAACATTTGTGAAACTGCATGTGTGTTAAAATGTTGTAATAACTGTACTGTGTTTTAAAGAATATAAAGCCAGAAGAAATACTAAACAAATTGTTAAAACACACTGTATTTACAGTAAGAGCAGGGTAGCAAGGTATTTACAATAAGAGCAGGGTATTTACAGGAAGAGCAGGGTATTTACAGGAAGAGCAGGGTAGCAGGGTATTTACAGGAAGAGCAGGGTAGCAGGGTATTTACAATAAGAGCAGGGTAGCAGGGTATTTACAATAAGAGCAGGGTATTTACAAGAAGAGCAGGGTTACAGGAACAGCAGGGTAGCAGGTTATTTACAATAAGAGCAGGGTATTTACAATAAGAGCAGGGTATTTACAGTAAAAGCAGGGTAGCAGGGTATTTACAGGAAGAGCAGGGTATTTACAGGAAAAGCAGGGTATTTACAGGAAGAGCAGGGTAGCAGGGTATTTACAGGAAGAGCAGGGTATTTACAGTAAGAGGGGGGATTCTGTGCAGGTGCTGTGCAGGACAAGGACAATGCTGTGGACACTGTGTAGGTCCTGTGCAGGACAAGGACAATGCTGTGGATACTGGGCTTTTTAAAACAAGTCCCTGGAGATAATAGGAGACAATTCCATCCTGAAATGAACTCAGGAAAGATTGTGTTCCAAAAGTGAAAGTAAACTAAAATTAGGTGTATTATAGTTTGGTGCATATAAAACCCCAGGGGTTTGTTCTAATGGTCTAAAGAGTTGAAACAGTGTCATTTGAAACCATGTCAGTGTGCCTATAGTTATAATGTCCCAATGACATGTAACTTTGCTCCATTCGCTTTCACTTGATTTGTATTGTTTTCAGTTAATAAGGTGGATCAATGAATCCCCCTGGTGGTAATCTGATTGAAATGTGATTAGTAATATTGGATTTGGTTGAGATTCATTTATTTTGCACAGAAAATGGGAAAAAAAAGTCCCCACCTCTGCACAGATTTTTTGCACACGTGTGCTGTGGGATTTTAAAGGATGGTTTTCAAATTCTAGGAGTTTCCTTCCTCACCCAGCCTGACTGCAATAATGAGGTGGCTCTCCTTTTTAAATGCTAGCGATACCATCTGAGAGTTAGTAAAGTGAACTAATGTAACCTTGCACATGAACCAGATTGCCTGATGACAAATCACAGATCTGTATCATGATATAGAGTGAAATCCAGTTTGATCTTAAACTTGAATGCACTAAAACAAAAACGAATGAATCTCCATAACTCTGTATCTGAGAACGTCTTCTCCTCTGAATAGGTATAAAAATGTACTGAAAGAAAATATTGAAAACTGGTCATTTTAAACAGACCGAATACAATTACTTTGCTTTATCATTTTTACTATGTAAATCAGAAGATTTGAGAACAGTCTTAGTAATATTTGTTAGTTATTTTCCTAATATTAGTAAGAACATCAATACATTCTCGCACTCAGAGATGCCAGCTGAGCCCAAGCTGCTCCAGCTTCAGGAAGGACCAACTTGTGATTAGAAAGGGGGGGCAGGTTTGGCAGGAAAGAGCAGGCGATATACTTTTGGCGCGAAGTGGTTTTTTTCCCAGTTTTATCTTCTTTTTTTATGACAAACAATAACTCAGCTTAGTGCTCCCTTATCTGACACTTTAAAACAAGGAAATCCCCCCCAGAATGACCAGCTGAAACTGAAGGGTACAGCCCTCATTGCTTAGCTCCCATCATGCAGAGCTAATGTCATGTGACTCACCTTTTCTCCCCCTCGTGCTCCAGTTTGATTCGGACATCCTGCTGAAAAGGGAGATTGAAACGTACAAGTTAAGTAATGCTGCCATGGCTGGTGTGATTACTGTGTCTATGAAATGCTGAAAACTAAAGGAGGCTGTACAGTTCATAAAACATTAACAGAAAAAAAAAAAAAAGATTTCCAGGAAACAGTTTGTTACGATAAACAAAGATTCCTTCTGCACTCTGTAAAGGACGAGGGTCAAATACCTTCACAGCACATTCCTCAGGTATGGACCTTATACTTCCACAGGAGGTGTTAAATCATGAAGGCACACCATAGGCAGCGTGTGAGTCTTTCGTTTGGGGAGGCTATTCCACACTTTCCCCCCTGCATTTATTGAACCCAACGATGTACAGTAAGATACACACACATTTATATTTATATATATATATATATAAATTGTGATAAATAGACAGTTATCGTGTGTTAGTCCCGATAGAAATAGTGGGGATTTCTATTAAAGGACAGCGATAACTGTACTGTTTGTCACAGGATTTTAAAAAGGCAGGGTTTTTTTGTTTCTTTTTATAAAATGGCCACCGCTCAAAAGACTACAATTCCCCTAGTTCCTGGAACTCAGGGGATCTGTAACGGCAGGATTCGGGGAAATAAAAAGGCGAGTGTTTTGCAGCAACAGAGAGAGTGGTATGGAAGTAAGGGTATGCGTGTTAGAATATGGAAGAACAACACTATTGTGGATACAGCAAGTGAGCGGATTTACTATTATCACTAAACGGAACGTTAGCACGGTTACACAGCGAGTGGATGCTGTAAGGGACCGTCTACAAATGACTGTGAAATACGTAAATACAGCAGTGTGCACTGTTTTGAAATGAGGGTTTGGTGCAAGCAGACAAACGCTAAGGACAGAACTGTTTAGCAAAGGAATTGGCAATGGACTGTAACAGAACAGTAATACGGAGGACAATGCTTTGAAACAGGACACAAACTTACCTGCAACGCTACAACAACCAGTGAGTACAATCACTACAGCCTGTGCGCAATTCCCATACTTACTGGGGGGGCTGCTGGTATGCTATCCTGGATACCGGTGATAAAGAAAGAGACGCTGTTACTGTTACTTGAGTCATTGGACCAATTGTGGACACTTAAAAGACTGAAAAGAAATGGTGCACTTACCTGTGGGTTTAAAGTGAAACTCTATGGGAACTAAGTGCCGTATGTTTGTGTGCACAGTTTTGTATTATGGTGTGGATTAGCCATACCATAATAAATAGTTCGGGCTCCAGAAGTGAGTTAGAGCCCAGAACTGGGTTAGTCTTTTATTTTGTGTTTATATTTGGTTCGTTCTCTATTTTGGTTTTCCCTGTGAATAAAATCTCACCTTTGGTTCGCCACTTCTGTTTCCGTCTTTGGAATAGCACATTCAGTCAGAGTCTTACAAAACAGAGCATCCTCACAATATATATATATATATATATATATATATATATATATATATATATATACATACAGACGTGCTCAAATTTGTTGGTACCCCTCCACAAAAAACGAAGAATGCACAATTTTCTATGAAATAACTTGAAACTGACAAAAGTAATTGGCATCCACCATTGTTTATTTCATATTTAATAGAAATCAGACTTTGCTTTTGATTTTTTATTCAACATAATATTGTAAATAATAAAACAAATGAAAATGGCATGGACAAAAAATGATGGGACCGCTAACCTAATATTTTGTTGCACAACCTTTAGAGGCAATCACTGTAATCAAATGTTTTCTGTAGCTCTCAATGAGACTTCTGCACCTGTTAACAGGTAGTTTGGCCCACTCTTCCTGAGCAAACTGCTCCAGCTGTCTCAGGTTTGATGGGTGCCTTCTCCAGACTGCAAGTTTCAGCTCTTCCCATAGATGTTCGATAGGATTCAGATCAGGACTCATAGAAGGCCACTTAAAAATAGTCCAATGTTTTGTTCTTATCCATTCTTGGGTGCTTTTAGCTGTGTGTTTTGGATCATTATCCTGTTGGAGGACCCATGACCTGCGACTGAGACAGAGCTTTCTGACACTGGGCAGTACGTTTCGCTCCAGAATGCCTTGATAGTCTTGAGATTTCATTGTGCCCTGCACAGATTCAAGGCACCCTGTGCCAGGCGCAGCAAAGCAGCCTCAAAACATAACCGAGCCTCCTCCATGTTTCACTGTAGGTATGGTGTTCTTTTCTTTGAAAGCTTCATTTTTTTCATCTGTGAACATAGAGCTGATGTGACTTGCCAAAAGCTCCAGTTTTGACTCATCTGTCCAAAGGACATTCTCCCAGAAGGATTGTGGCTTGTCAATATGCATTTTAGCAAATTCCAGTCTGGCTTTTTTATGTTTTTCTTTCAAAAGTGGAGTCCTCCTGGGTCTTCTTCCATGGAGCCCACTTTCAAAAAGCGACGGATGGTGCGATCAGAAACTGACGTACCTTCACCTTGGAGTTCAGCTTGTATCTCTTTGGCAGTTATCCTTGGTTCTTTTTCTACCATTCGCACTATCCTTCTGTTCAATCTGGGGTCGATTTTCCTCTTGCGGCCACGCCCAGGAGGTTGGCTACAGTTCCATGGACCTTAAACTTTTAATAATATTTGCAACTGTTGTCACAGGAACATCAAGGTGCTTGGAGATGGTCTTGTAGCTTTTACCTTTACCATGCTTGTCTATTATTTTCTTTCTGATCTCCTCAGACAACTCTCTCCTTTGCTTTCTCTGGTCCATGTTCAGTGTGGTGCACACAATGATACCAAACAGCACAGTGACTACTTTTCTCCATTTAAATAGGCTGAATGACTGATTACAAGATTGAGACATGTGTGATACTAATTAAAGAAACTAATTAGTTTGAAATATCACTATAATCCAATTATTTATTATCTTTTTAAGGGTACCAACAAATGTGTCCAGGCCATTTTAGAATATCTTTGTAGAATAAGCAATAATTCATCTCTTTTCACAGCTTCTTTGCTTTATTCTATGACATACCAAAGGCATGCAAGTATACATGATAAAATAGCTTTTAATTTCATCACTTTTCAGGAGGAATGAAGCATTATTTCAATGAGCTGTAAGGGTACCAACAAATTTGAGCACGTCTGTATATACACACACACACACACACACACACTGTATATATATATATATACATATATATATATATAAGACTTACATTTTTTTTTTTATTACTGTTACTAGCGAGTATAAAAATTCATTGTGTTGAGTTTGAAAAATAGTCGGACTGACGGACACAAATAAAAGTTGTAAACTGGATTCAATCTCCTGCGTCTTTTTGAGAACTTGTACTGTATAATAATTGATAGCATAAAACAGACCTCAAAACCACTCAGGGATGTTATATTTGACATTGTTTTTTTTCCCCAACAGGCGGCCAAATAAATTAAGTTTAACATAGCACTAGCTTGTACTTTAAAACATGTTATGCCCATTTAAGCAAATCAGAAAAACAGTAAGGATAACAAGCTTTTTTTAAAACCTTTAAATCCGTTAACCTGTTCTGCAGTCCTACAGTACCGACACCAATTTCGAACACCATTTCCATCACTTCACACTAATTTAAATCAATTTAATACTGATTATTAAGCTTCTAAACACACACTTACTATCATACTTATAATCAAGGGGCATTCAACGTATTTCATAAGGTATATTTGCAAAAATTAAATAAAATAACTGCACTCTTACCGTAAACTTTTGGATATCTATATGGGGCTCAGATCGGCAGGAAGAATGGACGTTAAACCAGCCAAGCACTGTCTCCTCCAATGACATTGAAATGCAACTAAATCCTGTAATTTGGACCTTGGTGATACTGCAACAGGACCATCATAACCTTGTTTACCTGTGCATCCGAAAACTGTCTATGGTAAGCAAAATCATTCATTTTTATCAGAATATTAAAATACGTTTTCATATTTAGGAGTACAGTAAGCAGGCAGATGCGGTTTTCTGCTTTCCTTACTTTACACTTTTTCGTAAGTTCAAAAGACCCCGCTATCACTGAAAATGGAGTGAAGGACTGGAAAAATCTAAAGAAAAAACTTCAGAAACATTCATAATCTGGCACCACAAACAGTGTTCTCAAAGGTGGCATTTGTTCAAACAGTCGAAGGAAGTATTTTCTGACTGTAGTGTCACAGTTATGAAATTCTCACAAAACAGTGGTGTGTGAAAACAGACAGTATGCTACAAAAATATTTTGCCACAAGTTCTGTAAAGTCAGATTCGGATCAAACTCTTTGTATAGATAACAGCAATTCGAATAAATGTAGAAATTGTGAAGAGAATGTTCCAGGCAAGGGAATGAGCGAAAAGGATTCATTGTTTTCGTCGGCTGCCTCCTGCAGCGGTATGGGGGGCTCAGATCGGCGGGAAGAATTGACGTTAAACCAGCCAAGCATTGTCTCCTCCAATGACATTGAAATGCAGCTAAATCCTGGATCTGTAGTACAGTGTTGATTTTGATATCCCAGCTGCCCTAGCGGTCTGGCGGTTGCGCAGTAGGAAAACAAGAAATATGTTTGTTAGACCTGCTTTGCATGCTTGCGGGGGAAAGAAAAAATTCTCTCACAAATATTTTTTGTGTTGGTCAGAACAACTTCTTGAGACGGTTTGGGTTAGTTATTGTGGGGAGGCTTAGCCTCCCCAAGCCTCTTATACGCGCCGCCTATGGGGCACACATTCACTGTATAAATAAACCACCTGATTTATCAAATATCCTCAGACAGTAATATCATCAGGTTAGAATGGAGACACACATTTGGAATTACTTTCAATAGACTATTTCTTCTTTAGGTGGTTCACAAACACACAGAGCATGCAAACAACCCCATATGTGAATAAATACATATATACTGTACTGCACAATAACATACAGCAGTGTACACATGTATTAGAACACCCCATTGCTTCTGTAGTTCAGCAGTGTACACACGTATTAGAACTCCCCATTGCTTCTGTAGTTCAGCAGTGTGCACATGTATTAGAACTCCCCATTGCTTCTGTAGTTCAGCAGTGTGCACATGTATTAGAACACCCCATTGCTTCTGTAGTTCAGCAGTGTGCACATGTATTAGAACTCCCCATTGCTTCTGTAGTTCAGCAGTGTGCACATGTATTAGAACTCCCCATTGCTTCTGTAGTTCAGCAGTGTACACATGTATTAGAACACCCCATTGCTTCTGTAGTTCAGCAGTGTGCACATGTATTAGAACAGCCCATTGCTTGTGTAGTTGGATTTGTTGTGCATATGAAATCAAACCACTGGAACTGAAAATCTTGGAAAATTGTCAAAATAGGCAAATTAGTGATTGTTTAATTTAATTGATGAATTTAATAGGCCACACATGCAATTCATTTAAACTAGTAAGAGAAAAAAGAATACATAGCCACAAATGGCAAAATAATGAGACTTTTTAGAAGTTGTTTAAGATGCCTAATTAAAGCACAAAGTAGTCTAACAATTTCACACGAGTGCCTACTGTTTCTAGATCATGGATTACTGAGCAAAAAAGAAAATTCCCCCCCCAACCCCGAGGGTTTTGATGCAGGTGGGTATATAAAGGATATAAATGATGGCAAATCCGGAGGTGTTGTAATAAACGTGCACACTGCTGCATGCCTGCAGCACTGCACACAGACAATCCCACACCAAATCAATCACTGTACAGTCATGCAGACCTGACTTCAGCACTTCATATTCACACATATTCATCTTTCAACTGAAGCGCACCTAACTGCATTTCCTCTGAATGCCCTGGTAAACCGAGGCATTCGAGAAATTCCCCTCACAATTAGCATTCCATTGTATCCTGCAGGGTACAATAAATGGACTGGAGAAATATTTGTACCATAGCCTAATGATGGGAGTATTTAGGCAGCTGCTGACAGAGACCTTGAACTTGAGACGTGTCCTTCACACTCGTCCAATCAAAATACCTTAATTTGTCACATGACTGGTGCTATAACGATTCTGTATGCACTTACAGACTCAGAAATGTCAAATATACTGGACACTGGGCAGCAAAGGGTTAATACAAATAAGACCAAACCCAACCACTGAATATTTAACACATCACACTGAAACTGTAATTCATCCAGCAGTCACTGATCGTGCCCATAAGCCTAAATAACCAAGAGCCTGGGCTCAGAACAGAACACGCATCAGCATTCATTAAAGCTCAATTCCATTCTGTTAAGTGCTCAGGAATGTCAGGAGGCTGGGAACGAGGAAACAAACCACTCTAAAGAAACTAAAGAAAGTAGCAGCCCAGCTCCTCCAGAGTCAATGACATGGCTTCCCACACACACTCCTGCAGGAGCGGGCGAGTCCTTCATCACAGTACAGAGGAAGTCTCAACCTATGGAGTGTGAGTCACAACCAGCCCAGGAGCTTCTCAATCTATCAGGTGTGAATACACAACCAGCCCAGGAGCGTCACAATGTATCAGGTATGAATACACAACCAGCCCAGGAGCTTCACAATCTATCAGGTGTGAGTCACAACCAGCCCAGAAGCTTCACAATCTAATCAGGTGTGAGTCACAACCAGCCCAGGAGCTTCACAATCTATCAGGTGTGAATACATAACCAGCCCAGGAGCTTCACAATCTATCAGGTGTGAATACATAACCAGCCCAGGAGCTTCTCAATCTATCAGGTGTGAGTCATAACCAGCCCAGGAGCTTCACAATCTAATCAGGTGTGAATACACAACCAGCCCAGGAGCTTCACAATCTACCAGGTGTGAGTCACAACCAGCCCAGGAGCTTCACAATCTATCAGGTGTGAATACACAACCAGCCCAGGAGCTTCTCAATCTATCAGGTGTGAATACACAACCAGCCCAGGAGCTTCACAATCTATGAGGTGTGAGTCACAACCAGCCCAGAAGCTTCACAATCTATCAGGTGTGAATACACAACTAGCCCAGGAGCTTCACAATCTATCAGGTGTGAGTCACAACCAGCCCAGGAGCGTCACAGTATAATCAGGTGCGAGTCACAACCAGCCCAGGAGCTTCACAGTCTAATCAGGTGTGAGTCACAACCAGCCCAGGAGCTTCACAATCTAATCAGGTGTGAGTCACAACCAGCCCAGGAGCTTCACAATCTAATCAGGTGTGAGTCACAACCAGCCCAGGAGCTTCACAATCTAATCAGGTGTGAGTCACAACCAGCCCAGGAGCTTCACAATCTATCAGGTGTGAATACACCACCAGCCCAGGAGCTTCACAATCTATCAGGTGTGAGTCTCAACCAGCCCAGGAGCTTCTCAATCTATCAGGTGTGAATACACAACCAGCCCAGGAGCTTCTCAATCTATCAGGTGTGAGTCACAACCAGCCCAGGAGCTTCTCAATCTATCAGGTGTGAGTCACCAGCCCAGGAGCTTCTCAATTTATCAGGTGTGAGTCACAACCAGCCCAGGAGCATCACAATCTATCAGGTGTGAATACACAACCAGCCCAGGAGCTTCACAATCTATCAGGTGTGAATACACAACCAGCCCAGGAGCTTCACAATCTATCAGGTGTGAGTCACAACCAGCCCAGGAGCTTCCTAAAGCATTCTGCCCTGACAGCTCCACACACCCTGCCCGTTCTTTACAAACAGGTAACAATATAATTTGAGTTACACCCCAGCTATGCATAGCATGTGTGTTAAGACTATAAATAACTAAAATAAATTGCCATTTGGATTTTACTCTAAATTGTGACATGCATGCGGACGTAAACGTAAAAATCTTTGGGAATTTCACGCATTCGCGGTACGCAAGACAGACGTGTTTCTGTTTCTTATTACGAATATCTGCTCTGGGCATGAGCTGGTCTTCACTCAGACAGGTTAGGCTGGGTTTGGCTCTGTAATTATCAATGTGTTTGTTTATTTACTATTCTTGCAATAATGTGCTGCTTGCTCTGCAGTCTGCAGGTGATGCAGTGGTTGAAAGGAGGAATGAATACTGCAGAGCACCATATAAGAGAACTTGTACAACACACAGGTGAGGTTGAGCAAATACAATCAGGGGCTTTGTCATCCTTACAACAGAACCGACATCAGAGCTCAGAAACTGGGGAGGTTAGAGAGGTGGTAGGAATGAGCTGTTGATTTCCAGTCTTGGCCACTCCATGTTACAGCATCACCCACAATGCTCAGCGGGTCTCATCTTGGTTCAATTCTCATTGTTTTTCCTGATTATATATATATATTGATATATGTTGATATATAATTACATTATATATAATGTTGGTCTAACTTTAGGTTTTATGATTCATAAATATGGGGTAAATTTCCATGGCTATGATCAGGGACGGAAAGAAGACTCCCAATGCATAGCAGTTTGATGCATTACTGATTTTACTATCAGTTTAATAAGACACACCCAAGCTTGTTATCTATACATACCGTGGCTTATCAAGCTTGTCATAAAACCTGGAATGGGTGAAACTGTTACACAATAGGAGTCTTATTTCCATTCCTGATGTTGATTATAAATTTCAGCTGGGGTGGTTTTAGCTGTACCAACCAACGTACCAATATCCCAATCTCAGCTCACCTGCTTGACGGCTAGGTAGGTATTCAATCTCAGCTCACCTGCTTGACGGATAGGCAGGTATTCAATCTCAATTCACCTGCTTGACGGATAGGCAGGTATTCAATCTCAACTCACCTGCTTGACGGCTAGGTAGGTATTCAATCTCAATGCACCTGCTTGACGGCTAGGTAGGTATTCAATCTCAATTCACCTGCTTGACGGATAGGTAGGTATTCAATCTCAGCTCACCTGCTTGATGGGTATGTAGTTATTTCTTTGTTTACTTCCATCCAGCAATCCCCCGAAGCGGCCCAGGGCAGCCAGATCTTTCATAATGGAATTGAGCGCTTCATCATCGTCTGTAAACAGAATCGAGGTCACAGGAGGTCAGACTCAGTTCTGCAAATCACCGCTTCACAGTTTACTGAGGGAAGCAACATCAACTTCAATACTGTGATACTAAGCTACATTACAGCTCGAAACAGCTGAGCCGAGATTCAAAGGCAATGTGACAGGTCTGGAATGTGAATTATGGGACAGTTCTGTGCTGAAACAGTCATTGTACATGGCCTGAAGACACTGTGGTAATGGACACATCAGCATTCAATTTCATCTACGGCATGTTGATGAAAAAAAAAAAAGTTAAAGTGGTTACATCGAACAAAATACTTTCCTGAATCTTAACACTTTTATTGGAGTTGAAGAAGTAACACATGACTTTGCAAACAAGTATTTTCATTTGAAACAGCTGGCACTACACAACTGAGTAAACTTGCTGAGCCAATGTGCGCAAATTATTCACATCATTGCCAAGGAGATTCCACACCAGAGCGTGCCGACCGGTCGGAAGCAGTGTGATCACATGACTGTTACAAAGTGCTGCACCTCAGGACTTCATTAGTAACACAATAGTTTACAGTTTGGCATGTTTTGCAGTCACTGTAGCTTCAGGCAGAGGGAAGTGAGCTTTGACTTGGTAAAATAATCCCCATCCAGGGTCCTTCTGCCTTCCTAATGCAAGCACTTTTACAATCCATAGCTCAACTCGTAATGCCATTTGTGTCCAAACATCTGACCGTGATCATCAGATATGAAATACACTTAGCAGTAGGCTGTGAGTCAGAAGAGCAAGACTCAAGAGCTAGCTCTTATTTTCAGTATATTTGTAATATATGGTCTGTATGGTTCATCCATTTCAAATCCATAGCTTTACAATACAGAGTATATGTAAAGGCTGAAGCAGCACAGATGCACATTCTAGTTTAGCACACAGCACAAACGAGGGACTGGATTCTATAGATTGCAGAACTAAAGAAGTTCTACCCTTATTATTTCCTGGTTGGGAAGAGGGTTTATTTGCATGTCTTGTAAGAATCTGGCAGCACACTGTACATGACATGATCACTCTGTTGAGCTGATCCACAGCAGCAATGTGTTTCTTTGTACTCAATCCCTGTAGGAATGTTATTGTGAACGGAGATTAGGAGAGAGAGGCAGGAGGAGCAGGAAATGGATCATATACATGCTACAGTTTACCTCTCATTGAAATACAGGGGATCTCATCTTCGCTATCCTTGGCTCTACTGGCATTGCAATTAACTCTTTGGCTAAAAGAGACATACCTTTAGTATGACAAGGGATTTCTTAAAGGGAAATAGTTTCACACCCGTACCAAGGTGCTCCTAAGAAGCAAACACATGGTATTCTTAATTTGCATTCCAAGGGCCTAGAAATACAATGTACTTAAGAACAAGCGGGGGACCCACTGGTAATAAAACCCATACAAACATGATCATGCAAGCTATACTGATAATAAAACCCATACAAAACATTATCATGCAATCTATACTGATAATAAAACTCATACAAAACATGATCATGCAATCTATACTGATAATAAAACCCATACAAAACATGATCATGCAATCTATACTGATAATAAAACTCATACAAAACATGATCATGCAATCTATACTGATAATAAAACTCATACAAACATGATCATGCAATCTATACTGATAATAAAACCCATACAAAACATGATCATGCAATCTATACTGATAATAAAACTCATACAAAACATGATCATGCAATCTATACTGATAATAAAACTCATACAAAACATGATCATGCAATCTATACTGATAATAAAACTCATACAAAACATGATCATGCAGTCTCTCTGTACTGGTAACAAAACTCATACAATCATGATCACCTTTTTATTATTTTATTAAACGCTTTAAATCACTTATCAAAAGCATACATCTACTTAGCTTCTGCATTTCAACTCAAAGGTGCGTGATGTCATGCAAAGCTATAGTATGTTTCAGTAAATATGTGCAAGGCATCTGCCAAATAAATAAATAAATAATAATAAATAAATAAATGTCTGTGATTTACACTTTTTTTACATTTTAGAATGCTACCAACAGAGAGAGGCATAGCATTAGTTTCCAAACTCTGAAAATACTACATGCCCCCCCATAAAAAAGTTTGTTTTTCTGCTGTGGCTTTCTTGAGGGTGGCAGCCTGGTTCTCCACAAACCCTGCCTGGCTACGAGCCAGCTGTCCTGAATACAAAACAAACACAACAGGCCCTGCGTGGGAGAAGCGTGGAACCGCTGTGACACCCCATTGCTGAATGAAGACATTACGTCATTCTCACAGTTCAAATGCTGCCACATCAGGAATAACAAACCCCAAACTCATTCTGCAACAATACATTTAGAAGACTAAACGAAAAAAAGATTTTTCATTATTAATTCAGTCCCAGTTTCTATCCAGGGTTATATCGGAAACCAGCACAATTGCATTTTGTTTTGACGAGTTCTTTCTTTCATTCCCTTGGATTTAAAAAAGGAATTGGAATTGAAAAACAGGAATGGCGCCAGCCCTGCTAACAACTTCTAGCTGATCCTGCAGAGAGATAGAATGGACCACTACATCAAAAGCAGCCCATGCAGTACTAGAGAGTTACACACAGTACTTGGTAATTGGTATGAAAGTATCCTCCCCAGCTCTACTGTAATTGGTATGAAAGTATGCGCTCCCCCTATAGAATCAGTATCCCGACAGCCAGATCTCCAAGTCTTCTGCATTGCTTGTTTGAAGCTGCAGCCCAAGCACAGAGAAACCAGAAAGGTAAGAGGAAATCAGTGTCTTACCCATCTTTACGGTCATCATCAGGACCTGTAGTCTTCTTACTTTACAACAGCCAGCGCTTCTCTCTCTCGATTACTTGTTCACCCTGGAAAAGAAAGCAAATGTTTGCTCTTTCACTGTGGTATTTATTTAAGAATAAAAAGAATGCTGCAAGACATTCATTCATAACTCTACAACACTCAATGGTCTTATACTCACAGACACTTAAACAGAAATTCTATGACTGACAGTTTCATGCATTTATGTTTCACCATTAAACCAAGACTAGTGGCCCCCTTGAGTGTCACTGTGATCTACATTCACTGAAGGTGGAATCAGGACTTACAACTAAGAGGTGCAACGATTCATCACGTATGGATGGGAAACTTTTTTTACATGATATATCATATCCTAATAAAGGGAACTATCGTTTGTATCGGGATACAAGCCCAAAAGCACAACAGAGGTCACTGCAGTTCACCAAGTGTGTTCTATAGCTGGTATGAATACTCACTGAATTAACACAATAGTCAAGTGTAAAATGTTTGATTTTATTATGCATCACACAAGTAACCAATCTGGACATCACGTGCATTGTGATAAATATCGTATCGCGACCTGCGTATCATATCGTCACAAGAGTATATTGTTAGACCCAAACTTACAACAAATGTCCTTGCAAATATTAATTACATTTGGTCGTGGTTTTAAAAGGTATAGCATTAACTCTTTGCTATCCAGTGTCCAATATATTTGACATTGAGAAAATAGGCATGGGAACATACCCAGGGCAGTAAAGGGTTAATTTACCCAACCAATCAAATGCCAGTGCTCGAATGCAGAAAGGAGCTTGTGAAGAATGTCCATACCAAGATCAAGTTGGATAAGCAGTTCTGAAGTGTTATTTAAAAAAGTGTGACAGCGGTACATACAGCTCCTGCTGTATATTCACATAAGAACATAAGAAAGTTTACAAATAAGAGGAGGCCATTCGGCCCATCTTGCTCGTTTGGTTGTTAGTAGCTTAATGATCCCAGAATCTCATCAAGCAGCTTCTTGAAGGATCCCAGGGTGTCAGCTTCAACAACATTACTGGGGAGTTGGTTCCAGACCCTCACAATTCTCTGTGTAAAAAAAGTGCCTCCTATTTTCTGTTCTGAATGCCCCTTTATCTAATCTCTATTTGTGACCCCTGGTCCTTGTTTCTTTTTTCAGGTCAAAAAAGTCCCCTGGGTCGACATTGTCTATACCTTTTAGAATTTTGAATGCTTGAATCAGATCACCGCGTAGTCTTCTTTGTTCAGGACTGAATAGATTATATTCTTTAAGCCTGTCTGCATATGACATGCCTTTTAAACCAGGAATAATTCTGGTCGCTCTTCTTTGCACTCTTTCTACAGCAGCAATATCCTTTTTGTAGCAAGGTGACCAGAACTGAACGCATTATACAGTTTTAACATTACTTCCCTTGATTTAAATTCAACACTTTTTACTATATATCTGAGCATCTTGTTGGCCTTTTTTATAGCTTCCCCACATTATCTAGATGAAGACATTTCTGAGTCAACATAAACTCCTGGTTCTTTTTTATAGATTCCTTCTTCAATTTCATATGGTATTTATAATGCACATTTTTATTGCCTGCATGCAGTACCTTACACTTTTCTCTACTAAGTGCCATTTGCCATGTGTCTGCTCAGGGGATGACTGTCACAAATAGCTCCTGCTGTATATTCACATGCTCTGGGGATGACTCTCAATGTGGAACATCCACACCTGCTAGATTCGGAAAAGGGCTTCGGCAGGTTTCCAAAAACAGGACTTTCAGTCTTTCTCCCTCCCCCCCCGAGGGTGAAATATAACAGGTCGGTGGGTTTCTTCAACCTACAGTCAAGAGGAACATGCAGCCACAAAGAACCGCAGAGTGTTTCCAGAGCTTGAGCCAAAAGCCTTGTCATTCTTAACAACAACTATTAAAATAGCAGCTGGAAGAATGAGGCACAACATTGATTTTCCACTGCTTAGAGAATGGTTGGCACTGTTACCACTAGGGTCATTGCAACAAAACGTCAGCATCTCCTTCATTCCAGTAATAAAAAACAGACCCAAAAACGAAAGCCATTCCCTTCATTCCAGAAGCGTGCAGACAGCAGTTCTTTGTTAGAGCTGCAATGGGGGCATATGTTTGAACACACTGTACATGTACACATAGGAGTAGTGAACTGATCAAGTCGTCCACTGTACTCACAAGTAAAAATGAAAGCTTGCAAAAAATACTATATTACAGTAGATCTAGTGCTAAAGAATGTCAAACCAAGCTTTACATGAGTGGCAGAAGAGCCAAAACATCCAAGCTCTCTATTTATGAACAGGTTCAACCACCTATGTAGTTGACTTTGGTCAAACATGTCAAAATGAATGACTCTCCCAGGTATTTAAAGTGAATACCTCTCCCAGCAGTCAAAGTGAATGACTCTCCCAGCAGTCAAAGTGAATGACTCTCCCAGCAGTCAAAGTGAATGACTCTCCCAGCAGTCAAAGTGAATGACTCTCCCAGCAGTCAAAGTGAATGACTCTCCCAGCAGTCAAAGTGAATGACTCTCCCAGCAGTCAAAGTGAATGACTCTCCCAGCAGTCAAAGTGAATGACTCTCCCAGCAGTCAAAGTGAATCACTCTCCCAGTAGTCAAAGTGAATGACTCTCCCAGCATTCAAAGTGAATGACTCTCCCATGACATCCCTGTGCCAAGCAATAATAACTTCACAGTTTAGCCCTATTCTCTTCAAAAATTTTATTATTGCAGTCTCTCTGAGAGACCGAGTCCAGACATTAACTACAGACATTGCAAGCAGAGCCTGCACTTCACAGCAGCTTTAAGAACTCCTCAATCTGCTGTACAGTTCCGCCCTATTCTCTTCAAAGATTGCATTATTGCAGATGCCACTCTCTGAGAGACTCCAGACATTAACTACAACAGCCAAGAAAGCAATGCTGGAATTCCCCCACAGTCTCTGAGGACACAATGATGTCATCCTGGTCTCAGTGAACCAACCCAACCACCCAGCGTACCTTGCCCAGCCAGGACTTCAAGCTGCATTAGAAGTGCAGTTTTCAGTGACTTGCACACAAGGTATGTGTACTATACATGTGTACATGTCTCCCTCCAGGTCCAGTATATAATAAACACATTCCACTGCCCACAGTAATCATGCATGAACCCACATCCACAGCCTGTTAAACTGGATTCAAGAACACATGCAGACGTGCAAGACAACGTACAGGCAATGAGGTACAGTACATAATAAACACATCAGCCTATAAAGTGGAAGTAATGAAAAGTATTGATAGGGTTGCTTGAGTGTTTTTAACAGCATTCATTTCCACAGTAGAACAGACTTCAGTACCACCACAGCCCTCCGTTTTTAACCCTGTAAAATCATACACAAGAACATAAGAAAGTTTACAAACTTTTGGTTGTTAGTAGCTTATTGATTCCAGAATCTCATCAAGCAGCTTCTTGAGGGATCCCAGGGTGTCAGCTTCAACAAAATTACTGGGGAGTTGGTTCCAGACCCTCACAATTCTCTGTGTAAAAAAGTGCCTCCTATTTTCTGTTCTGAATGCCCCTTTATCTAATCTCCATTTGTGACCCCTGGTCCTTGTTTCTTTGTTCAGGTCAAAAAAGTCCCCTGGGTCGACATTGTCTCTACCTTTTAGGATTTTGTTTAGATACGTTTAGTTTATAAACATACAGAAAATCAATAAACTATAAACCACCATTAAGCAGCTGACAAGTCTGTATCGGTAAGCTCAGTTTTTTTGTTTTACTGGTCCTCTTGAATACTAACTCAATGGGATTCCAGTTCATTATGAACCCTAGACTGACTGTTGAGGTAAACAGAAGGGATTTTTCTTGACATGGTTACATGCCAGCAAAGGAATACAGTACACTCCTGTTAAATCTACAATAATAAATATTACAAAATGCTTTCTTACTGATGTCTGATCAAGTACAAGTTGGGAGAGTATCAGAAACATGAACAAAGACTAGACGAGGTATATTTAGTATGGCACAGATTGCGATGAGTAATCGGTGCTCCCAACACTTATTATAACGAGATTTCCCAAAGGAAAATGATAGGGAGGTACCAGAATTCTGTACAGTAACTCCTTTATCTCCTGAAAGCACACTGACTGTTCACGTGATGCTATTCATTTTCTTATCAAGATCTTGATAAGGTGCAGTACAGTACTTGCGTACGCTGCACAGGAATTTCACTTGCAAAATTCACAGACCTAAGCACTAAGGAGCAGCCGGAAATCAGCTTATTTTAAGTGGTGCAGATTTTTCAGACAATGCCAGCTTAAACTGTTCTGTTTCATGTAAAACAAACATGCTTGTAAGACTAAAGAAAAGCTGACGAGGACTAATACTGTAAACCGTGACGTGAGCTTGACAACTATCCGTCAGACCTAAAACTGAGACAAAAACAAATTTCTACTTGAAATTCGAGGCATAACTTATTATTTAAGAGAGATACCAGGAGACTGCAGAAACCTTCCACCTCCAAATACATGTATCTCACAAGAACGTCTATAAAAAAAACATGAAAAGGAGGCAGTGATGATGCTGCTAATGCTAATAAGAGGTATGCAAATGAATTTAACCCTGTCAGGACTTTCCTATTGTGTATGTTTGCAATGAGTTCAACCATATTAATAAATAATAAGACATGCAAATATGTTTCTGAAACTCAAATACAGTACATTAATAAACAGTGGGGAATACAAATGGGAGGTGATTATTCTTTGAGGGCATAGGTAACCCAATAACAGATAAGCCAGCAGGGAGTCTGGACTGTACACCCACAGCAGCTGTAACAGTAGTGTGTTACAAGGTCTGTGCTTAGGCATGCATGGCATTCCTCAGGTACATTACAAGCACTGATTGCCTGGGATTCAGTTCCAGTGTTTGAGTGCCTGTCCAAGGTACACCAGCTGATCACAAGCACAGCAACAAAGACACACAACGGAATGCAAAAGATTGGATTAGGCCTTGGTGGAAATCCACCTTGCAGCACATCATTGTGGTGGAGCCAGCTTCTTTAATACCTACACTCTGTACACAGCAGCGCATCATTGCGGTGGAGCCAGCTTCTTTAATTCCTACACTCTGTACACAGCAGAGCATCATTGCGGTGGAGCCAGCTTCTTTAATACCTACACTCTGTACACAGCAGAGCATCATTGTGGTGGAGCCAGCTTCTTTAATACCTACACTCTGTACACAGCAGAGCTTCATTGCGGTGGAGCCAGCTTCTTTAATACCTACACTCTGTACACAGCAGAGCATCATTGTGGTGGAGCCAGCTTCTTTAATACCTACACTCTGTACACAGCAGAGCATCATTGTGGTGGAGCCAGCTTCTTTAATACCTACACTCTGTACACAGCAGCTGGGTCATTGACTTCATTTAGACGTCACAATCCACTGCCGATCCCCCGCTCTCCCCCAGCCGTATGCCAGCGAGTGAGTCAGAATTACTGGTATTGAGGCTTCAATCTAAAACCTACTTATTTATCATCCTCTATCAGTCAAGCTGGCTTGCTCAAATTCACGGAATGATTGTGGCTACAAAGAATTGATATACAGTACTGTGCAAAAGTTTTAGGCAGGTGTGAAAAAATGCTGTAAAGTAAGAATGCTTTCAAAAATAGACATGTTAATAGTTTATATTTATCAATTAACAAAATGCAAAGTGAGTGAACAGAAGAAAAATCTACATCAAATCAATATTTGGCGTGACCACCCTTTGCCTTCAAAACAGCATCAATTCTTCTAGGTACACTTGCACACAGTTTTTGAAGGAACTCGGCAGGTAGGTTGGCCCAAACTAACCACAGTTCTTCTGTGGATTTAGGCAGCCTCAGTTGCTTCTCTCTCTTCATGTAATCCCAGACAGACTCGATGATGTTGAGATCAGGGCTCTGTGGGGGCCATACCATCACTTCCAGGACTCCTTCTTCTTCTTTACGCTGAAGATAGTTCTTAATGACTTTCGCTGTATGTTTGGGGTCGTTGTCATGCTGCAGAATAAATTTGGGGCCAATCAGATGCCTCCCTGATGGTATTGCATGATGGATAAGTATCTGCCTGTACTTCTCAGCATTGAGGAGACCATTAATTCTGACCAAATCCCCAACTCCATTTGCAGAAATGCAGCCCCAAACTTGCAAGGAACCTCCACCATGCTTCACTGTTGCCTGCAGACACTCATTCGTGTACCGCTCTCCAGCCCTTCGGGAGAACAAACTGCCTTCTGCTACAGCCAAATATTTCAAATTTTGACTCATCAGTCCAGAGCACCTGCTGCCATTTTTTCTGCACCCCAGTTCCTGTGTTTTCGTGCATAGTTGAGTCGCTTGGCCTTGTTTCCACGCCGGAGGTATGGCTTTTTTGGCCGCAAGTCTTCCATGAAGGCCACTTCTGACCAGACTTCTCCGGATAGTAGATGGGTGTACCAGGGTCCCACTGTTTTCTGCCAATTCTGAGCTGATGGCACTGCTGGACATCTTCCGATTGTGAAGGGAAGTAAGCATGATGTGTCTTTCATCTGCTGCAGTAAGTTTCCTTGGCCGACCATTGCGTCTCTGGTCCTCAACGTTGCCTGTTTCTTTGTGCTTCTTCAAAAGAGCTTGGCAGCACATCTGGAAACCCCTGTCTGCCTTGAAATTTCTGCCTGGGAGAGACCTTACTGATGCAGTATAACTACCTTGTGTTTTGTTGCTGTGCTCAGTCTTGCCATGGTGTATGACTTTTGACAGTAAACTGTCTTCAGCAACCTCACCTTGTTAGCTGAGTTTGGCTGTTCCTCACCCAGTTTTATTCCTCCTACACAGCTGTTTCTGTTTCAGTTAATGATTGTGTTTCAACCTACATATTGAATTGATGATCATTAGCACCTGTTTGGTATAATTGTTTAATCATACACCTGACTATATGCCTACAAAATCCCTGACTTTGTGCAAGTGTACCTAGAAGAATTGATGCTGTTTTGAAGGCAAAGGGTGGTCACACCAAATATGGATTTGATTTAGATTTTTCTTCTGTTCACTCACTTTGCATTTAGTTAATTGATAAATATAATCTATTAACATGTCTATTTTTGAAAGCATTCTTACTTTACAGCATTTTTTCACACCTGCCTAAAACTTTTGCACAGTACTGTATATATATATATATATATACACACACAATATATATACAATATATATATACAATAATACAATGTATTAATTTAATACATACAATACATTTTTATAATTTTTCTAAATCTTTTCACTAAGAGAGACTAGAAAGTGCACAGCTTTGGCATCACAGCGTACTGCAGGCTAGCCTTCTTCCTGTCCTGGAGTTCTTTGTATCGCATGGTTAAGAGTAATACTTCTTAACTGTCAGGCATATTTAGTGCATGAATGATGCTGCAGAGAATGATAAAAGGCTACCATAGCACTGGGCACTGGGGCATGTTTAAGAGTAATACTTAAGCCTGACAGTTAATATTTAGTGCATGAATGATGCTGCAGAGAATGATAAAAGGCTGCCATAGCATTGGGCACTGGGGCATGTTTAAGAGTAATACTTATGCCTGACAGTTAATATTTAGTGCATGAATGATGCTGCAGAGAATGATAAAAGGCTGCCATAGCATTGGGCACTGGGGCATGTTTAAGAGTAATACCCATGCCTGACAGTTAATATTTAGTGCATGAATGATGCTGCAGAGAATGATAAAAGGCTGCCATAGCATTGGGCACTGGGGCATGTTTAAGAGTAATACTTATGCCTGACAGTTAATATTTAGTGCATGAATGATGCTGCAGAGAATGATAAAAGGCTGCCATAGCACTGGGCACTGGGGCATGTTTAAGAGTAATACTTATGCCTGACAGTTAATATTTAGTGCATGAATGATGCTGCAGAGAATGATAAAAAAGCTGCCATAGCATTGGGCACTGGGGCATGTTTAAGAGTAATACTTATGCCTGACAGTTAATATTTAGTGCATGAATGATGCTGCAGAGAATGATAAAAGGCTGCCATAGCATTGGGCACTGGGGCATGTTTAAGAGTAATACTTATGCCTGACAGTTAATATTTAGTGCATGAATGATGCTGCAGAGAATGATAAAAGGCTGCCATAGCATTGGGCACTGGGGCATGTTTAAGAGTAATACTTATGCCTGACAGTTAATATTTAGTGCATGAATGATGCTGCAGAGAATGATAAAAAACCTGCTGCCATAGCATTGGGCACTGGGGCATGTTTAAAAATAATACTTATGCCTGACAGTTAATATTTAGTGCATGAATGATGCTGCAGAGAATGATAAAAGGCTGCCATAGCATTGGGCACTGGGGCATGTTTAAGAGTAATACTTATGCCTGACAGTTAATATTTAGTGCATGAATGATGCTGCAGAGAATGATAAAAGGCTGCCATAGCATTGGGCACCTGGGGCATGTTTAAGAGTAATACTTATGCCTGACAGTTAATATTTAGTGCATGAATGATGCTGCAGAGAATGATAAAAGGCTGCCATAGCATTGGGCACTGGGGCATGTTTAAGAGTAATACTTATGCCTGACAGTTAATATTTAGTGCATGAATGATGCTGCAGAGAATGATAAAAGGCTGCCATAGCATTGGGCACTGGGGCATGTTTAAGAGTAATACTTATGCCTGACAGTTAATATTTAGTGCATGAATGATGCTGCAGAGAATGATAAAAAGGCTGCCATAGCATTGGGCACTGGGGCATGTTTAAGAGTAATACTTATGCCTGACAGTTAATATTTAGTGCATGAATGATGCTGCAGAGAATGATAAAAGACTGCCATAGCATTGGGCACTGGGGCATGTTTAAGAGTAATACTTATGCCTGACAGTTAATATTTAGTGCATGAATGATGCTGCAGAGAATGATAAAAGGCTGCCATAGCATTGGGCACTGGGGCATGTTTAAGAGTAATACTTATGCCTGACAGTTAATATTTAGTGCATGAATGATGCTGCAGAGAATGATAAAAGGCTGCCATAGCATTGGGCACTGGGGCACTGTGGGCTGCCACCCCGGACTCCACTTGTGTTTGCAAGGTGTGGCTGAGAAGAAAATACAATAATGTAGCCAAAAGCAGATGAGAGAACAACATGGAAAAGGGATTTAAGATAGCAGCAATCACAGGTACAAAGACAGAAACATGGGGTCACTGAATGTGAGGGAAAATACAAGAATAATGATTGCATGACAAACCAATGAGTAACTGATCTGTGATCGATCAATGATATGGTAGAATTGCTCACAAGTGTAACTGATCTGTGATCGATCAATGATATGGTAGAATTGCTCACAAGTGTAACTGATCTGTGATCGATCAATGATATGGTAGAATTGCTCACAAGTGTAACTGATCTGTGATCGATCAATTATATGGTAGAATTGCTCACAAGTGTAACTGATCTGTGATCGATCAATGATATGGTAGAATTGCTCACAAGTGTAACTGATCTGTGATCAATCAATTATATGGTAGAATTGCTCACAAGAGTAACTAATCTGTGATCGATCAATGCTATGGTAGAATTGCTCACTTAACTGTAATTAACCTCAGGTCTGCTGTACCCCACTTGTGACAAAGAGACAGAGCAGGCTATTAAGATAACCCTCAAGCCTCCTCACAAGCAGAAAGAAAGCAAAACAAACAAGCACATGTCAATAAAGAACACTGCAATGTTACAATAGGAGCAACGCATGTGGACTGAGCACAGACTACACATGTTTTAAAAGGGTGCTCTGGTTATCACTAGAAAGACTGGACTGAGCACAGACTACACGTTTTAAAAGGCTGCTCTAGTTATCACTAGAAAGACTGGACTGAGCACAGACTATACATGTTTTAAAAGGGTGCTCTGGTTGTCACTAGAAAGACTGGACTGAGCACAGACTATACATGTTTTAAAAGGGTGCTCTGGTTGTCACTAGAAAGACTGGACTGAGCACAGACTATACATGTTTTAAAAGGGGTGCTCTGGTTGTTACTAGAAAGACACACATTCACTTGGTTTGTAACAGAAGCCCCCCCCCCCTCAAGCAGCTGTTCTGAGTAATTTCTCAGGTACTGTACATGAGGCAGTTTTCAAAAGCAGTCTGGTTTTCAATCTTTGCCACAGCTACATCAATAAGAATGAATTTAGATACCAAGGCACCACGACTTCTACTTTCCATTGCACTCCAATGATAAGAAAGGACACATTCATTTAGCAAGGTCACATATTCTGTAGTTAAAAGCGATTTCACATTCTCCTTCTACTCTTAAACTGCATGCATGTATACAGATCCTGTCCACACATTGTATGTCCCTCATGCAGCCCTGTGTGCATCACCACAATGGCAAGCCCATTACTGCATTGTGTTAACTGTATCAAGAAAACTTGACTACACTTGTTTAAACCAAAGAGTTTGAGAAATGTATCCCGTCCTTGCATGGTGTGCTGTTCACCAGATTTAGTGCAAAAAGTGTAATAAAAAGAAATCAATATATTTTATAAGCAAGTATAATAGTATGTAGAGCTGACCCTGTGTTTCTTGTATTTCTATTGACTCCTATCCTAGTGAGGTTCAGAGATGACACATTTCTACTGTACAGCCTACAGTATATATAAAAAACCCTTTATTGGCAGAACTGCAATGTCATTTCAAATGGTTTTTTTAACAGGGCTGTAATTGTTGAATAATCTTTGTTACAGATGAGCTGATTGCAAATAGGAAGCTGTGAGGAGGCGTGAATAAAACGTTGTTGTTACAGTGCTTCCTCTGTGGTGTAGCGCAGAGGTACGCACTTCACTCTGACCCACACTTACAGTACCTGGTTTCTCAAGACATATTTTAAATATTTAAACACGGTCCTCTTCTGTGTACAGTATAAAGTGAAGTTTGATATTACATTCAACGTCCATAGATAGACTGGTAAACTGTATTTTTTTTCATAAAACCAAACTTTGTGTTTGAAAACAAACAGTGGAGGTACTTATAGGCTTCTGATATATACCTTCAAATAACTTACAAGGCAGGGCTTTGTGAACACGTTCCAGTACAGCAAAACTCACCAACTACTGGGTTCCATTTGTGCAGTAGGCTCAAGACAACTATTCAATTTGAAGTGAAAACGATATCATTATAGGATGCACGTGGAATGCACAGTATACACACGGAGGAACAAAGAGTGCAAAGAGAACGTTATTTACAGTTATGGGTCAACCTCAATCTCACAAATAGTACTCCGAATACTAAAAAAGACCCAACGAAATCACCTGCAGACTGTTGGTGATGTGCATTCACAGAAAGAGGTACAGCACTCGAGTCGGACGTGCAGCGGTGTAGACAATGTGCTCAGAGCCGTTATGTTTTGACACAAACTTGCACCGAAACCTAATGGCAACATAATTACATACAGCATGTTTACATTTTCGACAGGTAACGCAGTATTTAAAAAAACACACGTTTCATTTGTTTTGTTTTTTTACTCACCTGTTTCCATTGACACTCGTTCTCCAAGCAACAACCAGGGATAAATGTCTAAGATAAATTGTGTATATATGTTATTGTGTATAAATTGTATATATGTTTTTAATCCGTTTCGCTGTTTCCCTAGTTATACTAGTCTGGTTATTCCTTTCGTACAAAATCCGGAAATTGCCTGACTACACAGCACTGACGATATTAATATACTCAGACGCTGAACTTCAACTAAATGTAATGAAATCAATAACTGCACAAACTTGTCTTGATTGACATGTCAGTGCGTGTCTTCTGTCAACTCAAAAGACAGTTCTTTATATAACTGTCCAGTCCAATGCAGGTTTCAGTAAAAGTTTATTTTCTCCCTTTTTCGCTGCTCACTCTCTCTTGCTCGCTCGCTCGCTCGCTGGTGCTGGCAGTCAAAGATGTGTGATGTCACCAGTCGTACGTGTGCTCCAGGAAACCGTGTACAGAGCTAGCTCATTGTGGAAGTTGGACGACTGCCCCCTGGTGGAATTAGATCACTTTGCAAGAAGGCATTCAGGTGCGCTCAAAACGTGCTGCACATGGTCTGGAAGAGTAACAGAAGTACCCGAATCCTGTGTAACTTAACGGCAGGGACAAACAAGCCGTGTTTATCACCTAGCTTACAGTATTTACATCCCCAAGCGCTGTTTCAGCTGCTAGTAAGAAGACAAAAATAAAGTGTGGGTTTATTTGAGGTAAAACCCTTCCTATACTATAGGCACGTTGAAATAATGTATAGTGAATTGACACAATGATAACTTCAGAGTCGTGCTCAGGAGATGCTTGCTTTAGTTCTTCCCCTCACAGTGCTGACCTCAGCCCTGACCTCAGCACCCCCTCCCTGCCTTTCTCTATATTAAACGGGTGCATTTATTAGCATTAACAGCATTATAACCCTTCAACTTCTGATGAACATCTTCCATGTTTGTTGTGCAGGACTCTCTAGAAAAAAAAAAAAAAAAAAATCTAACTGTTTCTTCCTGGTATCAAAATATGCCTCAACAACATTGTGAGGAAAGAGCTAATGAAAAGATTATAATTACAGAACTATGATTCCGAGTGCAGCTCTGCCAAGTATGCTGTTATCTGGCTGCTATCAGGGAAAGAATGTTTTATTGGCTGAGAAAGTGTCAAAAAAAAGACATTGCTGACACACAGAGATAAGCCAGCAATTAGCTTTGCATGCAAAGGTATTGTATAAAGAGCAGTCATTTGAGAAGCATCAAGATCCTCCATGAACACACACCAGTGTCGCGTCCGCTGCTTTCTTCCACAAACTGGTAACTAATTGCTGCTTAATTTCTGTTAATAACCCATGACCTCATTATTGTGTATAATGGTCATGATTAAGCTGTAAAAGTGAGACTTGTGATTATTGGAATTAATAAAGGAAACTTAATATCTGCTTAAATCCTTGTGCACACTCCTTCACACACATAAATAATTTAGTTTGCTTACAACATGATATATGTTGATACCACTGCAGGTGCTCCTTAAAATCATATCTATTACATATGTAGTGGATTTATTCTCTGCTACCCAAAGAGACTCAGGATTCAGGTTGATTATCAGCTCTAGATATTTTAATCAATGTATACAGAGGAAGTCTAGGAAAGACTGTTAACACAAATGGGGTTACAGTAGATATTTATACAGGATTTTTACAAGCTTGAAGATAGGGTGTGTCTGGTGTATTTTGCAGCTGTGTTACCAGAAAGTTCAGTAGGACAATAAGATTGGGTATAGCACAAAATAAGATCAAAACAGCCATTGTTATCAGAGGTGATGGCCTAAGGGTGGGTGTAATGTTATTCAGAAGCTTGAGGGTTAACTGTTACCCTTCGCTGATGTAATCACCGTCTGCTATAGACTGAAAGGCATGTTGTATTCAGTTATATCGTCAGAATTCAATAATTTTCCTCTTCACATATATATACGAAGAGTGGACGATTATCTATTGAGAGATGACAAGGTATTGAGTAAGCATCTTAATCATAATCAGTGTTTTTTTTTGTGAACGGAGTGCGGAGGCAGTGGGAGACGCGAGGACTGTTGGTTTGTTTTATAGCGAGTGCTTGAAAACCGGCTTCTGTTTAATTGCATTGAGACGTTTTCACTGCTTGTGCCGGTTGCGCTATTTTGTAAACTCGGAGCTCCACAGCTGAAGTATTCTGTATAGATAACTAATAATTTCAAATTATTACTGAACAGCCTCCACACTCTGTGTTAGGGCGATGTGTATCGTGTAGGTGTTTTTACTTAACTTGTCTGTAACTGTAGCAGCCACCCAGTGACACCCAGTAGGGGTCCCAACACCGCCACTAGGGGGCACTACTAAACTAAATTAAAAGGTTTGGAAAAGAGACGAAGTGACCGAGGATGACAACAGAATGACAAAGGAGAATAAAAGTTCAAAGCTTTATTACAATGATCTAGGGTTTACATAAATCAGTCTAAATAACTATACAATAAAAAGCATTACAGTTTTACTAAAAACAAGGGGAGGGGAAATTAAATAAAGCCAGCCAATAGCCACAGTATATTTTAAAAGCATGGGATTAGACCAACATATAGCAGCGATTGCACTTCTCATTAAAAGTGGTAAATGGTTGGAAACATTGCTGTGTGGTCATAGGAGGCTGTGTGTTCCAGTAGTTAAAGAAAAGGGCTTGTAACCAGGAGGTCATTGTGTGACCCTGAGCAAGTCACTTAACCTCTTTGTGCTCCGTCTTTCGGGTGAGACGTAATTGTAAGTGACTCTGCAGCTGATGCATAGTTCACACACCCTAGTCTCTGCAAGTCGCCTTGGGTAAAGGCGTCTGCTAAATTAACAAATAATATTAAACAGCTCTTCCCAGCAAGGGTTCTACAACAAAAGCCAGATTGTTAATACACACAGGGTTTAACAGTAGGGAACGTTAGCAGCAATATATCAGGTTTAACTACATTAGAACAGTTAATTAAAATACAAGTTTAGTTATATTTAAGACAATTAGCAGCAAAGTTCAGGTTTAGCAGCAAAATAAGGGGCAACATAAATCGGGGGTTAATTAGTTGTTAGACTGGCAGGACTTCAATGTTAAACAAAAGGAACCACAACGTAATTGTCATTATTAGCAGGTCAATCAGGTTGCTATTGCCCTCAACCGCACCCATTAACCCCAAACCAAACTGATAATAATCAAAATACCAACAACAACTCATTACACATAAACACTCAGAAAACTAGCAAAAACGTAATAAAATATAAATCACTTAAGAACTACCGTGTCTACAACACACCAAGCATAATAATAATAAAAAATAAATAAATAAAAAAAAATAAACAACCCCTTTCGGTGCGCCGAGGACAGGACACAAACTGACTGACCTGCTTTAACAAACAAAGAAGCAATACCTCCCCCACCCGTAATTGCAGGCCAGCGAAGTATGATTAAGACAAACATGTTTGTACAAACGGTACATCTCTCCGACAAGTCCGTTTTTACTGTGGCCAGCAAGGCATCAAATCTGACAAAACTCCAGGTTTAGCCTGACAACACGCTGGGCCGAGTCTGTGACGTAGCTACCTTACCTAGTTCCTCATTCTTTGGTTGTGGGAGCAGTTTCCAGTAAATGAGATTGGTGAGCGTCATACGAGGAAATAATACAGCCTCGGATTGTTTTTACTGTTTTTTATTTTATATAGTGTTCAGTAGGTGACCGGCAGCATCTGAGCTTTTTTCTAAAACGTATTTTTTCACTTTCCCAGAACTTGTTTTTGCGGACCGTACTACATTAAGTTAGCAAACCACAACAGTGGGATCAATTTATGCGCAGGAAACGCGTAAGATACAGAAAGGAAGCAAGAAAATTAAAAGAAAACTGAAGTGCAGACAATACTGAGGTTTGATGCACACCGGTAACCTTTAATACATGTTGTTATCGTGATAGGCTTTCGCAAGGATGAGAAAGTTAGTGTAGTATGACATTTTGATTCTATTTACATTGCATATCTATTTTTTTTTTTTTTTTACTGTTGATCTAATATACGTGGTTTTGTTACACAAAATGGCTGTGTCGTGTTGCAGCTCAACTATCGACTTTGACAGCATTCCTTTGACAGCGCTGAATTTCACTGTTAGAAAGAAGCTCGCTCTTTATTTAAACCCAAAGCATGTGTCCGCAGCGGACTGGACTGCCCTGGCAGAGGCAATGGGATTCGAATACCTGGAAATCAAAAACTACGAACAGTACCAGAATCCCACAAAAATGATACTGGAGAACTGGCAAGGAACAAGCACGCAGGCCACCGTGGGGAAGTTGCTGGAGATGCTCACAGCAGTGGAACGAGTCGATGTTATCTCTGACCTGCAAGGGCTTATTGGTAAGTACTTTGAAATCCTTTCACTAAAATACACATCTGAACTATATATAAATCCTATATAAACACTGATACTATTTCTACTATAGAACTGACAACCGATTAATATTGTGCATCTATTGCAGTAATATTGTATCCTGATTTATCTAACTTGTGCTTAGTTTATGGTTCTGGTGTTTAGTGTCCAGGGAAGGCATATTGAATTCCCGGGACGCTCCAGGGAAAACAGGGACCGTTGGCAACCATACCCTCAACAGAAATTATTCCTCAGTTTCCTTGCATCTGGTCCAGGGATGGCAGTAAGACTCCTATTGCATAGTAATTTCACCCACTCCTGGTTTTACAACATGCTTAATCAGCCCCATTGTGTATAGGTAACAAGCTCAGGTGTGTCTTTTTGAACTCATAGAAAAACAAGGAATGGATCAAACTGCTGTGCAAAGGGAGTCTTATTGCCATCCCTGTGGTCATTTCAATAATATACCTAACAAGGGTAGTTCCTAAACCCAGGCCTGGGTGTGAGTTTCTAATCCTGCAATGCCTCCTCATCATTTAAAGGACACATCTGCTCTCTTGAATTGTACCCGTGAAAGGCCAGAGGTACAGATGAGACTGGCATGCTAACAATGGATTACTGTACTTCCTCAATTCTATTAAAACAATGCAAACATTCCTATTCTCTGTACTGCTTTTTCCCCAGCAGCGCCCCTGACTAACACACACAAACCAGTATTACACAACAGCGGTGTTACAGATTAACAACTCTGCTAATGCACTCGCTGCTCACGAGCCTGCTAGACTCCAGCCTTTTCTTCGATGCAATGCAAGTCAGAGTAAAAAGAGATTTAGTTTCGGCAGACCTAAATCACTACAAACAGGAAAAAAAGACATGGTTAATACTGCCATGAAGAGGAGGGTGTTGTCACTTCCTGATAGAAACTTCCACTAGCCCTGCAGCCAGTCCTGGCTTTCAGTATATTATTGAAATGAACAGCTGCCAGGAGGTTGCACAATCAGGCCCTTGCGAAATGTGTTCTGAATGAACTGATCACACTGGAATAAGTCTCGCCTGTATCTGCAGCTTGACTGTTAGGAGCTGTTCATTCAGCTATGAGGGAATTGACAATATGTTTAACAGGTTGCTCAAAGTCCTGGCTACTGAATCATTTCAGTAATATGCTGGGTGCAGCAGGGCTAGTGTGAGTGACTAACCTGCACAAACAAACACGCAAGATTTACAAATCTCTTTTTTGGGGTATAATAAAATCTTCAAAAAGCAGTATGGCATTTTCGAGTGGTGTTTTTTCGAATGGTGATGTTGCTGTTACTTCTCATGGTTATTTTGCAATGTGAATATTGAAACCAGCCTCTCAGTGTAGTTTTCAGTTGTTTCAGATCCTCCACAAGAAGCGTGGTGCGGTCCTTCTGTGACAGTGGGGCTTTTTGCAGAAGCTCAGGGGGAAGAACACTTGAAGTAGCGGTTTGTAGTGCCGGTCAGGCTGGGTTTGATTGCAGCGTCCAGCACACCCGGGGCAGTTACAATTACAGCAGCATTGTGTGCTGAAATTGCAACTCCAATTACAGTGATGCTACAGTAATTGCAATTATAATTACAATCACACTAAAAAGTAGCTCCACTCATTAACTTGTTTATTCTACCAAGCAGTAATCACAGGTACACGTACAGAAACGTACTACAGTATAGAATGTGTCTCAAACAAACAAGGTCACTAAAAGTATTTGAAAATAGAAGAATGTTTTCTCGGTATAAAACACGACATGGAACTGTGAATGATTAAGCTTGGAAAGGTGCGCAATTGAACTGATCAATTATATGGCAATTACAAATACAATTACACAGGTGTGCCATGCTTCAATTACAATTACACAGGGGTGCCATGCTTCAATTACAATTACACAGGGGTGCCATGCTTCAACTACAATTACACAAGTGTGCCATGCTTCAACTACAATTACACAAGTGTGCCATGCTTCAACTACAATTTTAATTGAAATTAATTAGGAATTCCACAATGCCATTGTAATTGAGCCCAGCTCTGGCATCCAGTAGGGGTTGCAGTAATGTGGTGAGGTGAACTACCCTGAACACACACAGTGTATCTCACTCCCTGTGATCTCTAAGTCAAGATCAGCAGCAATAACTCACCCTGCGCTCCACACAGCTGTGCTTTACTGGGTGAGCCACTGGGACTCTGAACAATACGTTTAACAGAAGGAAAAATAATACAAGCACCCAGGAACAGTGCTTTCCACAAGATGCTGAGAGGCTCATATTGGAAAAAGTGTATTCAGAATAAGCAACTAGTAATACTCTTCAACAGCCAGCAGTTTAAGGGTGAGGAAATGTGTGTGTCTATACTGTAGGAGCAGTGTCTGCAGTGAAATGTGTGTGCCTATACTGTAGGAGCAGTGTCTGCAGTGAAATGTGTGTGCCTATACTGTAGGAGCAGTGTCTGCAGTGAAATGTGTGTGCCTATACTGTAGGAGCAGTGTCTGCAGTGAAATGTGTGTGCCTATACTGTAGGAGCAGTGACTGCAGTGAAATGTGTGCCTATACTGTAGGAGCAGTGTCTGCAGTGAAATGCTCTCCTCTTTGCAGAGGAAGACTGCAGGAAGTATCTCAAGAAGAAGCAGCTTCAAGAACAGCCTGTGCAGGTCCCTGAGGTGGACAGCTGTGTGCCAAAGACCCTGGAAATGAACGGGATCACTATCGATGATGACCCCTCGGGTAAGTGTTCAGAACCAGCTGTCTGTGCCTGGCACCCTGGAAATGAACGGGATCACTATCAATGATGACCCCTCGGGTAAGTGTTCAGAACCAGCTGTCTGTGCCTGGCACCCTGGAAATGAACGGGATCACTATCAATGATGACCCCTCGGGTAAGTGTTCAGAACCAGCTGTCTGTCCCTGGCACCCTGGAAATGAACGGGATCACTATCGATGATGAGCCCTCGGGTAAGTGTTCAGAACCAGCTGTCTGTGCCTGGCAGTATACTGTGTATATATATATATATATATATATATATATATATATATATATATATATATATTATAAGTAAGTACGTAATATGTATGTAGTTACAGGCTTTTGATGCCATGGTAACTACACCCACTCATTTCTGTTTAAATCTATTCATGTGATTGTGATGTCATTTACTAGATTGTTAATGATGTCCCGATCTCCTATTCCTTTCTAACACTGATACCCATGTGTCCCCAGGTCACATGCCTGAGCTGTTTGATGCTTTCATCTGCTACTGCCACAGGGATATCGACTTCGTCCACGAGATGATCAGACAGCTGGAGCAGACAGAGTGCAAGCTCAAGCTCTGTGTGTTCGACAGAGACGTGCTCCCTGGGACCTGCGTGTGGAGCATCACCAGCGAACTCATAGAAAAGAGGTGGGCTCTCTCCTGTCTTTCACAGAGCTCTATAAAAGAGAGCTCTCCTCTTTCACAGAGCTCTATAAAGGTGAACTCTCCTCTTTCACAGAGCTCTATAAAGGTGAACTCTCCTCTCTTTCATGGAGCTCTAAAGGTGAGCTGTCTCTTTCATGGAGCTCTATAAAGGTGAGCTCTCTCCTCTTTCACAGAGCTCTATAAAGGTGAGCTCTCTTTCACAGAGCTTTATAAGAGTTCTCTCCTGTCTTATACAGAGCTCTATAAAGGTGGGCTCTCCTCTTTCATGCAGCTCTACAAAGGGGAGCTTTCTGTTTCACGGAGCTCTATAAAGGGAAGCTCTCTATAAAAGGAAGCTCTGTCTTTCATGGAGCTCTCTGGGACAGTGTGAATTAAGGGACGCAGGCTAATCTGTCCGTCTTGTGTACATGCTGAGTGAGTCCAGCCAGAGAGGATGGCGACGCTACGAAGACTCAGCACTGAACTTCATTGGCAAATTTGGGGTGTTAACGCAAGTGTTGAAATGCCCTTATTTGTAAGTTTCTGAAAAAATCTAAACTCTGTAACATCATGTCTAAAATAGTTTTTTAGGTGCTTCGATAGATGTGTGTCGCTGATCTGTTTTATATGGCCGATGTAGTATAACAACCAATCACTGACCAGTTCAAAGTCAACCAGGATTATGTTTCTGTCTTATAGGTGTAAGCGGATGGTGGTGATCATTTCAGACGATTACCTTGACAGTGACGCATGTGATTTCCAGACCAAATTTGCCCTGAGCCTCTGCCCAGGTGAGACCTTATGAGCCAGATTAAGAAACAGAAAAAGCTTTTAAGCAGTTAGGCCTGAAACCCTGGTTTTAAACAACTTTCTCAGTTCTGGTGACCACGGTGCCTGTTATGTGTTATTATAAGGAGGTGCTGATACTTGTACTCATAATTGCCTTTAAGAAGTATTTATCGGCAAATAATAAACAAATCCATTCTTTAATGTTTTTCATTTCAAAACAAAAGTTGTCCTCCCCTCACCTTTACAATTGTGTACCACTCAATGGCAATTAACTTCCGCACAGTGTTTTAAAAGTCGATTGGAAGCAAATTTTATCCGGGGCGCTGATGTTTTTACTGCCGCACTGCCTTACCGAGGTCTTGCTTAATTGCCATTGATTGGTACTCGATTGTAAAGGACAGCTTTTTAACCCCTGCCAATTTTAAATACTTCTTAGGCAATCTAAGGCAATCACGAGTATCAACATGCCCCCTAGTCATTAAGCACTTGATCGTCCTGTAATACAGGTAATGTAATAGAGACTGAGCATATAAAAAAGTGCTATAGTGAAGAAAGTGACCTTTAATTCTGCCCCATTGCAACTGTAACAGAGGGGACAGAAATGACTTATTTTGAGCATTTTAACCATTTTGTATTCACTGTGGCTGGATAAGTTCATTTACTTCCATTTATTAAACATGGGAACAGTGGATATATACTGTATATTGTACACATATCTAAGGCCTCGTACACACACACTGCAGTTGGCTCGACAACCGTATTTACAAACGGCACTTGCTGTGGGTGTTTGTTGCACACACACACACACACATCTTTCACTACTGAAGTGAGTGCACTCCCTGGTTAAACAAACCACTGAACTCGGGCCATCTTTACATGACATTCGATAGGTTTTGTGTGAGAACATGGAGGCTGTTTTTTTGTTTATGCTTTTGGAAGAAAGTAGAATGCGTAATCGATCGAGAGCTCGTCAGCTCATTATGCTCTTTTTTGCAAAACCAGCGGAGATGCCGTTTTGCTTTTTCTGCACTGCTAAATATAGTGGTGACGATCTGCAGTATCGTGACGGTAGATTGAAACATTTGGGCGATCTTCTGACCAGAAGGCTGGTGGGAACGACTTGAGTGGTTTCCAAATGACTGGATTAAAAATGTACACATGTCTAAGGAGTCGTATATGCGTCTTTATTATTTACTGAGACATTTCCTGGAGTGCCAAAACACACAGATGAGACGTTCGGTATCGATGGAAAAACGAGTTGCGGTCGCACTGTGGCGTTTGGGAACACAAATTGTCCCATATTATTTTATTTAAGTTGTAAAACCAAAAATATTTATTTTTCTTGCAACAAAATATTATACAACTGTACTTTGATTAAATTAAAAAAAAACTGTATTATATGTATGCACTATTTACCAGTTAAGAATTTACTATTCATCAATATTACAAAATCAACTTGGCTCATCAGGCACCTCTATTTTTTTAGCCATGTTTATCACATGGAAATGTCTGATAAACAATGACATCGTTAGTTGCGCAGAAATCTACTGAGCACCACCTGCGGTTGTGTTAGTGCGGTTGTAATACAGTTAGTGCGCATTAATTACCCAGCTGAATTAATAACCGCACTCGATACTTGTTCCGAACAGGATTAACTAGTACAGTTGTCGCTGCCCTTTGTAACCGAACTGTGTGTGTATACAAACCGTATTAAGAGCAAAAGGTGAACTCACATCTGCATTTAGCCTGTGTGTGTACATTGCCTTTCAGTGTTTGTCTCCTAATAGAGTGGTTAATTCCATCATACTGTACACGTTACAACAGTTTGTATTCTGTGTCCTGACAGGTGCCCGCTCAAAACGCCTGATCCCAGTCAAGTACAAGCCCATGAAAAAGAAGTTCCCCAGCATCCTGCGGTTCCTGACGCTCTGCGACTACACCAACCCCTGCACCACGTCCTGGTTCTGGGGCCGGCTGGCCAAGGCGCTCTCTCTCCCATAGATACCGGGCTGCTGCCTGTGCATTCGGAGCAGCATAGCCATGGACATGAAGGGAAAGCCAGCCTTTTGTCTGCTTGCGTATTGGCAGACTGTGCTTACAACTCTGCTTCGATACAGGGCTTGCACTGTAGATGAAGTGTACTTTTGCTGGAGTTTGGTCTAAAATGCATGAGGATATTTCCAAGTTAAAAAACGTCTGAACTCTCCGTCATACATACTTTTGGAGTGTCTAAAGTGTATTCTTTACCAGGGAGTTTTCATGTATTGCACTCACACAGCAGCTTGTAAAAGTAACACCTTTAAAAAAAAAAAAAAGTATTATATTTACTTCTGCTTTGGAGAAAAAAAATAATCCTTCAAACAATATTCTATTTGTTGTATACATTAAACTGGAACATTTATTGTAATTAATTAAAATGAATGAATCGCTCCCGGCACAGCCACCTTTACCAAGAGGGAGTGCACCTCTCCTACCCCCAGGGTCCTAAAGCCTCCAGATTCACTATCTATCTATCTATCTATCTATCTATCTATCTATATATATATATAGACACACAGACACACAGGCTAACTTCACTATAACGAACCCCCATGGGACCTGGAGAAATGTTTGTTATATCGGTGTGTTCACTATAATAGGGTTTGGCATTTTTCTGTAGAATAATGATTAAACGGCAAATTTGAATTGAACATCAATATATAGTACTTTTATGACGATTCCTTCACAATGATCAGCATTTAAATGGTATTGTGACAAGGTACTCGTGTCACGTGTGGGTAACCGCATTGCAAGAGAGACATGGGATTTGGAGTTGAAACGCCAGCACAGGCGCAGGATTTATTAAGCACAAAAACAGAAAGTAAACAAACGGGTCATGTGACGCTACCAACGATGGTAACGCACAGAGGACACATACAAGACAGGCAGGCAGCAAGTCTCAATCGAGCGCCTGTAAACAATCATTTGATCAAACAGAACAACTCCAAAAACCACACAAAACAAACCCGTTTCCACATATAAATTACACCAACATTAATTTCCCCCTGTGTAGGGCAATCACCCTGCTACAGGTATGTTTAAAAGAAAACAGTAAAGAAATGACAAAGGAAAGAGCGTACAGTTACATGCTGAATACAGTAATTACATGTCCTATTGAAAAAACTATCCCATTGCTCCTCACGCCCGTTGTCTGGTTGCAGTTTGTGTGAAGATGACAGACAGGCAACGATTGCATTCGTCATGCATGATTCGTACTACAAAAGATCATCTTTGAATTAGCGTTATGTTTGAATTAGTCAGCCATGGTCTTTGTTTTCACTGAGAGAATAGAGCTGTAAGCCCTAAGCGAGAGGAGATTGTTTCAGTTCTATTACATTTTTAAGTAGGTTTTTTAAAACAGTATTTTTTTTTACAACTGCAGTGTTTCTTATATAAAAATGAATGTACAGTATAAACTCTTTGATTTGAATAACCAATAAATACATGTTTAAAAATGAAATTGTGCAGGACAGTGTTGGGCGTGGATGTAATTGACTGGAATGCTGGTCCAGACTATTTGCTGGGAGGGGAGGGGAGCCCATCAACGCAGAATAGTACACTGTAGCACTGTAGTGGATATTTACTTAATTTACTTATCTAGGGAATTAATCCCAACTACTAATTTTGTTTTAACTTGTATTCTAATTATTGCACCCAAATGGAAAGCCGCAATAATTAGTATTTCAAAACGAGATGGCAAACTTTTCTGCTACCCGTACTTGTTTAGCACCAGGTTCACGTAGTGCCTCCAAAATATGAACTTTATCGGCTACAGAAAGGTCTACACCTTTTGAAGACATGATGACAGACGACTCAATAAATGTACAGCTGCGTTATGAAAACTGATACATCAATAGACACTGCGATGTGTATGTGCCGTAGCCATAGAAATTGTAAAAAAAAACTTGTACGGGTTTTAGTTTAATCATCACCCTGAAATACGCGTTTGGCACATACTAAACATTTGAGTGTTCTTCGTAAAATAACTGTATAAAACACTTACTGTTGTTCAATACTCCCAGTGTTATGGTTTTACATACACAAACATTTCATGCCTATGTACATTTAAATCGTATTAGATTTAATACAAAATAACAGCAAATATATATACATATAGTAGCGATCTTGGTTCCCGCAGGCAGGCGAGGCAATCCACACACAGGCGGAGGGCTGGCGCAAACCCAGAACCTCTCGCACTAAAAGCGCCGATACCGCTGTACAAAAGAGAGAAGAGCCATTGCAAGGAGCGTGTATCGGGTTTATGCCTTCTGTGTGTGATTACGTCACCAGCCCTACTGATGCCTTCCCCCGCGCACGCTACAATATATATATATATATATATATATATATATATATATATATATATATATATATATATATATTTAGACATATCAAATTTATCTTATCTCTGTCCATGGATTATTACAGCAATCCTAGGTGGAGGAAATTGCTGCTGTACCCTTAAGCAAGGTACTTTACCTAGATAACTCCAGTAAAAACCCAACTGTATATAAAAATAATGTGATATATTGTAACAATTGTAAATCGCCCTGGATAAGGGCGTCTGCTAAAAAATTAATAATAATTATTACCAAAGTGTACTGTCTGTTTTATCCACTAGTTGTCGCTGTTTCCCATTAACCCTTAAAATGCCAGGAAGTCTATAATAAATTAATCAAGTCCCTTTGAAGCTTGGAGAGGGTGATATTTTCTTGTGGTCTGGCAGTTAAGAGGTTAGATCTGTTTTTTTCTTTACATAGCAAATGCAAGTTAACTGTTTTAAGGGGGAGGGAATATTTTGGACTGTAAAACACAGAATGGCTTTCTAGTATTATGTTTCATTAAGCTCAATTCCCAATTAAATATAAAGATCCAAAATATCATTACAGTACATACACTCATAAGCTGATAATGACAAACTTCAGTTTCTAACATCACCCAAACAGTGATCTTACATACAGTAGAAGTTTTATTTCACGGGTTGTACAATGGCTGTCATGGGTCTGTGGGTTTTAATGTCAATTTGAAGGTCACTTGGGTGGTCTGAGAAACATGCTTTAGGTCAGATCAGATGTTTGTTTGATAACGTGCTGCTTGAGAAACATGAACTGTAACCCAAACCTGCTATGGCGATAACCATGAATTTTCAAACTTCAATATCAGTTCTATGGATCAGTAGCCTATGTATAACATTGGTGATTCAAAAAACAAGACTAGATTACAGAGGTGTCCAGTCCCGGTCCTGGAGAACCATTCCGCTCCAGGTTTAACAGGTCAAATGAGATCATGAACTACTTCAGGGTCTGGATGGAGGTTTGTTTGGTTCAATTAAACAATCTAGAACAGGGCTGGAACAAAGACCAGGAGTGGGAGTGGGAGTGGGAGGGTCAACCTTGGCCACCCATGGGGTAGGTGTACAGTAGTTGCTACTAAAAAGTTCTAATGGGAGCTTGACTTATAATTTACAATCACAATGTGAATGTGGTTAGCATAAATAATTCACAACATTGTGTGTGAGCCAATCACTCGACAGGATGTGTACAGGTCATTGAACACTGCATGAATGTGATTGGTGGAGAGGTAAGCCATATTTCAAGTCTGTGTTACTCTATTCACACTACCTAAGCATTGCATATTGCACGCTCAACGTGTACCAGCACTCTGCTGTATCAGGTGCCATATTGCTTCCAAATCCAAAGTAGGCAGCTTATCAGCAATCGTCTTTGTTTCCTAACAGCATTACTGGCAGCTGTTAATAGCATTGATTAGCTTAGAGGAATGCTAGCCAGCCCTTTATAATCCATGCATTATATCTTATAATAATTATCCTTGTTTTCACTGGCCACCTTATGTTTGTGATGAAGAGCTACAATAACTTCTATTTATTATTTACCTGGTACAGCACATTGTTTTTGGTTTCTAGGGTGACTAGAGCTCCAGCTCCTAAAAAGTTGCAGAGTTCAAGTTACTTATAAAATGTTATAACTAACTTGAAATCTGCAACTGTTTGGAGCTGAAAACAATTAAAAAGGTTTAATTAAGCAAATGATCAGTTCTATTAAGGGTCTAGTTAAGTAATTGAGAGCTCAGCTGGAATGAAAACCAGTAGACGCAGGGCTCCCCAGGTCCGGGGTTGAAAACCAGCAGACACAGGGCTCCCCAGGACCGGGGTTGAAAACCAGCAGACACAGGGCTCCCCAGGACCGGGGTTGAAAACCAGCAGACACAGGGCTCCCCAGGACCGGGGCTGAAAACCAGCAGACACAGGGCTCCCCAGGACCAGGGTTAAAAACCAGCAGACACAGGGCTCCCCAGGACCGGGGTTGAAAACCAGCAGACACAGGGCTCCCAGGACCGGGGTTGAAAACCAGCAGACACAGGGCTCCCCAGGACCGGGGCTGAAAACCAGCAGACACAGGGCTCCCCAGGACTGGGGTTTAAAACCAGCAGACACAGGGCTCCCCAGGACCGGGGTTGAAAACCAGCAGACACAGGGCTCCCCAGGACCGGGGCTGAAAACCAGCAGACACAGGGCTCCCCAGGACCAGGGTTGAAAACCCATGCTTTAAAGAGATGATGCACATGAGTTTGTAGTAAGTGCTGCTTGAATACTCTCCATGCTAATCATCCTGTTGTATCTATCTCTTTTTTTAAAACAGTATTTGCTCATTTGTTTGATGTGTGCAACACACAGCTTGTTTCCACGATGCTGTGACACCGTGCTGGCACGGCACTCGCATCCTTTCCTTACCGTGACACACTGTCTCTGTGCATGTTTTAAATTCCATGCTGTGCCGTGCCTTGTCAGCACTGTACCTTGTGGGCACCCTGGCATATCTCACACTGGCACGGCAGTGTTACCATGCCAACAGACAGCATGCAATGTCATTCTGTCATATCATTTACGTGGGGACAGATTTTAGCATGCTGCTGTCAACATGCTCTGTAGGGAACAGAACAGAACACCTCATCTCTAAAGAGCAAGGATCCAAAGGTGTGGACTGAACAGGTGAATAGCCCTTGGTGCTGAATCATTGCTGGATTCCACATTGTGCCCTCATGCCCCAGCCCTGGTCGTTGATGACAGCATGTGAATGGGCAGTTCATTGATACCACAGCAGCAGTAAAAAGGACTGGCAGCCCAGGACACGGCGTTCCTGCACATGAAAACAATGTGATCTCTTCACAGGGAGGACATGCAAGCAATGCTTCAGACATGCTCAGCAGTATGGAGATGTGGCGAAGTGGTTTGCGTAGAGGTGATGCAGTGCTCAGGAATGATTTGAAACAACACAGCTCACAGTTAAACAGCTCTTTATTTGGCTAGGTTGCTTGTTTTGCAACCAGAAGTAATAATACCTGGCTCTACAAAACAATGTGTATCGTGCAGGTAAACCATGGGGTTCAGTCCCAAAATAATAATAAACACTAAACAAGACACACACAAACACAACAAACACAAGTGCTCTTAGTGAAAGTGGTGATTTACAGGTTTATACGTGCACAATGGTGAAGTGTAGTCCAGGGCCGCTGAGAGCCGTCATGGACCCCGGGGAAGGATTGGTATGTCCTGCTGCCGCCCCCCGTAGGTAAGTGAATAAATTTTTTTTTTGTACAAACGCCATGTGTAATAGTCATTAACTGGAAGCTTACTTAACATCAAATAATATACGTTTTTAGCATTAAACTACATTTTAATGGTGTTGCTATTTTATTTATCCCATGCCAAAAATAAACCACTCATCTCTGCTCTTAACTAATAGCCTGTATTGGTAAATATATTTGTATTTTAAGCAATATAACCGATCATTCTCTAATTGTGTTTACCACCAGCTGAAGAAAGTACTTTATTTATTTTACACGATAAAATTTTTCTAACAAACTGCTGCACCACGTTGTTTTGAGCAAATTATAGATCTTAATAATAGAATAATTCATACTGTGGTATATATTGTGCAACTTTAAGGTTCTTTTAAAGTTTTTAAAAGTCTTTAAAAAAATACATAAAATTGCTATGCCTTTTTTTCAGCTTTTTGGTGTAGCAAAATATGAAATGCGAAAGTTCAAGTCACTGTGTGAAAGGAAGTGTTTTACAGCACCTGGATACACAATCATTACACCACAGAAGCACATCGGCTCGGTGTGCAGTGCTGGAGTTTTTCTTTTTAATGTGGTGGTGGGAACGCAAAGGGTCTTGTGCAGGGCTAGTTGTTTTAAAACGTTATATATATATATTAATATATAAATATATATATATGTTCCCCCTGCATCAGGGCCCCCTTCGGGGGTGTTGGACCCCCTTCGAGGTGTTGGGCCCCGGGCAAATTTCCCCGTCCTCCCCGCCCTCTTGGTGGGCCTGGTGTAGTCCAGGTTTAATTACTGGCTGTTTAGCTACAGTTCCCGCATATTAGCCTTCTATATGACAAACGTAACAGTTTAATAGACAAACAAAACAACACACAAAAACTCACGGTTTCTTTATAACACAGTACTCCTTCACTGGTCCTATCGTAACCATAACAAAGGAACAGATTGCTTCGCCACATCCCGATATACCCTCAGTCACGCCCCCTTTGGTAGTGAGTGCAATCACGTATCCTCCAATCCGTGACTGACTCATCGCCTACCGCATTAAGGCGATGTCTTCTGGTATTGTGACTCCGCCCCCTTTCTGGATGGCCGACTTCCGACTGACCCTGGAATGAACTGCCAAACCATCCTGTCTGGGGCACACTGTTCCTGTTACACAGCGCCCTCACAGGTCGGGAGGGAGATTGTTGACTAGGATACATTCGCTCTCTGTCACAGGGGATTAATATTCACAATTAAACTACAAGGAAAGTGCCTTCCACTCCAAAGTAGAGCGATACTGTATAACATCAGAATTGAAATACTGTTGCTGTAGAATAATCAGTGGGGATGGAGGTTTCATTGGGACAAATAAACAATTTAGAACAGGGTTGGAACAAAGACCAGGACTGGAAGAGCCAACTTTGGCCAGCCCTGACATAAGATTAGAAAATTACTTGACAAGGCGAGACAGAGTCTGGTCCCAACTGTGGAGTCTACAGTAGTTACTGTAGAGGTTCAGCTCAGTAAACTGTGTGTGTAATTAACTCTACATCATATTTCAAACAATGCAGATTACAGTGTATCATTCCCCTTGACAACAGTTTCATTGAAAAAACTAAACAAAAACAAAGACAAGCAGCAATCAGGTAAGAGATGAATTACTGTGAATGAAAACCACAAACTAAACCAACAGTATGACTCAAACTCAAATTAAACTAGCATTTTAATGGGAATTGTACAGCGCAGTAGTACAAATGTACTCTAAAGGATTCTCTGATCACAATGTGTTCTTTAAAGATAAAGCAGCTACAATTCTTGTGTGTTTTTTCTTTGTTTTTGTTTCTGTCCCCTTATCATTTTAAATGTTTGCAGTTATTTGGAGCGGTTCAATTTCATTCACTCAAACACTGTGTTTTGTTTTTATTTTGTGATAAGTCTGTGTTAAGAGGCTTTGACTTCGAGTTCAGGAGCTGTTTAAAGGCGTATGAGCCTCTGTATCTACCTTCAGTTCTGCTGGCAGTGCACTGCTGTGATTTTACTAATAGTATAATACAAATATACTTTGGCTGTTTATCCTACATTATACACACGCAAACATATATACATTACTGGAATAACTCTGTGAAGAAGAAAGAAGCATAGAAAGCTGCAACTCTTTTATTTTGCATAACAGGGTCAAACAGCAGATCAGCAAGTACTCTAAAAACACTCCACTCCACTTTTCTGACCCCACATCCCACCCCACACTCCACTCGACACTCCGGACCCCACATCCCACCCCACACTCCACTCCACACTCCTGACCCCACATCCCACCCCACACTCCTGACCCCACATCCCACCCCACACTCCACACTCCTGACCCCACATCCCACCCCACACTCCTGACCCCACATCACACCCCACACTCCACTCCACACTCCTGACCCCACATCCCACCCCACACTCCTGACCCCACATCCCACCCCCTCCACTCCACACTCCTGACCCCACATCCCAATCCACTCTTCTGAACCCACCCCACACTCCACATCCCACTCCACTCTTCCAAACCCACATCCCACCCCACACTCCACTCCACACTCCTGACCCCACATCCCACCTCACACTCCACTCCACACTCCTGACCCCACATCCCACCTCACACTCCACACTCCTGACCCCACATCCCACCCCACACTCCACCCCAATCCTGACCCCACATCCCACTCCACACACCTGACCCCACATCCTACCCCACACTCCACCCCACACTCCTGACCCCATCCCACACGACACTCCTCACCCCACACCCCTCACCCCTCACCCCTTACTCCTCACTCCATACCCCACACTCCTCTCCTCACCCCACACCCCTCACTCCATACCCCACACTCCTCACTCCACATCCCTCTCTCCACTCTACACTGCTCACCCCACACTCAATAACTGCTAGCACTCAGGCTGCTAATCCCCAAACCTGCAACACTGTAATAACCAGAAAGAGTCCCAGCCAATCAGAAGGCTGCCAGCACCCCCCCCCCCCACAATAACACAGCTCTGCACACAGCTCTGCACAATGCAAACACAGTAACACAGCTCTGCACAATGCAAACACAAAAACACAGTCCCGTCGCCAGCCCCTTTTTACTACTGTATATAATACAGCAATAAAAATACAATACAATGAGTTCCAAAATACAATGAGTTGTACCTATATATATATATATATATATATATATATATATATATATATATATATATATTCTTCTTCTCTGTATAAAAATCTACCACTGTATGTTATTATAGTGACGAGTGTGCTTTCAAAGGACACACTGCATCCGTCTGATCGCAGTGGCCAATCAAAAGCTAGACGTGCCCTCTGTCTTTGGGTGAGTTCACGACACTTTTTTGCCGGCTAGATTGCAGATGGGAGTCTGCGCGTAACGTCAATGTCTGTGCAGACGGAGCGTGGACAGCTTTGGTAGAGGAACAACAGTTCTGAGCAGAACCAAAATGGAGGTGGTGTTGAGAGAAATTCTAATCGCAGAAGAAGTGGATGCAATCGAAGTTCCCTTTGTGCTCCACCAGCTTCATAATTTACAGCATGATCAGAAAAAGTATAGTAGAAACAGTCCCTGCTATAAAGATATAATATAAACGTATGTTTTGTGATGTGAGATAAATTAATGAGTATTATAACGGGCAGGATCCCCCCCCCCCCGCCCTCTCACAAAGGGGTTGTTAGACAGTACTGTATTTTGATCTGGGACAGAAATAGTTCAAATACTTGCACATATGGTCACATATCTCACTTAAACTACCTGTTATTAAAGCTGATTTATTTTTAATTCAAAGTAGGTAATTCCCTGTCCGTGATAGCCTTTCATCAATAACCAATTACACATGCTGAAAATAACAGAGCGGGTTTTTTTTACATGTTTAAACCTTTAGAATAAATATCTGAATATTTGAAAAGTATAATAACTGTGTGGAAAAAGAATCAAATCATTTTAATTTGTATTACAAATCATTCATACGATAATTAATGACATGACTCGAAGGCGATTCACACCCCCTGAATAGGTGGCAGTAGCACATGAAGTGAGGATTATATTGTATCTGGTTGCCTATACTTCTTTGTCAGCCAACGCTCGTCTATTGTTTTGAGCTCCAGCGCAGTACCTCTTGAGAAGCTGCGCGGCTGTGCAGACTTTTAAGCTTGTGACCCGGTGACGTCTTTTCTGGCTGAGTTCACGCAGACGATGAATTTGGACAGGTTTTCCGCAGAAATCGTATCGTGAACGCACCCTTTTTTTCATAGCGATCTGGTGAAGGCGGAAGTTTAGAAATTGTAGGCGCGCTCGTGAGATCATTGTTTGACTGACAATCACAAGCACCAATAACTTGCGGGGGTACATGAACACGGCCAATCTGAAGCTGATATGAGCACAGGCTTAATGGCGCATTGAATTTATTTCGAGGGTTTTTTTGCCATTTAAAGTGTGGACAAACTGGACAATATCCTTCTGTACAGACCATTGCTCAGCCTTTACGCTTTCCACGCAGATTCAACATCTGAAATTACCGCTGGCAAGCATATTAAACCATTTGTTATATAAATAAATACAAAGTGAATCTATTAAAAAACAAAACAAAACAAAAAAAACTGTTTGAATAAGACATTTTTGATGTACAGCTTTACATACAGCAGCACCCACACAACTGTAACGGTGGGGTATATATATATATATATATATATATATATATATATATATATATTCTAAGAAGTTAACCTCGAGATTGCCACACTCAACATGGCCGAACTTGGCCTCCACTTCCGGTGATGTCACCGAGGAGGTGGGCGGGGAATCTCCAGCTAGTGGCAAAGTTTTGGAATGATAGTTGGTGGTTGGCTTTGTGAAAGACTGAGGGCAAGTGCTGTTTCTGCTCGGCCAAGGGGAATACTGTTTTAATTTCCAGTGAAACAAAACATCACGGCTCGAGGGTTAACATTTATACAGAAGCGTTTTCAATCTGAACGACAGTAATGACGGAGGACGTGAGCGCACTGCCTTGGTCTATCAGCAAGGATGATTACGAGCTGGTGGAGGTGATAGGTGAGTGTGATTGTGCACACATGTGTGTGTGTTACATTGTACATGGTGTTCGTTCTGAGAGGCACAGACATGTATCCTCGCCCGTGTTATTATATGGGCTGTTTATTTTGAAAGATGACATTGACGGGCTTTCTAATCAGTGAAAGTCTTGATTAAATAACATAACGTTTTTGAATGTAAAGACATTCATTTAAACACAGTGCTCCCTGTGCACGGTCCGGACAGTACACCACACTAGTGCTGTTGGAACTGAACTGTAGAATATATATGAGCTTGCCCTGGCATAACTTCAGGATAGGATAATAATGCTAAGATGAGAATGGATGATAATAGCAATACATGTTCTGTTAAATGTTTTTAATGCAACGGATTCGTTTCTTTTGCTGTGCAGTTACTGTACATTCCCCCCGTTTCTCAAGGTTGTCATGTGTGTTCTTGAGTCCAGGCACAATACCAGCAGTACTCGGCGCAAGTACGACTGCCTCATCTGTACTGTACACAAGAGTGGGCGGGGCTCTGTCTGTTGCAATGTCGGAGCCACAGGCCTTGGCCTCGGCTTAACTTTTTTTTTGTCTTCTTTCTAACAAATTAAATACATTAAAGTTAGATGTTTTTTTCTGCATAGCACTATATTTCTTCACGATGTTAGACGGCACTGTACGTAATTAGATTGTTCTTAAAGGTCTGCGTTAAATAAAACAAATAAAAAAAAGCACAACATGTATTCAGTAAGTGTTTTTCGAGCTGCATTGCTATTCGCAACAGTACATTAAGGAAGTCGATCCCAGACTCATTTCTGATCCTTGACTGACAGAGTTGGTTGTTTGGAATCTCTGAAAGAACAATGTATTTGTGGGCTGACAGCTTTGTGTTGTGATTTTTTATTTAGTTTTGTTTTCTGAAGTAGTGCTATAGATTTGGGTATGTTTGTTGCTGTGTATTTCTATAGATACAAGTTACTGTACCAGGCCAGCGCGTTGGTTTACCTGCTTAGACTGTCTGTCTACTGACAACTGAATGGCCCTTTTTTGTATCGTATTATGATTACGAACTGCATAACATCCCTCCAATACCACACAGGAGCTGTTTTGTTGTGATACTGTCCTGGTTCACAATACAACACAAAACAAAAGATACTGTGTAACCTCGCCAGTATTGCAAAATGTATGGTTTGAATTATTAGCTGGCCAGGCCTGTCTGTGGAGTTTATCAGATGGAGTGATCCACAAGCATGGACATATTATTGTGGTAACTGTGCAGAGATTGCTAAATGTCTCACCTGAATGAGCTGTGTATGTAACTCGGGTAGCTGAAGACCAGCACTGGTAATGTAACTGTGCAGAGATTGCTACCATTCTGAACATAACAGTATTTGTACAAGAAGCAACACCCAAACCTCACATTACAGTACATGCCTAATAAAAGCTTATCATCAATACATTTTACCAGGATTATGCAATATAGGATATTATAGACTGCTCAGGATTTTCAGAATGCACGTCTCCCCTTCTGTATTCCATGACACATCACATCATGAAGAAACCCTAGTCATGACATCACCCTGCCACCTGCCACACTTATCAGCATGGTTCCCACCTGCTTAAAAAAATCATCCCGGAGGCACCTCTTGGAATTCTATTCAACTGCAAAGCCCATTCAAAGCGATGACATCGCAATCGGCGTGACATCACAATCGGCTGCATACCTCAGCCACGTAATCATCAACCTTTTCCCTCTTCAATGAAATTGACATAGGTTGGTAATGGTTAGAAAATAAGTGTAGCTATAGAGATAGTAATAGTACAATGCAGTACAATCATAGGGACACTAGAGGGATGACATCTGAGGGAAGTGGGCAGTTCACTTTAATCACAAAGGATCGCCTTGTGTGAGAGCCACAAGGTGCAATCAGAACTGCCAACACTGAAGCGATTGCCTGTTGATGGAGGCTCGGACGCATGCAGCACTGTTACTGAACTGTCCGTGTCTCGGCTTGTTGTTGAAAGATGCTGAGCTCCAGTCGAGCTGAAAGGCTGTGATTGGCTGACTCGACAGCTGCAGGTACAGGACTGGTTGCTTTCATTGGTAGAAAGTATTGATTTGCTGGTTTTGGTGGACAGTGGAATTCATTTGGACCAATGTCTCTGTGTAGTTTTTGCTGTCTGATAGATGTGAGCTGAGCTTTCATTATGGCAAAATGAAAAAACTGGCACTTGTGCGGATTGATTTTAAGTTTGATTCTTGGGTGATGCTGTGATGTTCCAGTGGCATCTACTGTCTGATAGAAACCCGCTAGAGCTAGAAGCTGATTGGTTGATGGTACTGAATTGTTTTCTTATAAAGGAATGGTGCAGGTGACTTTATTTCTTAGCTCCTTTGCTTTCCAGGAAACAAGCATTGCTAGCTGTTCAGATGCTGTAAGTTAACTCTGAGGGTAGTGTGTCCCGGTTCATCCTAGGAATGTAAAAAGAGGGTTGCCATCAGAGTAGAGAAGGGGTGCTGAACTACTGTAAACAAGTGTGTGTAGTGTTATCCAGCGATCAACACAGAAGAAGTAAAGGAAACTATGGGTGGTGTGCAGTAGAAACCCTGTGAGAGCACTAGATTGGAGGTGCAGATACCCTGTGAGAGCACTAGATTGGAGGTGCACATATCCTGTGAGAGCACTAGATTGGAGGTGCACATATCCTGTGAGAGCACCAGATTGGAGGTGCACATATCCTGTGAGAGCACTAGATTGGAGGTGCACGTACCATGTGAGAGCACTAGATTGGAGGTGCACATACCCTGTGAGAGCACCAGGTTGGAGGTGCACATATCCTGTGAGAGCACTAGATTGGAGGTGCACGTACCCTGTGAGAGCACTAGATTGGAGGTGCACATATCCTGTGAGAGCACTAGATTGGAGGTGCACATATCCTGTGAGAGCACTAGATTGGAGGTGCACATATCCTGTGAGAGCACTAGATTGGAGGTGCACGTACCATGTGAGAGTACTAGATTGGAGGTGTACTTACCATGTGAGAGTACTAGATTGGAGGTGTACTTACCCTGTGAGAGCACTAGATTGGAGGTGCACGTACCCTGTGAGAGCACTAGATTGGAGGTGCACGTACCCTGTGAGAGCACTAGATTGGAGGTGCACGTACCCTGTGAGAGCACTAGATTGGAGGTGCAGGTACCCTGTGAGAGCACTAGATTGGAGGTGCAGGTACCCTGTGAGAGCACTAGATTGGAGGTGCAGGTACCCTGTGAGAGCACTAGGTTGGAGGTGCAGTTACCCTGTGAGAGCACTAGATTGGAGGTGCACGTACCCTGTGAGAGCACTAGATTGGAGGTGCACGCGTGCCTGTGAGAGCACTAGATTGGAGGTGCAGGTACCCTATGAGAGCACTAGATTGGAGGTGCAGGTACCCTGTGAGAGCACTAGATTGGAGGTGCAGGTACCCTGTGAGAGCACTAGGTTGGAGGTGCACGTACCCTGTGAGAGCACTAGATTGGAGATGCAGATCCATCTGCTGACCATGTGACCATGAGCTGGATAGAATACAGCAATTAAGCATTTTGTGGCATCTGTTGGGTGTGACAGAATAGCTATCTGCAAAATCAGCCACCGCTAATTAGCTGCAGCGGCAAGGCTTCAATTTGCACATTTGAACACGTGTGTTAAATCAGGTTCCTGTTTAATCTTGTAATAAAAATGTACATTATTAAAGCAGGAAGGTGTTGTTTTTACTGGGGCCTGTACTGGCACACAGTACTGGGTAGGGCTATGCTGAAGTTAGTATTTCAGGGCCTGTACTGAGGCACACAGTACTGGGTAGGGCTGTGCTGAAGCTAGGATTTCAGGGCCTGTACTGGCACACAGTACTGGGTAGGGCTGTGCTGGCACAAAGTACTGGGTAGGGCTGTGCTGAAGCTAATATTGTCAGAGTAATTAACTTAAATGTGAAGTTGTTTGGTATGAATTAAATGGAATTAACTGTATGATAGAAGCCCGCTAGAGCTGGAAGCTGATTGATTTTAAGTTTGATTCTCAGGTGATGCTGTATTGTTCCAGTGGCATCTACTGTCTGATAGAAGCCCACTAGAGCTGGAAGCTGATTGATTTTAAGTCTGAATTACTTTCCGTAGTCTCCTTAAAATGCATCATCATCTCTGCAGTGAATTGTGGGATTGTAGTCCTGGACAAGGTGTTATCCCTGATGAAACTCGACAAGGACTACATATCCCAGTTTCCACAGCAGTAGCCTCGGTACTGCAGTATAAATGTCAGCGCCCCGGATGAGAGGAAAATTCGCTTCCACTTGGCTTTTAAAACACTCAATGAAGAAGTTAATTGCTATTGATTGGTACTGAATTGTAAAGGTGAAGGAAGAGCCGCTTTTCTTGTATTAAAACCTACACATTAATAAATAGGTGTGTTTTGATTGATTTAATACCTGCTGACAAATACTGTACTACTCTGTCAGCACAGCCTTAGGACTGGGTATACCTTCCTTCCACATTCCTGCCTCGTATTGCTAAAGCAGGGGTGGACAAAGTCAGTGCTTCCACTCCTGGTCTTTGTTCCAACTCTGTTCTAAATTGTTTAATTGAACCAATTAAGCCTCCATCCAGACCCTGTTAAACCTGGAGTGGAATAGCCCTCCAGGACCGTGATTGCCACATACAGTCAATGTCAAATTCCTGTATACCCAAGTAGAGAACAAATAGGGTGGACATATGTGTACCCTGTGCTGTAAACAGAGTGCTAGGTACCATACTAAAAATGCCTGTTTTATTTTATTTTATTATTATTTTTTTTTTTACACATACCGCTGTTTCGAAGATGCTGTCCGCAAGCATTTCATCATGATAACATGGTCAGGATTGGTCAGTTCAGATCAGTGAGGGTCTACTGTACTGTCTTGAGTCTAACTCCACTTAACTGTGTCCTCTGGTCGTGGTTTCTGTGCTGTGCTTAAAGTATTGTCAACTCTTTTTAATATTTGTTTTTTTAGCAGATGCCTTTATCCAAGGCGACTTACAAAGACTAGGGTGTGTGAACTATGCATCAGCTGCAAAGTCACAAAGTGTGGAGTAGTGGTTAGGGTTCTGGACACTTGACCGGAGGGTTATTGGTTCAATCCCAGGTGGGGGACACTGCTGCTGTACCCTTGAGCAAGGTACTTTACCTAGATTGCTCCAGTAAAAACCCAACTGTATAAATGGGTAATTGTATGTAAAAAAATAATGTAATTGTATGTAAAAATAATGTGATATCTTGTAACAATTGTAAGTCGCCCTGGATAAGGGCGTCTGCTAATAAATAAATAAATAATAATAATAATAATGATGATAATAACCACGTCTCACCCGAAAGACAGAGCAGAAGAGGTTAAGTATCTTGCTCAGGGTCACACAGTGAGTCAGTGAGTGAGCCGGGATTTGAACCGGGGACCTCCTGGTTGCAAGCCTTTTTCTTTAACCACCGGACCACACAGCCTCCTGTCATTTCCCCTCTAAATCTTTTTTGTTCCAGTCAAGAACAAAAGGGAAATAAAGTGATAAAATTAAAGGGAAAATAGTACTGTTAATGATAAAAAATAATAATAATAATAATAATAATAATAATAATAATCAAAGAAAATAAATAAATAAATATATATATATATATATATATATATATATATATATATATATATATATATATATATATAATACAGTGGCTACAAGTAATACATTTCCTCTCCTCCCAAGTTGTGCTCCTTATGCAGAGTATCGCTGCGTGCCCCTTTGGTTGTGGCCAGGGTTTCCCTGGGTTCTAAATTTTTGTAGTCACTAGTGACTAATCCTTTCTAAAAACATTAGTCACTCCAGATATTCAGTAGTCACTACTGGCTTACGACAGCTCAAGTCTTCTAGGGTGTTATGAATCCTGTTTTTTATGTTATACCTTAAATCACTGTATTGACCAAAAAACAATTATTTAATTTAAACCATTTTAATAATGCTCTACAGTTTAAATAAATTGGTAATTTACAGCTGTAAAGTTTTAGAACATTAAAACTCAAGAACCAGATTTTTTTTGCCCTGAAAAAAAGCTACATACAGACACAGAATGCATTATGAATTACTTATACCATGTATGTCTTTTTACAATAAAAAGAAAAAAAAAACCTTGTTAGAATATTACATACAACCCATGGAAACAGAGTTTTCCAATAAGGCTGGAACTTTGCTGCTTGTTTTCTTTTTCTTTTATCTGACGCATGTGAGCTTAGTTTGTTCTTTTTTTTCTGCTGTTCCGAATCCAAGTCTTCATTTTCTACAACTTGTTGTTCTGTTTGTTCTATTTCACTCTTGCTGAAAAAACGAGTGGATTTTCTTCTGCGACATTTTACAGTATTGGCTAATTCGCGCACACAAGTTTACCGCAATCATGTATTTATATTGATGATAAAGTTATAGAAAAGAAGGCAAAGAAAAGTTCACTATCCACGCATCTCTACAGCTGACCTCAATACGAAAACATATTACTGGCATTTTTAAATTATTGGTGACTAAAACGTACAGTACTGATGCTAATTAAAAAATAATAATAAAATGCTTACCTAGTATCAGTGTAATGGATGTCCCTGCTTGTTACCACACAAATCACTGATGATGACAGGGAAATTGGAGAGAGCTTCAGTCGCAAGACATTTTTGGCGTTTTTAATCTTTGATGGTATTTCGTCTTGATCGCCCTTTGCTAGTAATGTACTGGTATTGAGCAAACAATCCACATTTTTTCACTGGATTGAAAGCTAAAAACTCTTACTACGCTCACACCAGACGTAACGGCTTGTCAAACTAGACCGCATGGCAATACTGCGGTTTCTGACTGGCCATACATTCTGTATTTTGAAATGAACCAATAATACTTAAGTTACAATAAACTTTAATTGAGTCATTGAAACAAATAAATATCGACTTGCAGGCATGAACGCACACAGGAAATAAAATGAGTTCAAGACTAGGCTTTTAGTTTTTTAAATCCCAGACAGACTGCAGTAACCGCCCAACTGTTTATATTACGTTTAAACAACAGGGCTTATTTAAAATGTACATATTTACTATGTAAATTAGTCGTGTGTGCACTGAACGCTCTGTCACAGCACATTAGTCCTGGTGTTAGCGTTTAAACGTTGATTGACATTTTTCATTCTTGGCCACCAAGTAAATATTTTGGACAGTTTTCAAAACAATTGTTGCTTTATTTTTACAACTCACATTGGTGTTGTTGATAATATGATAAACGCGTATATCTGCTTCAGGTTAAACGATAGGCGTGTTACACAGAACACTACAAATAAAATGTCAAATATACACTATGTATTTCGTTGGTTTTGCTATATTTTTAACTTATTTTAATACTGCACATAATTATATAGTTTAGAAAATGCTACTTACCAAAACCACGCTGCACGTGAACTGTATTACATAATAATTTCCTTTATTCCGATTCCAGTGGTGTTTTCTCAATGCAAGATGTATTGTAGGCATATATACAGTGCCGTATAAAACCACATACACTGTATATATACAATTTTATCATGCTCGTTATAGGCCTACTGGCGAAATGGTCAAGAGACAGTTGGTGCTTAACACATACGGAATAATTTTGGCCCTGAATTTTAGCATTTTTGGTCATAGAAAAGATACATTTCACATATTTTATAACTTTACCGTCGGCTTTTTTTTTTAGTTAATGATGCGTTTTCGGTTCACAAATCTTCTGCACACAGTATTTTTAAGCACAATTATAATAACCTATATTTCAGCAGTCACTGCCGAAACTTATTCTTCCAGAAGTAATGGTCGGGTGTAACAGGGATACGAGGTTATATTTGCGCCGGGCTATGTTGTTATTAACAAGCCTGATGTTGTCGTCCAAGCTTTACTATGAAACTGACTGTAACCAGGGAGGGTGTGTGAGCGCATTCTACTGGACTGGAGAATAAAACACAGGAGTTTAATTATGAAAACGCAAGTGTAAACAAACAAGTAAAAAAGATTAGCCTGTCGTCAGACATGTCATGGTAATACAACATACATTCATTTACTGCGTATTGGTATTGATTGCTTCTGGTCAGGGAAGGGGGACACACGAGCGCGTTAAGAGAATTTCAGCTGGGCATTTTTTATTTCAGTGGGGCATTGGCGCAATGGCGCGAACACTGCGGATGCAAAGGTTTGTAATCGTGAAAGCGCAGCAGCAGAAGCTGTCAGGTTGCAAAGAATAATGTGAGGCTGACACGCAATATGAAACTGAGGCGCTGAATGGCTGACTGCATTTACGTCGCCTACCACGGGATGAGAACGTTGCAGAGTCAATGAATCGAGAGGCTGAGGCGCTGATGGTTTAGCGATCCCTTCTTTTGAAGAACGAGACGTTGTGTGTGACTTTAACAAAAGGGATTTTTTTTTATAGTACAAACAGAAACGATCGTCACTAGTGACGATTCCACATTTTTTTTTTTTGTCGTCACTTTCAAAAAACATTCGCAAATTACGGGAGTGACGAGCGACAGCGAAACCCCTGTGGCAGGCGGCTACGTATTGGGCAGCCAGTGGGGCTTTATGTCTCTCCCCTATGAGTAGAGCCAGTCTTTCTGGGTGTTTGTCCCATTTAGTGTAATCCTGCTGACTGAGTGGACCCCATACCTCACTACCATACAGCGCAATGGGCTGGGTGACGCTGTCAATTAATTTCAGCCATATTTTGACAGGTATATTAATTTTATAGAATCTTCTTTTGATGGCATAAAAAGCTCTTCTGGCTTTTTCCTTTAGTGCATTTCCTGCCAGGTTAAAGCTCCCTGACACACTGATAGTCAGGCCCAGGTAAGTGTAGTTTGTGGTGTGTTCTAAGGTGGTGTTGCCTAGAGTGAAGTGGTATCTGTTTCCCTGAGATCTGGCCTTTTTTTGAAAAATCATTATATTGGTCTTTTTAAGGTTTACTGCCAAGGCCCAGGACTGACAGTACTGCTCTAGCAGAGCCAGGTTCTGCTGCAGCCCCTGCTCTGTGGGCAACAGCAGGACCAGGTCATCTGCGCAGAGCAGGGACTTGACTCCTGTGTCATGTAGAGTGAAGCCAGGGGCTGCAGACTGTTCCAGCATCATCACTAACTCATTGATGGAAATATTGAACAGTGTTGGACTCGGACTGCAGCCCTGTCTCACCCCACACCCCTGAGTGAAGAATTCTGTTCTTTTGTTGCCAATTTTTACTGTGCACTTGTTTTCTGTTTGCATTGATTTTATTATATCAATGTACCTCAACCATATTATAGAATTTGAAGAATTCTATAATATAAACCCTCATGCCAAATGGAATCAAATGCTTTTTTAAAGTCAATGAAACAGGCAAATATTTTGCCTTTACTTTTTTGGTGTACATGTTTGTCAATTAGGGTGTGTAGGGTGTAAATATGGTCAGAGGTGCAGTGATTTGGTAGGAAGCCAGTTTGACTCTTACATACTGTGTTCGGTAAGGAAGGCTATATGTGGGCATTGATTATACTACAGAATACCTTCCCCAGATTACTGCTCATACAGATGCCTCAGTAGTTATTGGGGTCGAATTTGTCTGCACTCTTGTGAATTGGGGAATATAAACCCTTTGTCAGGGAAGTAACCAGTATTTAGTACCATGTTGAATAATTTAAGCATTATCTCTTGTAACTCAGGGCTGCTGTGTTTTAGCATCTCAGTACTGATGCTGTCAGGGCCGCAGGCTTTTCTGAGTTTAAGTGCCTGGAGCTTCTCAGTTAACTCTTGTAGGGTGACTGGAGCATCAATTGTATTTTGGTTATCTTTAATTGATTTTTCTAGTAATTTCAGTTTTTCTCTAGTTAAATTTTGTTTATTTGTTAGATCTTTTTCTTTGATTTACCTCAGGCGTAAATCTGGGTTTTGTGGTTCATGGTGTTTTTGATTAGATAAATGTCTTAGATTTTTTTTGTATGGATTTACATTCATCATCAAACCATTTTTGTGTGAGTTTTTGTTTCTGGTTTTATTTATTTATTTATTTTTTTTAGATTTGCCATTATGGCTGCATTTTCAAATATGTTATTGATGTGTTTAACTGCCAGATTTAGTTCTGTCACATTTGTTGGTACTGTGTGTTGAGGAAACTGTTAATGAGGTTAGTCATTTCCGTAGAACTGATTGCTTTGTTAAATTCCTCTGTGCTGTTTGGAGCCCATCTGTATGTTTGATTAAGATTGTTAAGCTTACTGGGCTGTGTCTGTGTGTTGTTAGGCTGACCTCTTCTTTTCAGGAACACAGTGATTTGATTGGGGTCCGACAGGGGGGTTTGTTGCCTGACAGTGAATGCATTAAGAGAGGAGGGGTCCATGTCAATGATGGCATAGTTGACTACACTTGTCCCAAGAGCTGAGCAGTAAGTAAACCTCCCTAAAGAGTCCCCTCTGATCCTGCCATTAACGATGTACAGACCTAGGACTTGACAGAGATGCACTAACTCTCTCCCATTCTTGTTTACAGCACGGTCAGTGTTGTTTCTCTGTGTTGTAGTAGGTGTGAGGTACGAAAGGGTGTGTCCAAATATATGGCTGTTTCCCTGAGTGTTTATACAGTCAGGCTCTGAGCCCGCCCCCTGTCCCCCTGCCGCACCGGACTGTGCTGCGTTTAATAGAGGGCACTATTACCTCCCTGTAGCCTAAGGGGCAGTGCATGGGCACCTCTGCAAGGCACGATGTCTCCAACAGAACTATGGTGCTGTGTATCTGTGGAGCTGATCCCTCAGTCCCTGCAGCTCCTTGGTGATGGTCTTCTCTCTGCGCTGCATCTCCTCCTTGGCGCTGGTCAGCTGAGTCCTCTCTCTCTCTCTCTCTCTCTCTCTCTCTCGGACCACAATGTCTCTTCAGTTGTATGGTGACCACAGTTGGACTCAGAGCTCGTGCCTCATCATAAAACAGTACCATGACTGGAACATGCTGAAGTTTAGAAGACATGTTCTGTGTATTATGTGTGCAAGCTCAAGAAATCCTCTGCAAAACTGGAAGCTCTGGAAGGTTTGGAGGTCAGAGAGATTCATTTTTTGTGAATTTACTAACGTTTGGAAGGGACAAAAACACCCTGTTTTAAATCCTGTGTAAACACTCCAGAAACTCCCCTTACGTTAATCCCTTGCACCAAACACTTCCATGTTGGAATGAACACTGCTGTATTGACTGCTTTATTTACTGTACAGTATTAATGACATGTGACTGAACCCATTTTCAGTAGTACACAGTTGAACTAAGGGCCTTTAAATGCCCAGATACATTGATGAAAAGGCCTCAGCAGAGTAGCAACGTAACCAGCAACGTTGTAAGGCATTTCACAGTGTTATTTCCCTAGAGCTGCTGTAGAGCTCTCAGTGTGTCCTGTTTGTATTACTACAGCCACACCGATGGCTGCAGGGAGATGAGTGGAAGCAGAAGGAGCGATCGGCACAGGTGATGATTATTCATGTATAGAGTAGTATGAGCCGCCTCCTCCCGACTGCAGTAATTTTGTAAGTTTTTATATAGACAGCAGCAGGTTTCTTGGACTTTTTCCTCCTATGGACCCCCTCATAGTTTCAGCTCACAAAGGGCTGGTAGCGAGCAGGTCGAGACACAGTCATTCCGAACCACGTCGACCAGTCCACGTGGTAAATCTGTGTATTACGCCTTGATGAAAAAGGCTTGCAGTCGTGTGAAAATTTTTGGAACACCCCATTGCTTCTGTACTTTTGATTTGTTGTGCAGTGGAAATATAGATATATTTTTGCTTTTGTAGTCTTGTTGTCAATCAACAAATTATTTGTAGAAATACAGGAGCCTACGTTTGTTAATACAGTACCCAAGAGAGGGAGGGGAGTATTAAACAAATCCTGAACAGAAATCATTAAGGGAAGCGGTGTACAGCCCATTCAAATCCTGAACAGAAATCATTAAGGGAAGTGATGTACAGCCCATTCAAATCCTGAGCAGAAATGATGTACAGCCCATTCAAATCCTGAACAGAAATCAGAAATCAGCCCATTCAAATCCTGAGCAGAAATCATTAAGGGAAGCGGTGTACAGCCCATTCAAATCCTGAACAGAAATCATTAAGGGAAGTGATGTACAGCCCATTCAAATCCTGAGCAGAAATCATTAAGGGAAGTGATGTACAGCCCATTCAAATCCTGAACAGAAATCATTAAGGTGATGTACAGCCCATTCAAACCTGAGCAGAAATGGAAGCGTGTACAGCCCATTCAAATCCTGAACAGAAATCATTAAGGGAAGCGGTGTACAGCCCATTCAAATCCTGAACAGAAATCATTAAGGGAAGCGGTGTACAGCCCATTCAAATCCTGAACAGAAATCATTAAGGGAAGCGGTGTACAGCCCATTCAAATCCTGAACCCATTCAAATCCTGAACAGAAATCATTAAGGAAGCGGTGTGTAAATCAGCCCATTCAAATCCTGAGCAGAAATCATTCAAATTGAGCAGAAATCATTAAGGAAGTGATGTACAGCCCATTCAAATCCTGAACAGAAATCATTAAACAGGAATCATTAAGGGAAGCGGTACAGCCCATTCAAATCCTGAGCAGAAATCATTAAGGGAAGCTGCTGTACAGCCCATTCAAAATCCAGCAGAAATCATTAAGGGAAGCCCATTCAAATCCTGAACCCATTTCAAATCCTGAGCAGAAATCATTAAGGGAAGCGAAATCCTGAACAGAAATCATTAAGGGAAGCGGTGTACAGCCCATTCAAATCCTGAGCAGAAATCATTAAGGGAAGCGATGTACAGCCCATTCAAATCCTGAGCAGGAATCATTAAGGGAAGCTCTCTGGTGCACCCCGCTGGAAGAAGAACGTATTGGTTTTACCCGTCAGGCTGCACCGCATTCTGTGCCGTGGCTCGAGGGGAGTTTTCCACTGAACCCATTGTACTGTAGCAGTTACTCCTCAGCATAAGGACCTACCAGTACAGTACAAGAGCGATTATGAAAGCTACTTCGTGTTGTAGTGTAGCAAATATGAAGACGAACATCTCAGTTTGTACTTGAAACAGAAGCGCTCTCCTTATTGTGATCACTAGAGATTAATGCTAAGAAGAATAAGATGAACATCTCAGTTTGTACTTGAAACAGAAGCGCTCTCCTTATTGTAATCAGCCAGATCACATGCTGTAAAATACAAAGCAGCATTTACATTACACATGGAATTGTTATTATTATTGATTTTTTCAGAAAACGTACAGAATGTCCGGGTGTTTCCCACCTCTGAGTATAAACTTGTAACAATGATGGTTTTTCCTGCCAAAAAAAAAAAAAAATCCACCTTTGTGTCTAATTTTGTAATGTGTTTTTGTTCGGTTGTCATGGCAACTTCCTGTCTGCTAATGACCTTGGTAAGGGGTAGTCAAGAAAATTGTTTTCATTCATACTGCCCTCGTACCATGAAACCACAACTCTGTGTGAGTGCGTCTGTGTGTGTGTGTGTACTGTATATGTCCGTGTGTGTGTACTGTATATGTACGTGTTTGTGTGTGTACTGTATATGTACGTGTATGTTTGTGTGTGTGTACTGTATATGCATGTGTATGTTTGTGTGTGTGTACTGTGTATGTTTGTGTGTACTATATATGTATGTGTGTTTGTGTGTGTACTGTATATGTGTGTTTGTGTGTGTACTGTATATGTGTGTTTGTGTGTGTACTGTATATGTGTATGTTTGTGTGTAATGTATATGTACGTGTATGTTTGTGTGTGTACTGTATATGTGTGTGTGTTTGTTTGTGTGTGTGTGTACTGTAGTATGTGTATGTTTGTGTGTATGTTTGTTTGTGTATGTGTGTTTGTGTGTGTGTACTGTATATGTATGTGTATGTTTGTGTGTACTGTATATGTATGTGTATGTTTGTGTGTACTGCATATGTATGTGTATGTTTGTGGAAAATTGGTTGAAAAAGCAAATAGTGTTTCTTGATTCTCGGCAGTGCCAGGCTGCAGCTGGTTGCTTTCGGTAAACTCAAATATTCAAACCTTAAAAATGTTATCCCAAAGGAAAGCGCTCTGTGTTTTTAGGTCACACTTGTTTGTAACTCATCCAGAGGCTCTTGTTAACAGTGTCTCCTTTCACGCTGATATATTTTATGAAGGGAATCTTGTTTACCGTCCCCCTGAGCGTCCTGCATTACCCCTTTGGGGACGGCTGGATAGAGCAAACAATATTCAGCACTGGCCCTGAACATACCACACAGAGGTGCTGCCAGTTGCAGTACTACAGAGAAAGAGCAGATACCATTGAGAAGCACCAGAATAAAACTGGAACAAACAAATAGATGCATAAATACAAATGCCATAATGGGTCTTTGACTTTCCCATTTGATCTTTTTTCAATATGGTCCAGCCTGCTGTGCGTGGTTTGAGTTTTGATTCTCCATTGAAATTATTATTATTATTATTATTATTATTATTATTATTATTATTATTATTCCTCAGTTTCTGCTATCAAGCCAGTCATCTCTTTTCAACCATGAAAGTGAAGAATGGAGGCGTGGGGCCAGTCTGTACTTAATGAATGTGTAAAGACCAGCCACGCTTCTAACTGGCAACTGCTAAGAGATTTATTATTATTATTATTATTATTAATTTCTTAGCAGACGCCCTTATCCAGGGCGACTTACAATTGTTACAAGATATCACATTATACATTATTTCACATTATACAGATATCACATTATTTTACATACAATTACCCATTTATACAGTTGGGTTTTTACTGGAGCAATCTAGGTAAAGTACCTTTCTCAAGGGTACAACAGCAGTGTCCCCCACTGGGGATTGAACCCACAACCCTCCGGTCAAGAGTCCAAGGCAAGGCAAGCAGTCTCACTGGAGCAGTGGGCATGCAGTTCTTCACCAGCTTTGGCCTGTGCCTGCTGCATGTTCATACATTATGGGATTTGTTTTTTGGCTGGCTGCTGAATATACTGTATACATTGTAGACCGAAGGAAAGGAATTCACGCTTACTGACTATTTCTTTATTTTGGTGGGAAATAGAAACCAAACCCGACTTGTTTTTACATGTCTGAGCAGCTTCTTCTCTTATTACAGTACCTGGGGAGAGTTTTAAAGTGAAGACTGAGCCATTCTGAAGAGCAGGCTTCACTGCAGATTCCAACACAATCATGATGGAATCCCAGGCCATGTTGTTCTTGCTGTCTGTGAAGAGGCCCTGCACCTTATTGAGGGTACAGTGGTAATGGCACGCTGCTGTTATCTGCAAGCCGCCATGCTGCCTACTCTATCTCTAGGATGGAAGGCCATTTCAATTAAAACTAAGAGTTCTTACTGTACATCAGTCAGGAAGAATGAAGAACAATGGGCACCCTGTGGTTTTTTTCACAGGAAGCTAAATAACATTGGCAGGATCTGAATAGATATTTGATTCTGTTTCAGTCAAATGACCACAAGTAGGAAGGAACACAGTTGGGTTGTTTACTGATAGAAGTGTGTCTGAGGGGAAGTTTGTATCAGGATAAAATGATATGAGATTGTGCATTTGGTTTGTTTGTTTACCCTGCTGTAAGTGTGTGTCTTTCAGTGCGAAATGCTTTATGACCTACAGTACTGTACAGGGGACCTGCTGCTGCGTGTATTGTGCAGGTGAAGGAGCAGGAGCACGCCTGCTGAGCTAAATGAGTGACAAGAGCATGCAGTGTGCCTGCAGCCCAAATTACTTTTAGGGTGTGCAGTGTCAACAAACTGGAAAGACAACAAAGTCTGGTATCTAATGATGGACTGCTATGGCCAAACGTTTTGCATCAACTATATGAACATTATTTAGATCTTTTATTTAACATCATGTAATCAAAGAAACTACCAAATGATATTGCAAAAAAAGTCTACCGGAAGCCATAATAGTAGTACAATATTTCATGTTAGATTTTGAAATGTCACATTTTTCAAATTGTAGTTCTCCATATGTTTAATGAAAAACTGACAAAGCGGAATGTAATTCCATATTTTAACTTAACATTCTTCACCAGGTTTCATTCAACTTTATGAAGCAAAATGAGTTAATTCTACAGGGGGATGCAAAACATAGTAAGTGGATTGAAATGGTGGTATAACATTGCCTGTTTGGAGGAAGCATGCAGACTACAGTAGCAATCCTTTAGTTGTTTATTATTATTATTATTATTATTAGCTACTGTATCAATCATTTAGTTAGTATTACCTGCTGTATTGATCCTTTAGTTATTATTACCTACAGTATCAGTCCTTTAGTTATTATTACCTATTGTATCAATCCTTTAGTTGTTATTACCTACTGTATCAATCCTTTAGTTATTATTACCTACAGTATCAATCCTTTAGTTGTTATTACCTACTGTATCAATCCTTTAGTTATTATTATTACCTACTGTATCAATCCTTAAGTTATTATTAACTGTATCAATCATTTAGTTATTATTATTATTATTATTATTATTATTATTATTATTATTATTATCTACTATATTGTAGGTGTATGAAATATCGGTAATCAGACCAGAAAATCCCACTGGTTTTATCTCATTTTGTGTTTCAGTAATAACGTCCTTGTTTAAAGCACCCCTGTGGCCTCAGAAGGGCTCTGAAACATGTCTAATCTCCAGGTACAGCTGGTACACCAGAGTGGCACAGTTAACTTGTTCCCCTGCAATACCGCTCATCACCAGAGTGGCACAGTTAACTTGTTCCCCTGCAATACCCCTCATTTCTTTGAGAGGATATTTTGATATTTGCTTTTAAACTTTTTCAGAAAAAAAAGTGCAGTGAAAAAAAAGAAACCGAGATTCTATGCTAATACAGAAAAATAACACATGAGAAAAGAGAGAAATGTCTTCTCAACTACAGCTTAAAACTTTATTTTTTTTGTTAACTTTCTAAACTGACGTCTGCCATTTTTGAGCTTCAGAAAGCTAGTTCTTCTATGTTGGTTTTTTATGTGCTGTGATAGATTTCTTTTAAACTCTTGCCATGTGACAGCTGTTTCTGTGTTTTCGAGCAGTCATTCTGAAGTCTGTGTTTGTGTTTCAGGGAGCGGAGCAACGGCGGTGGTGCAGGCAGCGTTCTGTGTTCCCAGGAAGGAGAAAGTAGCGATCAAACGCATCAACCTGGAGAAATGCCAGACCAGCATGGACGAGCTCCTGGTAATGTACTGCGTTCTTTAGTAAAGCACAGGATGGCTTTTTGAGAGGAACAGACTGACTCAAAGCACTTTTCTATTACATCAGTAAAACAGCACAATTCGAACATGAAAGCCATTAATAGGGATACTTGTGTGTAAAGTTTTGATCTAGGTGTAGAAATTGTGTGATAACTGCCATTACGGTTTCTGTCCTGTCCCGTCCTGTCCCTCTTTTGCATTGTGATTAAGACGCTTGCTTGCGTTGTGCGGGGTTGCCCGGTCGTGCCCAGCCTCTGCCCTGTTACACTTGGAATGCATTATATTTTGGTACAGTACTGCCATTTTAACAGTCTGTGTTCGTGCTGAATGACAGTGGCTCAGGGTTATGGCACATTTGTGCCAAGCTGTAGATAGTGGGGCTGCCGGTCCCCCAGGATGATCAAGCTCTGAATGGTACCTGGTGTGAAATCCAGGAACTCAAAGGCAGTTGATAGAAAGATGCTGGATCCACAGCCCATCCAGTCTGTGAGTTAGCCTTCGAAGGTGCTAATTTCTACTGGATGATTTGTCGATCAAATGGGAGTCAGACTGCATTAAGAAAGTGGCTACATATGCAACATTGTGTACTGTAACTAGTATTCGGGACTTTCAGTACTTACTCTACGTGGGAACTTGGTCAGTCAAGTCCCAGGCAGGTCTCAACATTTGCAAACAGAGTGGTTGTCAATGAATATTACTGTGACAGTAGCGCTTCAGATGCAACAGGTTTGTTTGTTGTAATATTAGGCACTGCCAAGGTCATTTGGCTTTTCTGAATCAAAGCTCATTTACAAGTGGTGCACAGTAGTTTCATTTTTGAATTTGAAATGGTATCTGAGAAATCACTGTTCAGGTTTAGTCGAAAGTACATCTAACCTGTGTAGGAGCTCATCCTGTGCTTTCGACAGCACTTTGTTTTGTGTTTGATAGTAGTTTGTGGGTACAGTCTTTATTTTGTGGTTTAAAAGAAGTTTGTTCAGAGAACTGTTTGTGAAAATAACTCATTTTGCACAGTTTGCGCCAGACTCACAAGATGACATCTCTCTACAGCATATTCATTTATTTTATGCCAACAAGTTAAAATCGAACACACCAAAACTTTTACAGGCTAGCATAACCTTTACTAAAAGCTTGCATTTTGCCTGATATACAATCCGATTTTATCATTTAACCTGCTGTACAGCATACAGACCAGTGTTCTGCTGTACAGCATACAGACCAGTGTTCTGCTGTACAGCATACAGACCAGTGTTCTGCTGTACAGCATACAGACCGCACTGGCTCATTCAGGAGAATCTGTACCTTCCTTTCAAATGTGTGATATAGGATCAAATCCTCTCTTACCTCCTCTTCTAGATCTCTGGCTGTCTACAGCATGTAGCCGCATGCTTGTGTGCTGTATCAGCTTTAAAAAAAAAAAAAAAAAAAAGTGGGCTGAGTGGAACGATCCTGAGTGCACGCATGTCGGATATCGACCACATGTTGCAAAGCCTCTTGTTTCAGTGCAGAATCCCAAATGGCTTAAAACAAATGTGTTCCTCCAAGAGCGGGTCTTTTTACTGTATCACAGTATTGTGTGGTTGTATTAAAAGTAAATGCACACCTTAATGATGACGATGTATCCTGAACTATTTACACTGGATATAGGTATGAACAGCACCATGCATCGGTACAGAGTGTGCAGCCCAAACAATATACAAAGTCGATGAATGTAAAAATAATATTTGGTGACTTTGCGAGCCGTAAAATAAGCCCTGCTGAGCTTTGGGTTTCTTCTCACCATACTGTGAATGCACTGCAGGCCATCGTTTCCTCATTCTTCACAGTGCTGACCGGCGCTTCACAGAGTTATTGAAGGCCATCGTTTCCTCATCCTTCACAGTGCCGACCCCCGCTTCACAGAGTTATTGAAGCTACGCTTTTGTGAACCAGGCTATTAGGGTTGGACAAAAAGTAATTGATTTTCTAGCTGATAAAAATGCCAATGCATTCTCTACATACTGTGGACTTTCTGTGTGGTGAATGCTTATGAAGCGTCCCCTTTAACCGGGACAGAATGCCTGGAATGGAAGCGGAAGAGTGGGGCACAGCGATAGATTGGAATGTTACAGCGGAATGTGACCCAGTTGGAACTTTACTCATTTAAACTGCTGCCAGCTGAACCCATGAATCATAACTGGGAAGAAAGTTAACACGAGTCAGAGCAGGACCCACTCTCTCTTGAAAGCAAGGGAGTGTCCTGTATTACAGTACAGCAGCACCCACACCTTTCACAGCCACTCCAAGACCAGGCTTTAAGAGTGTTGTAGCTGTGATCCAAGCGTAGCGTATTACAGCAGCCCCCAGACCTTTCACAGCCACTCCAAGACCAGGCTTCAAGAGTGTTGGAGCTGTGGTCCAAGGACAGTAAACATATTGCATGTTGTGTGTTTTTTTTTTGTTTGTTTTTTTTAAGGTAGCCTTCAAGGATCATAAATCTATAACAATCTGTGACTTAATTTCCCAGCGTGCTAAAGTTCAAGGTGGTTTTTCAATGAAGTCATACTGTAGCGTGTCAGAGTTGAGTCGACTCCTGCTATTAATAGCAGTAATTAAAGTTTAAAATAACCTACTGTTTCATTTACTAAGCCACTGGATGTGCCTCACAGTTTCATGATGGAGCCCATTTATGAGAAAGCTAGCCTCCATTCCTTATGGTTTTGCAAGATAGCAGGGACAACGACTGTATTTGTGTGTAATAGGATCTTACTGGGAGCGCCTTCGATAAGAGTGAATGCACAGAATACTTGAAAGTGTATTGAGGCCATGTATTGCGTTTTTGTGGTAGAGGGGGAGTTGCAGTGACTATCCTGCTGCTCCTCTTGTTATAGAGCTGCACTGATACTGTGGGTTCAAAGTCTGGTATTGTAGTTCCCTTAACATTCATATCATTTAAATCGGGGTCCAATCCCGGTTCTGGAGAGCCATTCCGCTCCAGGTTTAGCAGGTAAAATGAGATAATGAACTTCTTCAGGGTCTGAAAGCAGGTTTAAATCATTTAGAACAGGGTTGAAACAAAGACCAGGACTGGATCTTAACCACGATGGGAAAGAGCCGGGCTCGTCTGCATTTGTGGTTCTGGAGCTTTCAAGCTCATCTCATCACCTTGACAGGGGACAAAATCTATAACAGCAGTGTATCACACAGCACTGCCTGTTACACCTCTATCAAACAGAATCCACAATGACAGTGTATCACACAGCACTGCCTGTTACACCTCTATCAAACAGGATCCACAATGACAGTGTATCACACAGCACTGCCCGCTACACCTCTATCAAACAGGATCCACAATGACAGTGTATCACACAGCACTGCCCGCTACACCTCTATCAAACAGGATCCACAATGACAGTGTATCACACAGCACTGCCCGCTACACCTCTATCAAACAGGATCCACAATGACAGTGTATCACACAGCACTGCCCGCTACACCTCTATCAAACAGAATCCACAATGACAGTGTATCACACAGCACTGCCCGCTACACCTCTATCAAACAGAATCCACAATGACAATATATCACACAGCACTGCCCGCTACACCTCTATCAAACAGAATCCACACTGACAGTGTATCACACAGCACTGCCCGTTACTGCTCTTCCGCCCTGTAACATGGAAAGATGAATTCATGCAAATAAAATGCAAGCAAGCGTCTTAACCGCAATGCAAAAGAGCTCACAGTCAGTGCACAGGGTCACCGGTTTGAGCCCAGCCTCCGCCCTGTTGCACCTATTAAAAAAGAAAGAGAGAGAAACACTACAGTACAATGTGTGTTTTGTATTTAAAATGTCATGTATGCATTGATTTTCTTTGCATAGTTATCTTTTTGATACATTTATTTATAAATTCTGTTTTATGAACAAAAACGAACATGGCCATTTTTGCCACTGAATAAGTTTTGAAGCATTAGCAGTGATGTTTTATCAGTGACTGAATACAACTCCTACAAAACAAATACTTTAGGTTGCCATTACTCTTACTCTTCTTAGGTTTAAATTTAGCATTTACAATTAGTGTACCCGTTATGGGATAAGTCTCCTGAAGCCCTGTCATATTGTCAGTGCCTCTTCTTGAAGTCACCAGACTAGAAGTGTGAGGTTTCTGTGGTTTGGGCCGCTGTAGCGTGTCTGTTGCTTGTCACAGTATGTTTCACACATCTGTGGGCTCGATCCGTAATGACCTGCTCGTGTCGTGTGCCTGCACGGATTTGCAGACTGGGAGATTTTCCCATTTTACTTGCAGGGAAAGCTGTTTTGTTGCACCTGGGTTTAACGTGTGTGTGCGCCTGCCCAGTGACGGCAGTGCAGGGGGTTGTTTGAGGCAGTCCAGCATGTTTCAAGGGGAGAGAATGTACATTCTTTGTGGTATGTCAGCTTCACTCTTCAGCTTGAAGCCATTCAAACTGAAACGCTTGATTTGGATCTTAATTAATTTAAGCTTGGAAGCAGAAGTTGGCATGGGAACAAAGGCTGCAAAAAGCAGCAGCTGATGGTCTGGAGAAGAAAGGGTGGCTTATTGGTCACAGATGAGCACAAGGAGTTAGGGAATCTTCCAGATCTGTGCAACCACTTGCTTGTTTTGTGACCTGAAAAGCATTTTGTGTCACTATGCACCCTCGCAAATGATATGTGCAGTACAGGAACCCTCCAGAAAAGGACATCTAATGAGGCTGTGAACTTGTAACCTTTGCCTTCTCTGTCTCAGCTGTTAATGCTTATTTTGCTTCACAGTACAGTAGCTTCTTTGGATGATTCACTTTAGAATGACATTCTTGTGTCCCTGGCGAGGCCAACATTGCTTCAGTAGATAGATAAGCTGTACAAGTTTACGTGTGTTTACTATCCCCAGGGTGGGGGTGGGGAGGTGTATGGCTGTGGTCCAGTGGTTAAAGAAAAGGGCTTGTAACCAGGAGGTCCCCGGTTCAAATCCCGGCTCACTCACTGACTCCCTGTGTGACCCTGAGCAAGTCACTTAACCTCCTTGTGCCCCATCTTTCAGGTGAGACATTGTTGTGATTCTGCCACTGATGCATAGTTCACACACCCTAGTCTCTGTAAGTCGCCTTGGATAAGGCGTCTGCTAAATAAACATAATAATAATAATAATAATAATAATAATAATAATAATAATAATAATAATGATGATGGTGGAGATTCATGTTTTATGCTTGAATTTATTTTTTGATGAAACTTGGACAAAGTTTTTGAGAGTTCTGGCTTGTGGTTGCTTGGGCAATGTAGAACTATATCTATAACCAGTTCTTCGAGTCATGCTAGATGTGTAGCAAGCAAACAAAAAAAACAATAAACATGTGATCTGAATTGACTTTACTACTGTACTGTCTTTGTATACAATGTTGGATGAATGTGCATGGAGACCCTTCATGTATTATTTATGTTGCAAAGCACAAGGGTAGCTCTTTCTTCTAGTAACACTTCTTACCCTGAATAAACAGATGACCACAGCCTTGTTTCTTTAACACTTAAACAAACGTGGCCATGCAAACCCTTCCATGCTGCTTTCTCTCGCAGTTTAAATCTGCATGGAGCAGTGTTTGCTTCTCACAATGGCATCAATTATTTTAATTCTAGAACAGTGAGGATTATATATATATAAAAATGAACAGATAAAATAAATGTTGGTGTGTATAATTGGTAAATTCAGTGTGCCCCCTTTGTTTAAAATTCCTTAAGAAAATGTCCCCGTTCACATTAGGACCAATAAAATGTTCCCTTTTTATGAGAGTACAGTGGAACTTTTTACACCCAATGTGCCAAAATGTTGTTCTATAACCAATTAAAACAATCCACAAACACACACTTTTAACCCAGATCGTTGCAGATATCTGTAAATGCAAGCATGCAAAGTGGATTGGTGATAAAGCAGAGCACACTGTATACAATGCTCATACTGTAACAATGCACAGGGTGCAGCATTCCAGCTAGAATGACACCACACCAAGGTGTTACTTCCATGTATTGGGGATCAGTGAGACGGGCCCTCTTGATTTTGTTAATCCGCCACCACAGCTATTTCAGCTTTTGACACTTCATAATCCATTGCAGATGAGCAATTCATATTCCAATGGAATGGAAACTCCTCTGGGAAACCTGATGCTACCTTTGATTAGTGACCACCATATTGTGGTCAATTATCTTTTTGCTTTTCAGATGATAAAGACCTAGCAGCTTTAAGATATTGGCTTCGTAATCTGTGCATACTGTAGCAGTATTCATGGAAGTTTGGAACCACTGTAGTAGAAAGCACATGCTCTATTGCCCCTTTTTAAAATTAATTTATTATTAAGTACTACCCAACACTTATGACACTTACTTGGCTATAGCTGCTGCTGGCAATTTAAAACAAAGTTCGGGGCAAAGAATCCGTTCTTTCAGCCCAGTTACCAATGATGAGATTTATTTGGTCTATCAATCTGCAGATAATGCCATTCATTTAATTAAATATCAGAAATCCATGGGAAGGAGCTACTGTGCTGAATGCAACATGCCTGTTTGTCTGTGATACAAATCCAATTACTGTGCTGAATGCAACATGCCTGTTTGACTGTGATACAAATCCAATTACTGTGCTGAATGCAACATGCCTGTTTGACTGTGATACAAATCCAATTACTGTGCTGAATGCAACATGCCTGTTTGACAGTGATACAAATCCAATTACTGTGCTGAATGCAACATGCCTGTTTGACTGTGATACAAATCCAATTACTGTGCTGAATGCAACATCCCTGTTTGACTGTGATACAAATCCAATTACTGTGCTGAATGCAACATCCCTGTTTGACTGTGATACAAATCCAATTACTGTGCTGAATGCAACATGCCTGTTTGACTGTGATACAAGTCCAATTACTGTGCTGAATGCAACATGCCTGTTTGACTGTGATACAAATCCAATTACTGTGCTGAATGCAACATCCCTGTTTGACTGTGATACAAATCCAATTACTGTGCTGAATGCAACATGCCTGTTTGACTGTGATACAAATCCAATTACTGTGCTGAATGCAACATCCCTGTTTGACTGTGATACAAATCCAATTACTGTGCTGAATGCAACATGCATTCTTCCAGCGACAGTGTGGGAGCAACATCGGGTGAGAAGTGCATCATTTTAAAAGTGCATAGCAGTTAGAAGCAGTAAGGAGAAATTAAACCTGGAATTGCTTTCATCAGAAAATACATTGATTTGGAAATTAATGCAGCTAAAATTCTAACATCTGCGTGTCTTTTTCTGATCACAAACTGAAACTCGGAGCAGCTGATTCAAATTCAGTGCCGTTGTGAGACAAGGGGAAGGGGCGGAGCTACCAGCACAACAGAACACAACAAAGCAATGCATTTCTTCCAGCAACAGCGTGGGAGTGATATTGTGTGAGAAGTGCATCATTTTAAAAGTTAGAAGCAGTTTGAAAGCAGGTTGACTGCTGCAGAAGCTAAACTAAACTTCTGAAAAAAAAAAATTAAAATGGTCTTCAAGCCAATAATCTGTGACACCTGCATGATGTGGGAAATCCGAGAAAACCCAGCAGAGCTAAACCAAGTGTGTGTAAAGTGCCGCACGATCTAGGACTTGCTTAAACTAGTAAGTATGCTAGAAATGGAGCTGCAGGAAATGAGACAGCAACAGGAGCTTGAGGAGCTGGCACACCCACAATTCATGGAAGTCTGCAGCCCTAGCAGACTGAAAACCACCAGGGAGATAGAAGAGGATCAAAACAGCTGGGTTCAGGTAGGCAGAAGCAGGGAAAAAAAGAAACTTCTTCAAACACAACCACCAGAAATCAAAACATCCAACAAATTTGAGCCATTTCAAAATTTAGATGATCAAAACCAACATCAAGAGAACGAAAGAAACAACAGCCAGGACCCTATAAACAGTGCTGGCCAGGCAACAAAAAGAAGGGAGGTCATGATTGTTGGGGACTCCATATTGAGAAACACAGCAAGTTCAGTTTGCAGTCTGGACCCCCTTACTACAACAGTGTGCTGCCTTCCAGGAGCCTCTGTCACGCACATCACTGAGAACGTGGACAGGCTCCTAGAACGAACAGGAGACGACCCGGTAGTAGTCGTCCACATCGCTACAAACAACATTGGAAGAGACAGGCGAAGATCCCTGCAAAACCAATTCAGAGAGCTAGGAAGGAAATTAAGACAAGACCAAAACTGTGGTATTTTCTGGGATACTGCCAGCACCTTGCAAAGGAGCATGCGGACAGCTGGAAATACATAATCAAAATGCATGGCTGAAATCGTGGTGCACACAGGAAGACTTCACCTTTCTTGAACATTGGAGCACATTCTGCAGCAAGGACTATCTATATAGGCGGAACGGACTGCACTTAAACAAAAAGGGAACCAATCTACTCGGAGAAAGGATCCTTGAGGAGGTTCAGAAGCATTTAAACTAGAAAGGAAGGGGGGAGAAAACAAAAAACAGAAGGGAGACCACATCAAAACAAGGACAACAACTCTGGTAAGGCAGCCATTAAATGTATTTATACAAATGCTAGAAGTCTCAGAAACAAAATGTTAGAACTTGAAGCTACTGCACTAACAAGTAACTACGATGTGTGTGCTACAGAAACTTGGTTGTCTGAGAGTGATGGAGACAAATATAATATTAGTGGGCATACACTGTATAGGAAAGACAGGCAGGACAGAAGAGGTGGAGGGGTAGCGCTATACATAAGAAATAGTCTTGAAGCCCAGGTGTTAAATCTGGACAAAGAAAACAACACTGAATCAATATGGGTCAGAATAATTGACAAAAATTAGAAGGGCATAATAATAGGAGCATGCTATAGACCGCCAAATTCAGACACCAAGCAAAATAATCTGTTATACAATGCCCTTTGAAATGCATGTAGCAAAGGAGAAGCCATACTAATGGGGGATTTCAACTTCGCACATATAAAATGGGAAAATCCGGTGGGGAGCACGACGGACAAAATTGAAATGGTGGAAATGACAAATGACTGCTTCCTAACGCAATTAGTCAAGGCACTGACTAGAGGGGAGCATGCCTTGATTTAGTCTTCAAATAACAAAGACAGAATAACCATTGGCAAACTCAGACCACAACATGGTCTCATTTGAAGTGATTTTTAAAACCCCAAAAGTAATGACTAAAGTTAAGGTTTACAATTTTAGAAAAGCAAACTATGAAGGTATGAAAAAGAGACTAACAGAAGTAGATTGGAGTAAAATAAAGAAAACATCCACAGAAAAAGGATGGCTGTTTTTTAAAAATGTAGTACTAGAGGCGCAGAACAATTACATCCCAGAAGTAGACAAATCTAAAACAAAATGGTTTAATAGATCAAAAAAAAAAAATATTGAGTGAAAAAAGGCCACTTTAGCATAACAGAGGCAAAAGTGTTAAAGGGACTAGGAGCTCTTAAAATAAACAAATCCCCTGGGCCGGATGAGATACTCCCAATAGTACTCAAAGAAATGAAAGAAGTTATTTACAAACTGCTAACCGAGATCATGCATCAGTCTCTTGACACAGGGGTTGTACCGACAGATTGGAGAATTGCAAACGTAATACCAATCCACAAAAAGGGAGACAAAACCGAACCAGGTAACTACAGACCAATAAGCCTGACTTCTATTATATGTAGGGCTTCTGATTTTCGGTTTTAACCGATAAAACCAGATAAAACACCCCTGATACAAAATAATTAAATCGGTGGATAGCCAATAAACACCGGAAAACATCAGAAAAACTGTGGAAATGGTTAATCTATTCACGTTGACTTTACCCTTTTCCCATTAAAAAAAAATAAAACCTACTACAAAAATAATAATAAATACATTTCCCAGGGCTAGAGGCTTGTTAGCGGGATTTAAAGCTGTATTATAGTTAAGATACGGAGGATTTAAAACAGAATTGTGACGAAATGTACAAAAGTTCCTACACACAAAAACCCCAGAAGAATGTGCATCGTGACCATAGGGATTTCTTTGTGGAAGACAGCAAAGGAAAGAAGGTACAACTTAAGCGTGCAAGTACTGTCCAGTTACTATACATATTTTGACAAAAAACAAACGCTCAAGCATTTCGGAAAGTAACCAAAAACAATAATTTCATTAAGTATATAAAAAAAAAAGCCCCGAAAAAAAAAAACGATTTACATAAAACTCGAAAATAGCTAAAAATAAGCACCGAAAAATACAATTAATAAAACCCGAAAAAACAGAAGCCCTAATTACATGTAAACTTATGGAAACTATAACAGTATCCTGGGAGACAGTCAGCATGGTTTTAGAAAGGGAGATTGTGTCTAACTAACCTGCTTGATTTTTTTTGAGTATGCAACATCGACAATGGATAATTTCAAAGCATATGACATGGTTTATTTAGATTTCCAGAAAGCTTTTGACAAAGTCCCGCATAAAAGATTAATGCCAGGTCGGCATTTTAAAAAAGAACTTGTTCTCAATGTCTTGACCTGGTTAAATAAAGTTTTGAAAGACATTGCAGTAGCACAGCATTCCATTTATACTGTATTGCCTGCCTGGGCCCAGTTAAACAGAATAATAAAGATATGCAAATGCAAGCTGAACAGTATCCTTGAACCCCCCCATTGTTTCGTCATCTAGCTACACCCTCTTGAATAGACACAGGGTGACCTGCCTTGTCCACAATTTGAATGCAAAACCACACACATTACATTAACCCCCGGCATTGTTCTGAAAAAAAAAAAAAAAAAAAAAAAGGTTTGTCTGTTTTCCATGCTAGAACACGAGTCCTGCTGAAATGACAGATCCATCGGACTGGAAAAGAACTGCATCTATTAATTATTAATACCTCGTGGCACCCCAGGGGTGGCACAGAAAAGAAAGAGGTAAGAGACTGGCCCACTTGTGGGTGTGATGTCTGTCAAACAGTTGTGCTTTCGTTCTTAATGCCTCGGTCAGGGGAGAGCTGTCTGTTAAAGCAGGACAGCCCTTGTATCTTGATTTCAAAGGGTCTGTGTGTGAAATGCTAGGGAAGCATGCATGCCTGTAAGCATTCCCTAATTGTGCAGTGCTTTGCAGTTACTGTACTGAGCAGATATCCAAGAGCGTTTACTCGAGACCACTTCAATAAAAGCATGGAAACTAAGAAGAAGCTATTGTAGTATTTCAAATAACAATAAACTCTTTTTAAAGGAGTTTTAAAACATGATGATTTTCTTTGGGATTGTAAATCCGGTCCTCCTGCGATTTAAAAAGACACAGTACCGTTTTAATAAATAAAAGTCACAAGGAGTTCATTGGCAGCCTAGTGTAGCCAGTAGCCTGTCTAATGATTAAACTACACAGCTGCATGCATAGGGCACTGATAATAATACTGATCATCCCTGAGGTGTGTTGTTTTTGTTTATGCATTTGTAATTCTGTAACCTGGATAGATCCATTAGTTGCAACAAGTCGTTTGGGTTTAAACACCCATGAGTTGCAAGAATCGCCCTTCACATGCAATTAATACCGTACCCAATAAACCACGAGCACAGGCATCTTGCAGCAGTAATCAATAACAGTAACAATTACAGCAGCAGAAGAGCCATGGTCTGCAATATGGTAATCTACCAGATTTAAATCTACCTTGAGACGAGTGAAATGAGTCTGTTGACCGGGCCGTTCTCATCACATAAGAGCCCCATTATTTGAGTCTGCTCAGCAGAGTGGCCACGCAGTCAGGGCTGAAAAGACTAAACTGTTTGTTTCACTACCTCACCTATCTTTAATAAAACATTCCATTCGGAAGCCCGTTCAATAAAAGAAAGTGAAACCTGTCATTTCAAGATACTGGTGCTGTGGCTTGCCATTCATTGAAGACTAAAGTCAAATCCAATTATGAACATTACTCCAAGTAGTCATCAGTATAATATACTGTATATTCCCAATGTTTCGGTATGTTTAGCATACCTGTGTCCAGGGAAAGAGTGTTTGAAAACAAACATTGGAGGTATTTATAGGCTTATGATGCCATGGTAACCACACATTTATTTAGCTCAAAGAGCCAGCTGCCCAACGTTTCGATATGTTGTACATATCTTTCTCAAGGGAGCCTGTGTTTGAATCAAAACATTGGAGGTATTTATAGGTTTTTGACAGCATGACAACTACTTGGCAAACTAGCAGACACATGGCAAATGACATTTAATAGAGAAAAGTGTAAAGTATTGCGCGCAGGCAATAAAAATGTGCATTATAAATATCATATGGGAGATACTGAAATTGATGAAGGGATCTATGAAAAAGACCTAGGAGTTTATGTTGACTCAGAAATGTCTTCATCTAGACAATGTGGGGAAGCTATAAAAAAAGGCCAACAAGATGCTCGGATATATCGTGAGAAGTGTTGAATTTAAATCAAGTGAAGTAATGTTAAAACTTTACAATGCATCAGTAAGACCTCATCTAGAATATTGTGTTCAGTTCTGGTCACCTTGTTACAAAAAGGATGTTGCTGCTCTAGAAAGAGTGCAAAGAAGAGCAACCAGAATTATCCCGGGTTTAAAAGGCATGTCTATTCAGTCTTGAACAAAGAAGATTACGCGGTGATCTGATTCAAGCATTCAAAATCCTAAAAGGTATAGACAGTGTCGACCCAGGGGACTTTTTTGACCTGGAAAAAGAAACAAGGACCAGGGGTCACAAATGGAGATTAGATAAGGGGGCATTCAGAACAGAAAATAGTAGGCACTTTTTTACACAGAGAATTGTGAGGGTCTGGAACCAACTCCCCAGTAATGTTGTTGAAGCTGACACCCTGGGATCCTTCAAGAAGCTGCTTGATGAGATCCTGGGATCAATAAGCTACTAACAAGTAAACGAGCAAGCTGGGCTGAATGGCCTCCTCTCGTTTGTAAATTTTCATATGTTCTTACTTGTTATTGTTTATATTCAAATCCATGATTTATTCTTACATGATGTAATGGTGTTCTATACAAGAATGTGACTACTGTATTTTGTTCCCCCCATGGCAATACAATCAAGACTGAAACAGTTTTTGGAGATGCAATAAGGAAAACCTAAATCACTGTGTGTACAGCTGTCATTTTGTTGGCTCGCTGTACAGAAGTGGTCTCTACAATAATAATTTTCTTTTTCTTTTCTTTTTTCTGTACAATTCTATTTAAAGCTGTACGGTAACTGTGAACATTGTTAAAGACTGATCACGTATTGAAAAGGTATCCTGGAATATGTTATCGGGGCATCATTTGCTTCTTAGTCACAGTATACCTCTTACTGTAAGTAATAGGGTTGGGTGTTTCATTATCTCAGATCTCAGAATGTTTGAAATCCTGCTCATCATCTCCCATTGATTACATCGTTCTCTCTAGTTAGTAGCTCTTTCTCTCACCTGCTTTTTTTCCACCTGCTTTTTCACTTGTTGGCTTGTTAAAATACAGCTATATCGCTCTTCTCTCTCGCATTGGGGGTGGGGGTTGGGGTGCTGAATTAAATGAATTCTCCGATGCCCAGTTTTAAACTGTGACACCTGACTCCTCCCCAGCATGTCTTTGTGGACAAATTGGATGTCTACAGAGAGACTGAGTAATAAAACACTGACTGTACTGCTGGAACACCACTTCATATAATTATCCATACAAAAATGTTCAGTAAAATAAATAACGAAGACTAAACAAATACCTGATACTATCACGCTAATCAGTTGGTGTTCCAACCCCAGGAAGTCATGTCTGTGCCATGTGTGTTTCAGTCGAGGAGCCTTTCCTTACAGCTCATCCTGAATGCAAACAAGATCTGCCTCCTGATAAAGGCACACAGTGCCCTGCACAGAACACTAGCCATGGATTTATGCAGACCGAAGTCAAGGAGTTGTACTTCAGTGTAAAATGATCCACGATTTGGGGGCACCTTGACTTCTTAATTCCGTATACCTGCCAAAATGAATTGGTGGCGAGAGTGGTTCCAGGAATAGTTTTATTGTGATGGCAGCCTTCCTAAATAAGATTAGTGTAGCTGTAACGTTTAATCGTGGAGCTCTCTAATGTGCTAATCCTGGTAATGCGCACTGATGGAGAACAGTTGAAATTTATCAGATTGGAATGTACCACCCTCTTAAAATAAATGGACTGGCTCGGTATTTGCAAATTGCAGTCCCAACTTCAACTGTGCCCTTGCCAAAAATCTGTAGCTAGCCACCCTATTGTCTGTCTCAGGCTCTTGCTGTGTGTAGTTGCCTAGTCACTGGTTGGACACTGGCTCCAGTTTCAGTCACTGGTTGAACACTGGTTCCAGTTTCAGTCACTGGTTGAACACTGGCTCCAGTTTCAGTCACTGGTTGGACACTGGCTCCAGTTGTAGTGGTTTGCCAGTGGTTGGTCTCATGGCTTTTTTGGTGCTTGTATTGTATGAGGGGCAGCAGTGTGGAGTAGTGGTTAGGGCTCTGGACTCTTGGCCGGAGGGTCGTGGGTTCAATCCCAGGTGGGGGCACTGCTGCTGTACCCTTAAGCAAGGTACTTTACCTAGATTGCTCCAGTAAAAACCCAACTGTATAAATGGGTAATTGTATGAAAAAAATAATGTGTAAAAAATAATGTGATATCTTGTAACAATTGTAAGTCGCCCTGGATAAGGGTGTCTGCTAAGAAATAAATAATCATCATAATAATAATAATGTGAGAAATGGGATCTGTGGATTTTCGAGTGAACTCTGAATCCTGTTGAATAGCAGTTCCTTCATTTCACAGGTACATTGCTAGAGACACGTATTGGGGCCTCTTAAAGATACAGAGCCCATACAGTTTTGTAAATATATACACAGTAGTTTAGATGTTGAAAATATCAGATGTGTACTACAGACCACGGCTGTAATGGGGGGGAGATTTCCCCTATGGGTTTGTTTTGCTTCCCTGTACTAGGGTTGCCACCTGTCCCTGTTTTCCCTGGATCGTCCTGGTTTTGAGGCAGTGCAGTAGTTGAATCCCATTGTAATGTATCTGAAAGGGGCTGGAATCTGGATAGAGCTGTAGGTAGTGCAGTAGTTGAATCCCATTGTAATGCATCTGAAAGGGGCTGGAATCTGGATAGAACTGTAGGCAGTGCAGTAGTTGAATCCCATTGTAATGTATCTGAAAGGGGCTGGAATCTGGATAGAGCTGTAGGCAGTGCAGTAGATGAATCCCATTGCTATCGGCACAGACTCTTGTACATTGTCAATGCAAATTGAATGTTTGAAACCCTCCAAATTACAGAGACTTTTAATTACCAAGCATGAAATATATAAAAACGTTCATTTTTTTGAGCGAAAGGCTAAGGAACTGCTTGGTACTAAAGCCGTAATGAAATCCACAACTACCACAGATAAAAAGCTTGTAGTGGCATTGTACATAGTGGCGCAGAGAATTGCTTAAGAAAAAAAAAACGCATACGATTGCTGAGGAGTCGATCATCTGTGTGCCATTGAAATTGTAAAGGAAATGCGTGGAGAGCAGAAGGCCAGGAAACTGGCAAAATACCAATGTGAAATGACACTCAAACGACGGATCGCTTTTATGTCAGAAGACAGTTTTCGCAGTGCATTGAACATTGACTTTGACGTAATCAAACCGCAGCTGGCAGCCCATCTGTCTGGTCGACTCAACAAATGTAATACTTACTTTCCTGAACTCACGACGGAACAAGCCGCTACAAACCCCATTAGTGTGAATATTGAAGCTAAACTGCAACCCTCTTCCCATCAAAGCTGTTAGAAGAGCTCATTGACATTTCATCAGACAGCTCCCTCAGAACCAAGTTCAGTGAAATGCCGCTGGAGACATTTTGGTGTGAGTGCTCTGATGAATACTGCACTGCTGCTTCTTCTGCAGCACTGAAAGTGTTTGTCTCATTCAATACAACCTACTTATGCGAAACCGGATTTTCAGCCATGACATTGATGAAAACAAGTACCGAGCCAGACCTGGCACAAGGCACAAAGGTGTCGTTGTCCATCCATCAACAGTCCAAAGCACCTTTGACCATTGTTCCATAGTCCAATTTCTATGTTCTTGTGCATATTTTAGCCTTTTAGTCTTATTCCCCTTTCTCAACAGAGATATTCTTACTGCAACACAACCTTTAAGCCCTGATTTTCAAGAGTGACCTTCGTTTTGTTGATTTGATGGACAACGACACCTGTGCCTTCTGCCAGTTCTGTTGTCAATTCTTGCTTGTCTTCTTTCTATTCCTTAAGGATATTATCTTCAAGTCTTGCTCATCCTTGTTAGACAGCTTTTTGGGTCTCCAAGTCCTGGGTTTGTCAATTACACATGATGTTTCTTTGTACTTGTTGATTATGCTTTGGATACCACACCTTGAAAATCGAGTGATGCAAGCTATTTCACTCAGTGTTTTTCTGTAGTAGAAAACACTAGTGGAGGCTTTGAGTAAATTGTTGATGCTCATAATGCATCAGAGTATATGCTATAGGTTACTTGAAGGACCCTGGAATCCAGTCATGCAGACTGGACTTCTCCAGCCATCCCCGGGATGACAATAGTGTCATCAGTAAAGTCTATGAGGCGTCTATTCGACAGGAAAAGAAGCTTGTAAATTAGGCTATTCCCTTAGGCAATGTCCTAACATCCCCTTCCTCTGAAACTTTCCAATTGAAGTTGACTCAAGTGGCTTCAGGTTTGTAGTTTATTGTATTTTATAACCAGGTCAGATTGATCACACAGTCATTTCCATGGCCGTCATTTGCTTCCTGTATGTTGTTTGAGGCCACTTTGCACAGTAACATGGTTCATGTTGAAACTTGTATCGGCGTCGGGTGCGGTCATCTGTGTGGAATACAAGAATGCACTGGGACTTTACAGCTCACCCTCTTAATAACTGACATCCACTACCCCTGCAAACCACAAAGATCAAAAGAAGACCTTTTCTTTTCAGCAGTGTGCACATGTATTTGAACACCCCATTGCTTCTGTAGTTCAGCAGTGTGCACATGTATTCGAACACCCCATTGCTTCTGTAGTTCAGCAGTGTGCACATGTATTAGAACACCCCCATTGCTTCTGTAGTTTTGATTTGTTGTGCATATGAAATCAAACCACTGGAACTGAAATTCTTGGAAATTTGTCAAAATAAGCAAATTAGTGATGGTCTAATTTAAATGATGAATTGAATAGGCCATACATGCAATTCATTTAAAATAGTAAGAGTAAAGGAACACACAGCCACAAATGGTAAAATGCATGAGCTTTTCAGAAATTTTTTAGATGCCTAATTAAAGCACAGAGTGGTCTAACATTGTCACACGAGTGCCTATAGTTTCTATATCACCGATTACTGAGCGGAAATGTAAATTCTCACACCCTGAGGTTTTCAGCAGTGATTATTGTTCATGTTATATTATTGCTCGTGTTTGTGGTGTGCTCTCTACCCTTTCAGCAGGGATTATTGTTCATGTTATATTATTGTTCATGTTAGTGGTGTGCTCTCTACCCTTTCAGCAGGGATTATTGTTCATGTTATATTATTGTTCATGTTAGTGGTGTGCTCTCTACCCTTTCAGCAGGGATTATTGTTCATGTTTGTGGTGTGCTCTCTACCCTTTCAGCAGGGATTATTGTTCATGTTATATTATTGTTCATGTTAGTGGGTGCTCTCTACCCTTTCAGTGCCCAGGGGCCTTGTAACCGGTGTGCTGGTACTTTTGCTATGAACAACAGTTCTTTCTCTTTAAAAAAGAAATTCAATTGCAGTAAAGAAAGATTTGAGATTGGCAGCTGGGACTACAGTACATGTCCTGCATTGTTTTTAATTAATGTGCTTTGTGAGTCGAGGGATGAATTTAAATATTGTAGGTTCTCCCTGACCTTTTCAGGCAGTACCTTTTCAGGCAGTAAATCATCTGACGACTTGTTCATTTTTCCAGGTTTTCCTGTGTTTTAGTGTTATTAGTTACACCTCAGACTATAAACACTGATGGGTTGTATGGCGTTGTGTGTGTTATCTTTAAAATGCTGATCTCTCTCTCTCTCTCTCTCTCTCTCTCTCTCTCTCTCTCTCTCTCTCTCTCTCTCTCTCTCTCTCTCTCTCTCTCTCTCTCTCTCTCTCTCTCTCTCTCTCTCTCCACAGAAAGAAATCCAGGCTATGAGTCAGTGCCACCACCCCAACATCGTGTCCTACTACACCTCGTTTGTGGTGAAGGATGAGCTGTGGCTTGTGATGAAATTGCTCAGCGGAGGTAAATTGACAGCCCTTCTATTTTAGTTACTGCTCAGGCTCTCCCTAATCAGTCATGAGGACTCCAGAAAACCTTTTTACTATCTCTGCGTGTGTGTGTGTTCGTGTATATGTATTTCTAGCTTCTGTTGATATGAATTCTAGCACTGGTGCCAGTCTCAACCCCAGACTCACTGGTCCAGTATAGTGTGGGGGTTCCCAAACTGGGGGCTGGGGACCCTGAGGGGGCTGTCAGATGGGTTCAGGGGGGCCGTAGCACCTGCAAAAATTCTCTCTCCCCAAACGACCCTGAAAAAGCCATGCATCCCTAGACTGGAGGATCAATTCATTTATACGAACGACCCTGACAAAGCCATGCATCCCTAGACTGGAGGATCAATTCATTTATACGAACGACCCTGATAAAGCAATCCGAACACTGCTGTTCGGCGTTATTTCGAATGTAACTTTGACGTCAGCTCTTACCCACGATAACAGTATGTACCATTATACCCTTACCTTTGGCTTGGGATACCTAACTGTGAACCGCAGTCAATTACAGTATCTTATCATAAACCGACCCTCCTGCTCACCCATCTGACTCAGCACTTTTCCATTTAAACCCTGAGCCTAAAATTTTTTTCTCATGGTTTTTTTTATTTTTGCTAGTATTTGAAATAGAATTAAAATGGATTATGGTTTCCAGCTGGGGAGCAGGCTTGTCCAGTCTTGCTGAGAATGTGCTGTTCAGCACAGTCGTTTCAGACTCTGAACAGTTACTTACTGGCACACTGCTGTTTCAGAGTCTCCTTGTGTTTGTAAGCCCTGAATATAGCAATGAGACCATCTTGTTCACATTTGCATTTTTACTTGGTTTAGTGACCGTTTGATCTGAGAGCTCATACTGTATATCTCTGAGGGAGTGGAATGGCCTTCTTTCACAATGCAGCTGGAGACTTCCCGAATGCAGTTCGATTCTTGTTATTTTTCAGAGTGAGCAGCACTGCAGATGCATTTGGTCATGTGGAGCAGCCACAGTTGTGGATTCTGCTGAAACAACAATCCTTATTTTGTGTTTTTTAACCTGCTGTTAAGCAAGTATTGTATCCATTTATCTTCTGTCAAGCTTACCGTTACATCAGGTAGAACTGGCCAGGCAGAGCCATGCACAGTAATGTTTAAGAGTTTTTAAACATTTCAATCAAGAACATGTTACTCGCTTTATAACTTAAAAAATGTGTTCCACCGGGTTTTTAGAAGTGTGTGTGTGTGTGTGTGTGTGTGTGTGTGTGTGTGCTCCACACTGTAACACACCCATAACGTGGAATGGGGCAGAAATGCTGTGGAGTTTTTCGTATGAGAAACTTTTAATTCCTGCTACACCTAATCCGGGCAGTACAGTAAGCTTGCTGAATTTAGTTTGCAGCAGTAGGTTTGACATGTTTTAATACATTTTTCCTAAGCAATGAGATAATTTGCATTTAGTCAGATTAACAGGCCTAATGAAATGTGCGTCCCTGGCTGTGGCGCCGGCCTCCTTTACTCCCTGCAAGCTGCTGCATACAGTGTGACCTTCATCAGTCAGCCAAGTCCTGACAGAGGGCTTTTGGTATTATCTGCTGCTTCATCATCCCTCTGAATTGACAGAGCCCTGAACGCAGAGGTCCTGTCTGCCCTGTCAGCTTCATTTCTACAGACGTCTCCTAAACACACTTCTGTATTGTCTTGATTTCTTCTTTTTGTTACCAGAAGCAGTACAGTATCTGTCTGGCTGATTCAGTTGTCAGTGTCTCTTCAACCTGAAGCTGTATTATTATATATTGATGTGAGAGAGAGAGAGTGAGTGGTACACTTGGCAGGAAACCCTCCTCATCATCATCATCGTCAGTATGTATGTGCAGTGCTGTATATAGCTGTGGCAAAGTGGTAATTATTGCGCAGGTGCAGTAATCAACAAAGAAAGACAGCAAAGTACTGGTGAAATGGTTTCCGTTTTATTCTGTAAATCCAAACGGTCTGATGACCAAACAGTAAACAAAAGGAGGGCTGGCAATACACAGCGATGCGTATTGCGCCGTGGATAGTTATGGGTTGCAATCCCATAAATAATAACAATAATCCAGTACATACACACAAAACACAAACACGGTCACAAGTCCAAAGTGAGTGCTGTAATGCTCGTGGTGAAGTACAAGTTATCCGTGATACAAAGTGCAGTGTTGTCCAGTTTTAGTGCTGGCGCTAAGCGACAGCTCCGGATCATGTTCGCTGTCTAATCCACCAACAAACAACAAACAGAGTTTTAGACAGACAGACAAAACAAACAAAACACTCATGGTTCTCTATAATCAAAACATAGGTCCTTCCGGTTTCAGTGTAACCATAATAAGGAACAGATCACATCACTACGTCCCTTTTATATACCGTCAACCATGACCCCTTGGTTAATTGTAGTCTGTCAGTATGTATGTGCAGTGCTGTATCTAGCTCTTAGTTGTTGGAGTCTGTCTGTATTTATTTTGCCAATTTTCACAACTTTTGTCATACCCTCCTAGCCTATTTGGGATGTTGTGGGTTGCGTTTGGTTGTAGCCTGGTAAACTCTTGATTTTGTAACAGTTGAATGTTTCCGGTGCTGTGTGACTGTTTTGTGATAATGAGGACCCCACTGTATGTGCGTGCACTGCTTTGATTCTGTTATCCACCAGGTTAGGCTGGACTCTCTTCACTAGGATATACAGTGAACTCTGGGGTAGCTTTCTAAAACCCAATGGCACACTTCTGCTAGAACAGCTGATTGAAGCTAAAGAACATGTAGGGTTCATCCTGTCTTCAACCATTACAGAACAAAACCATTACCCCATCTGTTAAAATTAACCAGCGTCTTGTATCTTCTGTCCTGTACAGGATCAGTGCTGGACATTATAAAGCACATCATTTCCAGGGGAGAACACAAAAATGGAGTTCTGGACGAGCCCAGTATAGCTACTATTCTGAAGGAGGTCCTGGAGGGTCTGGAATACCTGCATAAAAACGGGCAGATTCACAGGTAAAGTACAGGCTAGACTAGAGGCCTATTCCCTGTGTGTTCACATCTACTTTTCATTTTACATTTCTTTTCAAATGGTGCAGCTGAACACAGAAATGCAGACACAGTGAGATGATGACCAAAAAGTCCAGTTTGACCGGAATAGTTTTAAAATCGCTTGTTTTAGCAGTGCTGTTTCATGCTGTAGAACCTTCCAACATCCTGGTAAAAGCATGGCCGAGTGGTGTGCAGGGTTAGTCAAATAGTGCAGGTTCACGTCCTGGCTGTGTGAAGTCGCCGGTCTTCGCTGGGGATTCCGGGAGGAGCGTCGCATTGGCCCTGGCTACCGCGGGTTAGGGAGGCAAAACCGGCAGGGACTGTTTTCTCCTCATTGCGCTACAGCGCACCCTACTGGCTAGACCCCTAGGAAGCTCAGGCAGACACCTGCAGGGCTAGCCTTTGCCCTCCAGGGGCCGGGAGCTTGCTGACATCAACTCGAGTTCCTGGGTGAAGAAGAGGAAGCTGGCTCAGTCATGGGATCGGAGGCCAGCCACTGAACCTTCAGTTCTGAGCTGTGTGGGGAGTTGCTACAGTGAGGGGGAAAGAAATGATTGGACATTCTAAACTGGGGAGAAAATCAGGGGTAAAATAACATGGAGTTTGTTCTCCAGGGGAGTTGTGAAGACAGGCTCTCTGTGGCTGATGTACAGAGATCTGTTTGCTCATAGTAATTCTGTGGTTCCCTTCACCTTAGGTCTCCGATTTCTGTTAATTTGTAGAGTGCACTTATCATTAGGACGTGAAATTCATCTTATGTTAGTAAGCCCAGCGTGCAAGTGAAATATGATCAGAATCTGAGATGGACTGAATGTCTTCCTAATTTCAGAAGACGTTCTCTCCCTTCTGATTGCAGAATTAGAGGGTGTAACTGTAGTAAGATCCATACCGTACATTACAGCCCTATGCTTGCAACACTGTATTAATATAAAATGAAAATGAATGGTTTTATAATTATGGATAAACATAAACATTTGCTATTTAGGTCTCCCATTTTCAGTTTTAAAAGAAACATTTGACATTTGTCATGCAAACGTGTTTTAAATTAAAAAAAAAGATCTCTGGTAGCACATTTAAATAACTCTGTTTGAATGCTTTACTTCCAGGTACACTGATGTCCTGTTTGTGATAGACTCCTCATGCTCCGTAGCACTGATGTTCTGTTTGTGATAGACTCCTCATGCCCGTGACACTGATGTTCTGTTTGTGATAGACTCCTCATGCCTGTGACACTGACGTTCTGTTTGCCAGTCATGGCTTATTACTTCCACATGTATATGTAGCACATGATGTGGAAACATCAGCCCCGTACCGTAACCTTCAAATACCATAACACTACTTGCAGGAGCAAACTAGATCATTTAATAAAGTCTTGTCTAATTGGGTTCTAATCTTTTAGCATAGCCATGTCATATGAGAAGGGCTCTGGTGATGCGTCACATGGCATATTGGTGAGTGCTGGAGAAATGCAATTAGAAGCTCCGTGTAGGTCTACCACGCAGGGGTGAATTTCAACACTGCATTTTGGAGGCTTCTGTGCCTTCAAATTTACACTCGCAAGTAACTGGGTATTTCAAAAGCAATGGCCCCTGAATGATTTGACAAAAAAAAAAAAGTTAGTGCCCTTGGCAAACTGCTTGGAAGACAGGATATAAAGAAAAAATCAAGAACCCTAAATAACAGTTTGCCTTGATTATTAAAGATCATATCGTTAAAGATCGTTAAAACATATTAATAAACAACAAAGATATGATGGATTTTGTGTGGTGTATGGCCACACCCACTCAAAAATCGTGCTGGCGGGAATGAAAACGGAAGTTACGTACGAAAAGGTAAACACGCATGGCGACTGCCGCTGAAAACATAGATGAAGTCGAAGACCCAATTAATTTAGAGAACAGGGACCACAAGCCTTCATTTTTGAACCGCCGGCGAGGCAGTGGGATCCCACTGATCAACAGAGGCAGCGACTAAATGGGGATCGACAAGAAAAAGAGTTGTGGACCCTCCAAAACCTGTGCGGATCGGCAACACTGCATGGGGAGTGTAATTTCCAAAATTGTAATGTGTTTGATTACCAATAGTATACACTTCAGTATCTGTACTCTGTAATTAGTTTATATTAGTTTAGCGATTATCTGTTATTGCCTATAATACCCATTTTTGTCATTTTGTCTGTGATCACAGGCCACAGACTGTCACAGAACAGCAGACCACTGACAATCTTTTCAAAGACAATAAATTACAAACATTACAATAATGTACAGTAGACATAAGGATTGATAAGGTGGCATTATAGAAAGCAGATAAGACAACTTCAGCAATGAATATGGAAAAATTAACGTTTCTTTAATCACCATTACGTCAGTGGTACACATTTTCTGATGCAGTAAAGTTCGGATAGTTGTTTGTAATCCTGAAATACAAGTTTATATTCCAATATGGTAATGCCATAACAACTGTGTACATGTTGCATCTGACTTCAACCTCACTCGTTGCTTGCTTCTAAATCCCATGCTATATTCAAGTAAGTCGCCCTCCAGATAATCACTGTCGAGAAAGTTCGCACCACAAACAACAGAATTATTTTGGTGAATGGATTTTGCGGTGAAGGCCTCTCTTTTGACTTGTACAAACTGCACCCAGGAGTGAAATATGGCACTTTTTTCCCTCGAAAGGCATGCACCCGATGCCCTGACAGGTTGGAGTTTGTACAACCCCCGCACACGCATCTATTCACCATATTATTATTGCTATTTTTTTGTTTCCCTTTTGATACGTCACGCGTGACATGATATAAAAAGGTTGTGTTTTTGGTAGGCGTGGGCCGTGTTCCACATTAATCACATTTTGTGGCCTATAAAATGTTTTAAAAAATAAATAATAATCATGCTAATATTCTTAATAAACAGATGATCCAAAAAAACATGCAAAATACACTTTGTGTCTATAGAAATGTAGTGGTCTTGTGAGTGCAGGTGAATTGTGGATATTTTAAACTCAATGTTCAATTTCAAGGTATTTATTAAGCAGGATATAACTCTTGAGCCCCTTTTACATGTACACGAGGCAAAAAAACAGTTTTACTTAGCAATGCGGGTGAACTTTTTCTTGGTCTGTGGAAACCAGGCATTTGTTACTGCACCTTGTTGAGATTCTTGTACCGTTCCAGACTCTTGTAACAGCTGACGACTCCTTCAACAACGTACACAGAGGTTTTGTCCTTTGAAGTCACAAGCTGAAAGAACAGCTGGGATCCAGCAAGCCTTTGAGTGAGATTCTAATGTGCTGCACAGTCCATGCTGAGCTGTGTGAATGAAATTCAAACCAAGCACAGTGGTTTAACAGCCTCTATATGGACCCTCTCTACAGTACCGTATGTAGTCATGCTCAGTGGTTTAACAGCCTCTATAGGGACCCTCTCTACAGTACTGTATGTAGTCATGCTCAGTGGTTTAACAGCCTCTATAGGGACCCTCTCTACAGTACTGTATGTAGTCATGCTCAGTGGTTTATCAGCCTCTATAGGGATCCCCTCTCTACAGTACTGTATGTAGTCATGCTCAGTGGTTTAACAGCCTCTATAGGGATCCCCTCTCTACAGTACTGTATGTAGTCATGCTCAGTGGTTTATCAGCCTCTATAGGGATCCCCTCTCTACAGTACTGTATGTAGTCATGCTCAGTGGTTTATCAGCCTCTATAGGGATCCCCTCTCTACAGTACTGTATGTAGTCATGCTCAGTGGTTTAACAGCCTCTATAGGGATCCCCTCTCTACAGTACTGTATGTAGTCATGCTCAGTGGTTTATCAGCCTCTATAGGGATCCCTCTCTACAGTACTGTATGTAGTCATGCTCAGTGGTTTATCAGCCTCTATAGGGATCCCCTCTCTACAGTACTGTATGTAGTCATGCTCAGTGGTTTAACAGCCTCTATAGGGATCCCTCTCTACAGTACTGTATGTAGTCATGCTCAGTGGTTTAACAGCCTCTATAGGGATCCCCTCTCTACAGTACTGTATGTAGTCATGCTCAGTGCTTTAACAGCCTCTATAGGGATCCCCTCTCTACAGTACTGTATGTAGTCATGCTCAGTGCTTTAACAGCCTCTATAGGGATCCCCTCTCTACAGTACTGTATGTAGTCATGCTCAGTGGTTTATCAGCCTCTATAGGGACCCTCTCTACAGTACTGTATGTAGTCATGCTCAGTTTAACAGCCTGGGGGGGGGGGGGGGGTTATTTTCCATGTGTTTTTGGTTTGTATTGCATTTCAGCTGTTTTTAAATCTGTATCTTGCACATTTCCAGTGCATGCTTGTATGAGAGTGGAACTGTACAGTCCATGAATTATTCACATCTTCTAAAATGAGATCATTGCTTTTTTCACCCTGTCTTATTAGATTTATGCTTTCACCGCTTCGTGAAGGACCTGTGTGCTGATCCGAGGAATGTGGGACAGCTGGTCTGGTTCTTGTCAGCCTGGTGGTTTTTGGGTTGCCTACGTTACATATATTTATTACATATGTCTATGACAAGCAACTAGAAGCACTCAGCGGCGAGGGAACCAGAAAATAAACATGTGAAGCTGATTACAGAAAAACCTGTCGAATACGGCGCTGCCATACTGGCGGTCAAAACAACCATGGCGGCTAATGCAAAAACGGTATCTTCCACACCAAAATGTAATGTGTTTGCAACCATCTTTGGTTAATAGCAATTAAAACAATGTATATGACATATTTGGTAACAGACTAGACATCATAACTTTTATATGTCGAGTTAAAAAAAAAAAAAAAAAACTTTGTTCTATGAAGCGTCAGTAACTGGAATCTGTAGATTATTTTGTTCCTGTAAAATCAACTTCAATGAGTGACAGCTAATGGGACTGTACTAAAGGACTATTAACAGGACAGCATTAACAATATGTAAAATACGTTGATAATGATTACTGTTCAGTTTTCAAGTAGCCCAAAATTACAGGTAGATGAATGCAGTTTTCATCACTGTGCATTTAAATATGTTATAAACTGATAGTTTACAGTCAGTTTTACATTGATTTTAATCAGACATGATTTACAAATCATGCCAGATTCCTGAAACAGACATGTTCTGCATTGCAGAGGAGATCACACCAGTCACTGCAATAGGGATTTGGTCTGGACCCAGTAATTGTGCTGAATTGTATGGAATGCCGGTGTCTAAACGGGCTGACTGGACAGGTTTTACTGTATGTTAGAAATCACCTGTCCTATTCAAACCAATCTTATTCAAACCTTCGTTCTTTCAGGATTTTGATACAAAAATGAAACTACTGTATAAAAATCTAAAAAGGAGAATTGCTGTGGAAGTGGAAGCTCTGGATCATTATAGGACCCTATTGCCTCTTTTCCACTGTACAGCTGAGCCGCGCCAGGGCTGTACCGAGCCCTCACAGTGCGGTTCAGGGGAGCCTGGGTTGTTTTTCCACTGCAGAGCCGAGCCGTGCTACTGATGTCACACGCAACGAAAGACAGTTGTTATTAATTATTGTTATTAATTAACTCAGTTTGCCAAAAGATGCGCAAACAAATGGTGTTCAAAAATTAATAGACCAACAGTACAGCTGTATCTTGTATCGCTATATTTTGTAAATATATTTAGGAATGTCTTATAATCCACATATTTTACTGATTTATATTGACTTACTAAAGTTCAGTTAGCTCTGTTGAAGGGAAAAAAGGTTTTAAAAATATGATTTGCCAAAGATATCCCGTTTAAGGATAGTTGTTGTTTTTTTTCTAGTTGTTTTTTGTTTGGGTGCTTAAAAAAAAAAAAAAAAAAATGCGTGAGCGCAACGAGAGCCGTAGTTGTATGTACGGTGCAGCTGTATGTTTGACCTATATTTTTGTAAATAAGTTTACAATTGTTTTATTTTTGTTTTTTTTGTTTATATTAATATAATAAAGGTCAAGGCTGAGAAATTTGGTAGAATTTTGTTTTTTTGTGTGTGTGAGTTGTGTACCCGCTGTTTATGACCATTTGCTTCAAATCGTCAGAAATTCGAGCATAAACTTTCTCATTTCTGACGCACGACTCCAGATCTTCCTGAACCCTTCTATCTGCCCACAGAGAAACTAGAGCCTGCACTTCCTCAGCGTCCCAAGGCTGTTCTTTTCTCTCATCACACTCGCTGCCCGCCATGTTTGTTGTTTTTTTTTCTGGAGTGTTCTGACTGATGCAACGTAGTGACGAAAATACTTAACCCCACCCCTGGCTCGGCTCGGCTCGGCTTGCAGCCGGTTTCAGATGTCTTGTGAGGCCGGAGTTTCACGGTTTGTTTCTCGCTCGGCTCGACAAGTAGGCAGTGAAGAAGCACCGGTACCTGTACCGTACCGAACCCTCACGGGTCGGATGTGCCAGTGGAGAAGCACCCGTACCCGTACCGTACTGAGCCCTCACGGGTCGGATGTGCCAGTGGAGAAGGGGTATTAGTGACCCTTTGAACCCTCGCACCCTTATTACTGTATACCGAGACACCAGTTTTCAAAGGGTTCTTGACATTGCTAGAATTTTTGAACAGTAGCTCAATCATATAGTAGAAATTGCTCTTGTATCATTGTTTAACTCCTTTCTCAAAAGCAAACTGTTAGCAATCCACCCAGAGCAGGTTGAAAGTGGTCACATTTAGGTCCCTGGTAGCTTACCTAGTAAAAGCACTAATGATGGTTAACCCTTTTGCGGTCCTATGTCGGACCAGGTCCGACATTACAATTTTCCCTTTCCGGTCCAATGTCAGACCCTGTCCGACATCATCAAAAAGACGTAAAAAACAGGTCTCTAGTCGTTTTTTCAGCGGAAAAAGACGAGAAAACCATTTAATGGCCAAATGAGACCGATGGGAGCTGTGAGAAACTGAAAAAAAAAAAAAAGGGTTTGCTTCTGCATCCAGCGCTCAAAGAATATTACAGACATTTTCAGAGCTTTTTGAGATGTTATAGTAATAAAATAATGACTTGGATTGCATTATTGAGGAGTTTGGTGATAAAACCAGGAGATGATTTATCGCTATGCACGACTATGACGTGGTATGTGAAAAATACAGCGAACAAGGATTGGGGCGGGGCTGGAGATGCAGTACTGAGTGTCCTGTTGATATGCAGTGCCTTTTAAACCTGTTTTACTGTGAAAAAAAACACTTTTAAACAGCGTGTCTAAAATAAACTGCACATGTGAAAATAAATTGGACCTGCCGCGCCTAAGACGCGCTGAATAAATGGACCGCAAAGGGTTAATCCTGGCTTGAGGCCACTGGGACCGCTGCAATGGCTTGTGCTCTCCTGCTCGGGACCGTTCACTGCACTGCAGAGACCCCTATTGGCCAGGCACCTGTAAGTGCAGGCTTGGATGAGCCAGACTAGGTCTCAACTCCAGGGTTGAGTAGTTTGATTATCTATAACGTAGGTTTACTGTAGCAGCTGAATTGAGACTATTGGCTTGATCTTCAGTCCTTCGAAAACTGTAAGTGAATTGAGACTATTGGCTTGATCTTCAGTCCTTCGAAATCTGTAAGTGGGTTTTAGCGATGAGGTGACATTCAGATTGGTCATTTTAAATTGAGGCTACAGGGGTAAAATAATCACACGAATCAAAGGCAGTTAATGCTCCTAACACTTTAAGCTACAAGAGATGTGTGTCCCACAAATAAAAATGATGCTAACTTTCTTTTTGCAATGAGGTGCTTGAAACAGGGTTTAAAATGTACTGACAGGTAGGATCTGGTCATTTTCCTCCTCATGATATTTGTCACTCAGATGTATTTTAAGAAGAAACTGTTTGAACTGCCGCTCCATTCCTTGTGTACCTTCAGGGGTTAATTCTGATTCAGCAGGCTTCTTTGCATTTTCAAGTAAGAATTGCAGTTGTAATCACAGCCACTTTAAAGGAAGTGTTCCTGTTCTTTCTGCATGGTCAGGCTGCATGCACAGTACAGTGCACTGCACGGAAACAGGAATTTCATTTCCAGGGAAGATAAACCAGCACAATATACATGTGTGATAAATTACAAGAATAAACGACCAACATGGTAATTGCAGCTTCCAGCTAACTTGAACAAGAAACTGTGAAATTAAAATAAACCTTGAAGGAAGATCTACTGTGAAATCAAGGTTTGTAAATACAGTAAAGCTCCCAACGCAATCAGCCACAACGCTTCAATATTCTCCAGTGCTAGTGCTTCTGCTTCGCCTGGGGACAGTAATTTGGCTCTGGATAGTTTATTGTGCCCTGAAATTACAGTGACAGAGCGTGAAGCTCTAATGAGGGAGATAAGAAGCTGTTCTGTTGTGCGTCATTTGAAGTGCTAAATTTACAACAGCAAGTGAAAAAGATAAATGAATAAATAATGAACAAATTCAGAATATTTTCTATAAGGTTCTGTAAGAATCGTTTACAAGAAATATCTCTTAGCTCATTAGCATAAAACATTTCCCTGCATTGCTTTACTGTTACCTTTCTGTTCTGCAGAGTTTATTTTTTAGGAAAGGTAATGCCATTTTAAATAGTGGATTATTCCTCTCCCTGCTCGTATTCACTCAGCTGACCCCCTTTGCATTGTGAAGTATGCACACATTCACTGCTGTTGCTGTGATGCATGCCTTGCTAGAAGACCTCAGGAGGCTGTTCTGTGTGCTTTTATTCCTTTGAGAAATGAATGAACTTGACTGAACTGTGCAGCACAGCAGGCACACTGTATTAAACCTCCCCTTTCCTGCTTGCTCCATTTATTCCCACAGTGCCTTCTACTGGCTGAGTGTGGAACTGCCCAAGAACCTTGGTCTTCTGTTTAGCTTTCTTACCATTTTCATTGATCCAGTAGCTGTGCTGAGCAGTGCATTGCACACTGAGAATGAGCGGCATGCTCAACACTCTGAGCTGTAATGTGCTGCTGTGCTGTAGCTGTGCTGAGCAGTGCCTTGCATACTGAGAATGAGCGGCACGCTCAACACACTGAGCTGTAATGTGCTGCTGTGCTGAGCAATGCATTGCATACTGAGAGTGAGCGGCATGCTCAACACACTGAGCTGTAATGTGCTGCTGTGCTGAGCAGTGCATTGCACACTGAGAATGAGCGGCACGCTCAACACACTGAGCTGTAATGTGCTGCTGTGCTGTAGCTATGCTGAGCAGTGCATTGTACACTGAGAATGAGCGGCATGCTCAACACACTGAGCTGTAATGTGCTGCTGTGCTGAGCAGTGCATTGCATACTGAGAATGAGCGGCACGCTCAACACACTGAGCTGTGCTGAGCAGTGCATTGCATACTGAGAATGAGAGGCACGCTCAACAAACTGAGCTGTAATGTGCTGCTGTAGCTGTGCTGAGCAGTGCATTGCACACTGAGAATGAGCGGCACGCTCAACACACAGAGCTGTAATGTGCAGCTGTGCTGAGCAGTGCATTGCACAGTGAGAGCTGCTGGGGGGAAGGGTTTTGCATTTACTTTTGAGTACTGTAGTGTCACATTACTGTACATGTTCTTACTTTGTTGCTATTTTATTGTATTATTTTATTGCATTTTTATTCTAATCACTTCTCCAAATCTGTCTCTACCTGGCTGAGCTGCTTTGAGCTTGTCTGGGGTTATGAAGTGTTGGGCGTGAACAGTCTTCCTCATGCCATTCAAATCATGTGGCATTGTGACCTCTCAACTGTGCCAGCCCTGTGTACATAAAGAGAGTAGGCAGGGCTGGCAGAGATGACAGGTCATGTAGTGTATTATAAGAACTGGAATTGGCTATTCCTTTCTATATGTGCCAGTATTGTGAATGCATGTGTTCTGTTGGTTAATGGCTAAATCACCTTGTTGCTGATTGGACAGCACCTTGGTATAAAATGGATGGTAAAGTACAGTAAATATTCCGTAATACTAAAAAGAATATCCACAGCTTAATACTGAAGCAACAGCATCAACTTGAAGGAAAACGCAGAACTCAGTACTGTATCTCTGGGGTGTTTCAGGTTTTAACTGGTAATCCCTGTGACGCTAAATGACTTGTATCTCTGGGGTGTTTCAGGTAATTGATAATCCCTGTGAAGCTCAATGACTTGTTGTGACCAGGATGGCTGCCAGGGGGTGGTGTCAGACCAGAAACACAGACTCAGCTCCTGGAACTAGCGGGGCAAAACTGAAATGCTACGGCCTTCAGTCTGTTTATTAAATAATAAAAAAGATTTAAACAAAACTACACAAAAGAAAAGGGCACATTGGCCAAACAAACAAACAAACAATAAACAATAACAAGTTTCGTGCTGGTTTATTAACCAGCACGTTTAGCAATTGTTATTTCGCTGTGTTTTACTACCTCCTCTCCACACACGTTCTCCACTCTGCACCCTTCACCCAACAAAGAAAGCTGCAGGCTTTTATATTCTGTCCAAGGGGTTAACTAGTTATTAATTATCTTATTACCCCTCGGCCATAGTCTGCACGAGTTTAATAAGGATGCATGACTGTCAGCGAGTTAAATAATCAGTAGCTGATCAGTCACGCATCCTCACAAGGTTTAAAATTAAAAAAAAAACAGCGCACATACATATATAGGGGCGGGACATTCCGCCATACTTGTGTGTCTGGGATGTTTCAGGTAACTGATAATCCCTGTGAAGCTAAATGATTTGTATCTCTGGGGTGTTTCAGGTTTTAACTGATAATCCCTGTGAAGCTGAATGATTTGTATCTCTGGGGTGTTTCAGGTTTTAACTGATAATCCCTGTGAAGCTAAATGATTTGTATCTCTGGGGTGTTTCAGGTTTTAACTGATAATCCCTGTGGAGCTCAATGACATGTATCTCTGGGATGTTTCAGGTAACTTAGTCCCTGTGAAGCTCAATGACTTGTTGTTTTTTCCTTGCAGGGATGTGAAGGCAGGTAATATTCTTCTTGGAGAAGACGGCTCTGTGCAAATTGCAGGTAATGTACAAGGCCCTTCTTTTTTTGTTTCTGTGTGGAGGTGAGGCAGTTTTACACTTCCTGTGATGTGTGGTGGATCACTGAACTACACATTTTATGTTTGACTATCTAAAAGCAGGAAACAATCTTATTGCTTTACCTATCAAAGTTGTGCTGTACATGTCTGCTTTAAATGTGTTCACATTAAATCTGTTTAGTCCAAGGTAGAGAATGTGTCAGTCCGCTTTGAGCTTTACAATAGAATTTGGGTTATATATATATGTAAGTGGGACGGGTACAGCATTATGTGAATACAGCGTCACCTATCCAACATAAGAATTTAAACAAGTAAATGAACAGAACATGAAGGACCTAAAATGTGTAGTTTTAGAAGAAATACAATTAGATAATGTACAATATTGTAGCATAAAGGAAAATAAATGGAGACATGGACTCAATACCAGGATGCCTGCAGGTTTAAATAGAAAGGACTAGTAGATCGTTACATCGTTGACTATGTAGTAAATGACATCACAAGCACATTCATAGATTTTTTAATAAACGAGTATAGTTACCATGGCATCAGAAGCCTACAAGTTCTCCACTGTTTGGTTTCAAACGCACTTTCCCTTGACAAAGATATGTCACATACCGTTCATAACAGATGTTTTGTTTTACTTTTATTTTATACCAACTTGAGTAGCCATTGTGACGAAATGCCTGGTTTGCTTAAGTCATTCAATTATGCTTTTAAATCAGATATACCATGAGCTGCACTACATCACTGCTCGACCCCCGAGACTCAATTCACCAGTCCGTTCTGATTCCATTCATGAGCTGTATATTTGAGATATACCATGAGCTCCACTACACCCCTGCTCAACCCCCGAGACTCAATTCACCAGTCCGTTCTGATTCCATTCATGAGCTGTATATTTGAGATATACCATGGGCTCCATTACATCACTGATCGACCCCCGAGACTCAATTCACCAGTCCGTTCTGATTCCATTCATGAGCTGTATATCTGAGATATACCGTGGGCTCCATTACATCACCAGTCCGTTCTGATTCCATTCATGGGCTGTATATTTGAGATATACCATGGGCTCCATTGCATGACTGATCAACCCACGAGACTCAATTCACCAGTCCGTTCTGATTCCATTTCTTAATACGCTTCTTAAAGCTAAAAGGACTGCCGTTATTTTCATGTCAACTGCTGTGCTTCTTAACTCATCATTTGTCCTGTATGGTGTTAATTCATAATCCTCTGAAATAATTCGATTAGTTTAGTATTCACCAAATCTTGTCGAATTTCATTGCAGTACAATTCAAACAATGTCAGCATCCACCTTCTTTATGTGCTAAAAAGAAAACCCTGCAGTACAGAAGAGACCCAGGGCATGCTGCTTCACTTCCTCTGGGATCAAGTGTTTCTGTAGTTACAGGCAGCGATTAAACTACTTTGAAGATCTTGAATCTTAGAGCTGTAAAGGCTTTAGGAATCAAGAAGGTTTTAATGAAATAACTTCACAAAGTAGGAGTTCATAGGGAGACAGGCACAACAAAACAAAACGGCCTTAGATACTCTTACTGAATATTACCTTGTGATACTAGACTGGGCTGACCTAATCCTGAACCCAATTCTGTGTGTTTGTCTAATAGACCTTTAGAACTGCATCATTCACCTCTTTACCTTGTGATACTAGACTGTGCTGACCTAATCCTGAACCTAATCCTGTGTGTTTGTCTAATAGACCTTTAGAACTGCATCATTCACCTCTTTACCTTGTGATACTAGACTGGGCTGACCCAATCCTGTGTGTTTGTCTAATAGACCTTTAGAACTGCATCATTTCTTTCACTGGATTGAAGCCACGCTTGCTCTTATTAATTGCACTCTCTGAATATCTCGCTCCCTCTCTCGCTCTGCAGGAATAGATATAGTACTGCAAATAGCTTAGCTGAATAATGTGTTTACCTGAATACTTTACTTTTCTCATGCTCCAATCCCATGTATGCACTATGTAGTGTTTCAATTCCCTCTTGGTGTTACTTGCTAACAGTTGAGTGACTAATGAGTCAGAGGTCTGAGGTCATGATAAGAATCTATATTCAACACAGATTTCGCCTAGATAATACAACAGGTTCATATATTACTAAACATATCATACATATGTCATGTATTGTGGGGGAAACTGGTTCTACCTGTTGTACAAACAACCGTTTGTGTCAAAACATCCTACATTTGTACAGGATTACCCAGGAAGTACAGTGAAGCGTTTTGTTGTCACCGATAACACCCTTTGGATCTGTTGTACTGTACAGCAGTCATGCCTTCAGCTCTCACTAGAGGGTGCTCTTACTTTCAAGTGCAGTTTTTGGTCATTAGTACCATTCAAATCAGCTAATAACTATTTGGGCCAAAAATGACACCTCTGCCGATGATGACCTCAAACAATGATGTCATTGCTGTACTAACGTGTCTGATGACCTTCAACAATGATGTCATTTCTGTACTAACGTGTCGAAAATGACCTCAAACAATGATGTCACTGCTGTACTAACGTGTCGATGATGACCTTCAACAATGATGTCATTGCTGTACTAACGTACCGACGATGACCTCCAACAATTATGTCATTGCTGTACTAACGTGTCGATGATGACCTTCAACAATGATGTCACTGCTGTACTAACGTGTCGATGATGACCTTAAACAGTGATTTCACTGCTGTACTAACGTGTCAACGATGACCTCCAACATTGATGTTATTGCCTTACTAATTGGCCCCAGATGTAGGTGCACGTAATGCAGAGTCTGATTACACTTCTGAATGTTGGTTTTACTTTCATTGCGTGAGTTTGCCTCTAGATTGTGCTTCTTTGGGAGACCACGCTGCTTGAAAGCGAAAGGAATCGGAATGAAAACCATGGCAAGAGATGCTTGTTGTTTTGCATCTCATCTCGTAAAGCAATGCAGTTGTCATACTCGAGCAAGATGGAGAATCGAAGCACGTCCGATATGCATGGCGGGGTGTGGGATCTAAATGCCAGCCAGTCAGAGCTAGCTACTGAATTATAGATTTGTTTCAATAAAGATTTATACCAACAGGCTTATCTGGTCTGATGTGTTGATCAAATTTCTGTGATCCGACAAGATCACGGCTGTAATGAACTGATGAAGGGTTTTTAAAGAGTGGAGACACAAGACCTCAAACCACAGAACAGATACAACATGGCTATCAGCATAGACAGTACTGGTATCTCACATACAGCTATGCACTCACTCACTCACACACAAGACCTCAAACCACAGAACAGATACAGCATGGCTATCAGCATACACAGTACTGGTATCTCACATACAGCTATGCACTCACTCACACACAAGACCTCAAACTACAGAACAGATACAGCATGGCTATCAGCATACACAGTACTGGTATCTCACATACAGCTATGCACTCACTCACTCACACACAAGACCTCAAACCACAGAACAGATACAGCATGGCTATCAGCATACACAGTACTGGTATCTCACATACAGCTATGCACTCACTCACTCACACACAAGACCTCAAACCACAGAACAGATACAGCATGGCTATCAGCATACACAGTACTGGTATCTCACATACAGCTATGCACTCACTCACTCACACACAAGACCTCAAACCACAGAACAGATACAGCATGGCTATCAGCATACACAGCACTGGTATCTCACATACAGCTATGCACTCACTCACTCACACTTGGAAGGGATATATAGCCTTACCCTCCTTCTGAGAGCAAGTTCGTTTAGTTTGTAAAGCATTCGAACCTCAGACAGAGCGACCCACAATAAGAAAAGATGGCATGGTCACGACTGGGGATGTAGCATGATAACCTTGCACTTAATTTCCCCTTTTCAGCATTGGGGTAGGAACAAAGAACTGGACTTAGATTCTGGGATAGCTAGCAACAAAGAACTGGACTTAGATTCTAATAGAATGCGATACTCCCTGGCTCACCAAAGAGCCTTCTAATGAAGACTGCCAGCCTGGGCTCCAATTTAAATGACACATGGAATGTGAACTCTTCAAATCTTACCTGTCAATCAAAACTGATCCTGGAATTCCAAATGTGAAGCTGCATTGTTTCTCCTTCTCATCCTGCATTATGCAGCTCTGTCTGTGCTTATTGTGGTCAGCGTGGTTACAGGGGAAGCTGACATTTAATTAAAATGAACTTGAGAACAGGACAATATATTTTCTACATATATTTTAGTAAATGTACTTTAAAGTCCCGTCAGAGCTTTAAGAACTCTAAACAGTGCTAAGATAAGACGGGACTTCCAGCCAGGACCGAAAGGGTTAAGTAAAAGATCATTGTGCAGCTACCGATTTGAACATTTGTCTTGAAAGTTCAGTACTCCATATTCTCTAAGAGTTAGTAGCTCTACATTGTATATTGTCTACTTAACTTTGTATGATGTTTGCAATTACTGTGATTGGTTCGAATGGCATTCACTCAAATGCTGTGCTTTTCAGTCTTTGTTGAGGTGCTCTGACTGTGCTTAGAGTTAAGAGCCATCTAGTGATCTGCCACTTTGGAAACCTTTCTTTATTGTGCCTGCAATATACTAGCTGTGCACTAGATTGCTCTAGCTGGCAAGAATTTAGGCTGGAAGAGCAGTTAAACTCTTTGTCAAAGCACCGTAACACAGGCTTACATGTTAATGTTGTATTTTGCCACCAATTTTACTGTGTGCATAACTGCCTCCCTAATATATTTCGACCCCCCCCCCACATCATCACAGTAAACTTGTCTTTGCACAGCTGGAGTTTAATAACACCACTTTATCATTATCATCATGCATGCAGGTTGTTCAGTTTCAGATTTCTTGAGTTTCACAAGCACATAGTCGTGCTTTGACATCTGATGGGATTGAAACCCTAAAGCTTGATGCAGTTAAAAAGGACATGTGTTCAGTTTATCCACTTTGTGCCTGCAGGGCCAGGATAGGAACATTTCAGCACGAATACATTACAGATGTTACAACTTAACCATATTCGCTTTTTATCTCCCTTCTCCAGACTTTGGTGTAAGTGCCTTCCTCGCAACAGGCGGGGACATGACCAGGAATAAAGTGAGGAAAACCTTTGTAGGAACCCCTTGCTGGATGGCTCCGGAGGTGATGGAACAGGTAGAGTTATTGAGATGTGTTTCATTGCTTTCAGAGAGCAGGGGTGATGCGTTGAGTTACATTCATCAGTGTATTTATAATGTGATCAATAATGCCTGATGCTCCGGGTAATATCGCCACGGATTTATACCCCACTTAATATCGCTTTTGGAGATAAAAGCGAACCATGTAACATACAGAACGCTGGCTTTCCTTTGTGTTTCATTGCAATTGCAATGTGATCGACGTGCACTGTGTAAATGGAAAAGCATTATTGAATTTGCATTCAGTGCAATGCTTAGTACAATATGGTACACGACAGACAGATTATTCTGTATCCACACTCTTGTGTTTTAAGGCTTGTTTTCCCACTGACGTGCTGGGAATGGTTTCGGCGTTTCCTCTGCCTGCAGCTAATCCAGTGCTTTTCTGCTGTATTTCAGGTCAGAGGTTATGACTTCAAAGCTGATATCTGGAGTTTTGGAATCACCGCTATTGAACTGGCAACAGGAGCAGCTCCCTACCACAAATACCCACCCATGAAGGTAGAAAACATTGAATAAACAGCCTGTCCCTCATCGGAAGGGTTTACTGGGAGACCTGGGGATCATGAGTAACAACAGCGACGTCATTTCTCCCAAATCTTATGCAGAATTGAGTAGGCTCAGTACCGAAAGCCTGTTACCAGCTTCAAGCTGCTCTTCTGTACTAGGCGACTGCAATAGACATACAGCATGCAACACAGGCTAGATCAGCCAGCGTGCCTTTATAGTACTGCACAGCTACAGTATGTGTTTCCATCGATTACAGAATAAGACTGGATCCTTCTCACATGCTCTCTAGATGGCGCTGGTTCTTACTTCTCTAAATAAAGTTGCTGATCTAGCCTGTTTTGCACATGGCTGTGGCAGCAATGAGCAGGTCCTGAAGTCAGGTTCATTAAGTACGGGCTGCTGAGCCCGTGTTCCACTTCCATTCTTGGGCAGTGCTACCCCTGGAGAGATTCATGGAGATTCTAATGAAGGTCTTGTAGCGGAACATTCAATAAGGTTCTGAACATGACATGATTTAAAGGCTGCATCACTGTAATGGGCTTGAGGGTGCTTGTTAGACAGCTGTATGTGGGAAGGACTCATATGTTCAGGCATTTAAATGGACAAGGAATCTATTAAATGGCCTGTGACACTTTTTTAAATCTTGTTTCTTTTTTTTTTTTTTGTAATTCATAATAGAATAAATGTGAGCATTAGCAAACAACCCTTGACGTTTATAACCTTTTCACGTCTTGCTGTTGCTGCCTGTGTACTGTGGAAAGAAATGTGTGTGTGTATGTGTATATGTATATGTATATGTATGTGTGTGTGTGTGTGTGTGTGTGTGTGTATATATATATATATATATATATATATATATATATATATATATATATATATATATATATATATATATATATATATATATATATATATATATATATATACACACACACACACACACACACACACACACACACACACATACATATACAGATACACACAGTTGTCCTGGATCATCAATGATCAGGGAATGCTGCTGAAGTCCATTGTGATGTTCTCTGTCATGTTGAATAACACTCACTTCTGTGTAAAGTCCCAAATCCCCCACACCATGTTTTTGTAGCTCAGTTTCAGTTTCAGGTATTCTCCAAGTGCAGTACAAACCGGGAGGGTTTAATCACTATGGTAGCATTCTGACCAGCATTAAAACAAAAGAAACCATACCAAAGCAATCACAAATACTCAGTCAGGAAGGGGTCATAGGTAGGGCTTTCATTTCTTAAGGAATTATTTGAGCTGATTCAGTATAATAACTAGGGCTGTAGTTTTTTTTTTCACGGTAAAAAAATTGCTAATTTCTCAGTCTAAAAAATAGGTATTTCTCAATTAAACATAATATTTGTGAAAGCAGAAAAAATAGTATGGTCACATTCAAAATTGAAAATTCTCTCTCGAGTTATTATACAGCAAGTGTTCCTAAATATTTATATTTACATATTACACAGCAATGGATACATTTCACGGAAATCTGTGAACAAAATACAGCCTTAATAATGGCCTTTTGGCTACTGTGTTTTTTTTCTGTTTTTATTCTAATTTGATTGGTACAGGGAAAGCTAATTGACCAATGAGAATATCAAAACAGCCGCAATTATGTTGAGAACTATAATTGAGGAATATATACAACAGCAGCGGTAAGAGGGTGTGCATGTTAATGAGCTTCAGTCAGACATGTACAGTATAACCAGGGACAGGTCAGCTCCTAGTTCTCAATTCTAATTCCTCTTTAAAAAGCAATTGCAATTAGCAGCTAGTTTATCATGACGGCCGCAGAAATACAAAGAGACTTTGAGAAGTGAGCAGGACATGATTTCAGAGCAGCTCAACACTAACTGCTTGCGTTCCTGTAGGTTCTAATGCTAACCCTGCAGAACGACCCACCAGGCTTGGAGACAGGCATCCAGGATAAAGACATAGTGAAGAAATACGGCAAGTCTTTCAGGAAGATGATCTCCCTGTGTCTTCAGAAAGACCCAGAAAAGAGGTCAGATGCTTTTCGGGTTATTTTTTTTACTTTTGTTTTTTGTTTTACTTTTTTTGGACACTGAACAACTGTAGTGGAACCATGCGAAGCAGGCTTTTTAGAAGACCACCGTTCGAATGATCTCATAGGGATTGAGTGTATTCAGTAGGAACCCAGTGAATAACACACGTCACGGGTACCCTCAGGTTTCTGTAGCTTAAATCTTAAATGCTGCTGCCAACCCATTTCATTGGACTGTTTGCCCACTGCACACACACATATTCCATGCTCTGTTGCTGACTTTTTTCTTTTTTATTTAGGCCAACGTCGGCAGAGCTTTTAAAGCACAAATTCTTCCAGAAAGCAAAGGTAAGAGAGGCATCCACCTAATGGTTGTAATAAGCATCGCAGTGAACTGGCCGATGTTAATATCTGCTGTGCTGTTGTGATGCAGTGTCAGATTTGTTTCAGCAGTCAGAACTCCTGATCTGAGTGTACTGTGTGTTTAGCTAGGCAGTGGCCTGGTCAACCTGCATTATTCTGCGGAAGCTGCTTTTGATTAGTCTGTTACTTTAACAAAGGCAAGATTAACACCCCACAAGCAATGCTCTCCCTGTCTGATGCAGTACATGCCTGAACTACTGGAAACCCCACAAGCAATCCTCTCCCTGTCTGATGCAGTACATGCCTGAACTACTGGAATGCTGTGCAAGCAGTTTCAACATCTGGGCGGCCCTTATTCATTTCACATGCATCATTGTGTTCAGAAATCATGATGCATTTGTTTTACACATGCATTATATGTCAATGTATTGCCACATGTTAGGCACAGTAGTACTTTATATAATGCATGTGTAGTTGGATTTGGCTGTAAAATGATGTTATGATGTCAGGCAGCAAGCCGCTCCCTGCCACAAAGTGTAATGGAACCAAACAAGCCTCTTTCATCTGGGCAAAAAGTGAGTTTTAGCTAAAAGCAGGGCAGAGTAGTGACTCCAGGCAAGAAAACACCTCTACTTTGCTTTTATGAGAGGACACTTTTATATTTGCAGTACACTTGAGAACAGTTCAGCATAGATCACACAGATAAGTTAGGTATTGGGTTGTTTCTGAAGTTACATTGAGGATGCTGTATAACTCCAGTATGCTGTGTATTATATAGATGAAACTTGGAGCCGACTTTCTGCAAAGCAGGTGCTGTTTCTATTTATTTGGTGGTCTAGACAGTTTGCAAGGATGGAAATAAGACTCATTCCACAGCAGTTTCACCTATTCTAGCTTGATTAGCCGCAGTGTATAGGTAACAAGCTCAGGTGTGTCTTATTAAACTGCTGTGCAATGGGAGCCTTATTTTTATCCCTGGCTTGATATTCTTCAGTAGTTATCTGTTTTTTGGTTTAAAAGACTGTACTTTAGTTACCAAAGGAACTGAGAATTAATTTAAACTAGATTCAAGTGTCAGTGTGGTTGATTCTCAAGCAGATAACAACTCAAGGGATTCTAATCTGAAGAACTCCTTCAAAATCAGGGCAGATCTGAAGTTTTTTTTTTCACTTTTAATATGGTTTTGTTCCATCACATAGTTTTCATAACTGAAAGAAGTGATGCTGACACTTTACATTTCGGGGGCTACATTCAGTAGCCATGGTAACAACATGGTAATTACTAGCTAACTACCAATGATTTCTGCTCTTACATGGTAACTAGCCTGTCCCATGGTATTTCCATGGAATTACACCAGATAAGATGGTGCTGACCAGACCCTTCCCACGTACAGTGCTGAGAAAAAGTTTGTGAACCCCTTAGGATTTTCACATATTTCAAACCTATAATGTTATTAGATCTTAATCGAAGTCCTAATAATAGATAAAGATAACCTGATTAAACAAATGACACAAAAACATGATACTTTTTCAACATTTATTTATCTACAAATGATTCAACATTCAATATCCATGTGTGAAAAAGTATGTGAACCTTTAGATTCAGTAACTGGTGGCACCCCCTTGAGCAGCAATGACTTCAACTAAGCATTTCCTGTAACTGTTGGTCAGTCTCTCACATCGGTTTTGAGGAATTTTGGCCCATTCCAGTGGCCTGCAGATCCTTAGATGTTACTCTGGGGTTCTTTGTGACTTCCTTGATGATTTTCTGGTTTGTTCTTGGAGAGATTTTTGTAGGACGACCGCTCCTGGGTAGAGTGACTGTGGTCTTGAACTTTCTCCATTTGTAGACTATCTGTCTGACAGTGGATTGGTGGAGCCCCAAATCCTTAGAAATGGTTTTATAACCCTTTCTATTGTTATTTATTTCTTATTTCTAGACTGATGAGCATCAATAACTGTTTTTCTGAGGTCGTCAGAGATTTCTTTTGATCGTGGCATGACATGTTTCCACACACCTGCATAGTGAAGACCAAGCTCACAAAGGTTCTGATCTTTATGGGGCCTCCCAAACTCACCCCTGAAGATCTACCTAATTATTTAAACACCTGATTCTAATTATCCCTGTTAATTGAGCTGATAGAACCAGGGGTTCACTTACTTTTTCACATACCCTGAATCTTAATTACTCATTGTTTGTCTAATTCATACATCATTTTGTTTCAAAAGACATGGAATTGGTTAATATAAACCCTATTGGATATTTAAGAAAAGACTGGTTTTGATTTAAGAAGGCTATCATGGCAAAACTATGGAATTTCCATAATTATCATTGGGGTTCACAAACTTTTTTCTCGGCACTGTATTTACAAAGTATTGCCCTGTAAGAGCAGGTCTCATTGGGAATGCAATTTCATGGTAATTCATGGCATGCAGTCGAGTGATTAGAAATGCAGTGCTTTTTATTATTATTATTATTATTATTATTATTATTATTATTATTATTATTATATATTGATTGATGTGCTTTGGTGCATTTTAGAGAATGTTATTTTGCTAAATTCTGTTCTGTTTAGTACAGTACTGTAACTACATTTTTTATATTGATTATCATGATGAAATTATATCGGTATTATAACAAAAAATAAAAGCTTGCTTTATGTCAGTCACTGTAAATGCCTGCTTGTTTGTTTATTTTATTATTTTTTTAAATTTTAGAACAAAGAATTTTTACAAGAAAGGCTGCTGCAACGGGCGCCCACTATAATAGAAAGATCTAAAAAGGTAAAACCCTTTTTTATTATTCTCTGGAAGTCTGAACTGTAGTTGGCTTATACCTCCATGCCCTGCAGCAGCTCACCTTTCATACATTTTATACATCTCTTGCTTAAACTGCCAGTAAAACACAAACTGGAAATGAAATTCCTAGAATCTGTTTTTTCCTAATTTAACCCCCTTTAACCCGGTCAGGTACATAAGGAATTGAGCTTCTTCTTCAAACGGGTTCTTCTTGTAATAGAATTGAGCGCTTGTTCAAACAGGTTCTTGCAATAGAATTGAGTGCTTCTTCAAACGGGTGGTTCTTGTAATAGAATTTGAGCGCTTCTTCAAACAGGTTCTTCTTGTAATAGAATTGAGCGCTTCTTCAAACAGGTTCTTGTAATAGAATTGAGTGCTTCTTCAAACGGGTTCTTCTTGTAATAGAATTGAGTGCTTCTTCAAACGGGTTCTTCTTGTAATAGAATTGAGCGCTTGTTCAAACGGGTTCTTGTAATAGAATTGAGCGCTTGTTCAAACGGGTTCTTGTAATAGAATTGAGTGCTTCTTCAAACGGGTTCTTCTTGTAATAGAATTGAGCACTTGTTCAAACGGGTTCTTGTAATAGAATTGAGTGCTTCTTCAAACGGGTTCTTCTTGTAATAGAATTGAGTGCTTCTTCAAACGGGTTCTTCTTGTAATAGAATTGAGTGCTTCTTAATAGAAACGGGTTCTTCTTGTAATAGAATTGAGCGCTTGTTCAAACAGGTTCTTGTAATAGAATTGAGCGCTTCTTCAAACGGGTTCTTCTTGTAATAGAATTGAGTGCTTCTTCAAACGGGTTCTTCTTGTAATAGAATTGAGTGCTTCTTCAAACAGGTTCTTGTAATAGAATTGAGCGCTTCTTCAAACGGGTTCTTCTTGTAATAGAATTCTTTCAAACGGTTCTTCTTGTAATAGAATTGAGTGCTTCTTCAAACAGGTTCTTGTAATAGAATTGAGCGCTTGTTCAAACGGGTTCTTGTAATAGAATTGAGCGCTTGTTCAAACGGGTTCTTCTTGTAATAGAATTGAGCGCTTCTTCAAACGGGTTCTTCTTGTAATAGAATTGAGCGCTTGTTCTTTCTTGTAATAGAATTGAGCGCTTCTTCAAACGGGTTCTTCTTGTAATAGAATTGAGCGCTTCTTCAAACGGGTTCTTCTTGTAATAGAATTGAGCGCTTGTTCAAACGGGTTCTTCTTGTAATAGAATTGAGCGCTTGTTCAAACGGGTTCTTCTTGTAAAAGAATTTAGCGCTTCTTCAAACGGGTTCTTCTTGTAATAGAATTGAGCGCTTCTTCAAACGGGTTCTTCTTGTAATAGAATTGAGCGCTTGTTCAAACGGGTTCTTGTAATAGAATTGAGCGCTTCTTCAAACGGGTTCTTCTTGTTCAAACGGGTTCTTCTTGTAATAAATTGGCGAATTCTTCTTGTAATAGAATTGAGCGCTTCTTCAAACAGGTTCTTGTAATTGAATTGAGCGCTTCTTCAAACGGGTTCTTGTAAAGGGTTAAAGCAGAAAAGAACATAATAGAAGGTTTGGTATGTATTGGACTTCTTTACTATTACCATTAACAACAGCTGCAATAATGTGTGACCCTCCCACCCCTTATAAAAGTGTACCATATTAAAAGCATAGCTTTGGGATGTTCGAGATGGCATTGCACATGTTTACCATATTAAAAGCATAGCTTTGGGATGTCCGAGACGGCATTGCACATGTTTACCATATTAAAAGCATAGCTTTGGGATGTCTGAGACGGCATTGCACATGTTTACCATATTAAAAGCATAGCTTTGGGATGTTCGAGATGGCATTGCACATTTTATTTGTGCTTTGGTCCAAGCCAATCGGAGCACTTGGTGATTCGTGGGCAGATTCAGATATATTTCCAGGGGATCACACCCTACTGTATTTGATTCCCGTCATTTCCTTTGCGAAGGTGCGGAGGGTGCCAGGCTCCAGTGGGCGGCTTCACAAGACGGAGGACGGGGAGTGGGAGTGGAGTGATGACGAGCTGGACGAGGAGAGTGAGGAGGGGAAAGCTGCCGTCGCACAGTTAAGGGTGAGTGTGGAGAAAGCATGTCCAGTATCCAGCGCTCCGCTGAGCATCCACAGAGAAGGCAGGCTTGAGGTATTGTGAGTCTCAGGAGCCAGACCATCCTGAGGAGGCTGGATGTCAAGTTATCCTTCTGATAAAGAAACGCCTTAGTATGTTAAAGGCTTTAGATTGACCTTGAAGCCAAGAAGCAGTGCAGAGCAAGAGACATGAAGTGAAGAATAATATCTTCAAAAACTGTGTGGTTCTGAAATCTCTTCCTCTTCTATTTAATCATTTGTGTGATTGTCTCTAACTGGCCTTTGAGCTATAATCACTGCTGGCTATGTGGATTGTACAGTAAAAGTGACTGGGCTATGTGGATTGTACAGTAAAAGTGACTGGGCTAAATGAGACTGGGCTATGTGGATTGTACAGTAAAAGTGACTGGGCTATGTGGATTGTACAGTAAAAGTGACTGGGCTATGTGGATTGTACAGTAAATGAGACTGGGCTATGTGGATTGTACAGTAAATGACTGGGCCAGTGGATGAGGTCCCTGAGACTGGGCATGATTGAGACTGGGCTATGGATTGTACAGTAAATGAGACTGGGCTAGCAGTCCCCTAATCTGCAGTAAATGAATAGTAGATGAGGTCTCTCATGAATGAGACTGGGCTGCAAAAAATCTGCAAATCTAACTCAAAAAGGAAAGATGATTTAAATTTCAGCACTGGAGAAGTCGTCGGAGTGCTGGACTCTTGTATTATACAGAGGTCATTAATTATAAATATATTTACTCTTTATCAAGGGGTAACTCTCCGGGGAAGCTCACAGACTGTACCATGACTTCTAAATTATTATAAACCAAAAAACAAAAGAGAAAAAGAAATGCAGTAGAAGCTGTACCAAATATGGATTCATATTTTGTGAAATGTTATTGAGCAAATGCTCTATGCTACAGATTGTTTTAAAGTCTTGTATCTATCCCCCCCCACTTCTTTTAAAGGACCAGCAGCCAAAGGCAGTAAGCGGCACTAAGCGCCAAGTCCGGTTTTCACTGCCCCACGAGCAGCCTCCACAAAGGGTCGTTGTGTTTTACAAATACAGATGGCATTCCCTTAACAAGGAACGGGCTCCATTTGGAGTGAGAGCAAAGGGGGGTGCAGCCAGAAGGGGTTTATCTGGGCAAGGGGTTACTGGACATTTCAATCGCTCTTAAAAAGGAAAACTGATTTCTTCGTTTTTGTAACTTTAGATTTCCTCTAATCTTTCACACATTCAAAAGTAGATATCACTAGAATATAAATGAGTTTGAAGTAGCTGAGCAGATGTTTCATCTCCGCACCTCCTTGTTTAGATTGTTTTGATTGTTAGAAATTAGCTTTTCTAAAGAACGTACAAGGACCAGATGTTTAACTTCATCACTCCTGCAACAAAAAAAAACTGTCCTGTTTTTTATTTGTTACATTTATAGGACCCCAGGATAAGTCTTAATATTTATTTATTATTATTATTATTATTATTATTATTAAATGTTAATTTCGGCGAATTATTTTCAGCGCACTGTTCTACAGCACAAAGCGAGCAATGCGGTTCACACGCTCAGCTTTCCCCAGTGTGAGGACACTGGTTTCATATTGCTAGCTGAAGAGTAACCACCACTTTAAGTATGATTCTGTTACTAAATACAAACCTGTCTGTGTAAAGTACAGCGAAAACCAAATCAGCTTGTGATGAAAGCTCACTCGTTCCCCGAAGCATAAACAGCAACCCATTTAAAGTTTGTGTTGAGCAGGGGGCGTTCCTGGAGGCCATCTGTATTTACTATCATTGTAGATTTGTATATGCACTCTACTGCCAGGGATTCACTAACTGCCTTTCTGAGCCTAGCAAGTAATCAGGAGAATGCAACCTGGGCATCTGTTTATTATTATTATTATTATTATTATTATTATTTATTTCTTAGCAGACGCCCTTATCCAGGGCGACTTACAATCGTAAGCAAATACATTTCAAGTGTTACAATACAAGTAATACAAGAGCAAGAAATACTTTAACTTTTGTTCAAGCAAAGTACAAGTGTGACAAACCACAATTCAATAATACAGCAGATAATAGTGATAGTTACATCAGGATATGATTAAATAGTGATAGTTACATCAGGATGTGATTAAATACAAAGTACTACAGGTTAAACACTTGGCAGATTACAGTATTCTGAAGTACAGGATTAAATGCAGTAAAATAGGGGGCAGATAAGAGCAAAATAAAGCACATTTAAATGAAGGGTGATAGTGTCCCAGGATACAAACAGAGGAGTTCTACACTTTTCACTACAAATGATGCCCAACAGGAAATTAATATGCATAACCCGCATCACAGTTTTATAGACTCGGATCCAAGACCATTATTCAGTTATTGCTAATACTGTTCAGGAATCAGATTCTTCAGGGAAGGGCTGGAAATCTGCAGCAAAATCTGTTCTCCCAGAAATGCACACAGTCATCCTTTTTGAGAAACAACTGAAAATGATATGCATCCCAGAGATGCTGCTGTGTTACAGAAGACTAGGTGATGCTGGCAGTGCCATGTGCAGAACAAATGAATCGGTCATGTAATACAGGGGGGCAACCATGGTCCTGGAGAGCCACAGTCCTGCAGGTATCTTTAAATCATCAATGGCTAAAGACCTGGGAAAGTCTGCGTTGAACTCAAGTGGAGCGTAAACCAGAAGACCCTGCGGCTCTCCAGGACCAGGGTTGGCCACCCCGGTAATACAGTCCCAAGTTTGTGCTACATAACACCATTGTTTCCAATTATTTGTCCAAGCCCTGTAGCTCTTTTAAATCTTTAAAATGTTTAAAATCTTTAAAAAGGATATTAATTCTGCAAAAGTTACAAACATGGTTGATCAATGAACACACTTTAGCCCACATATTTAATGTTCTGTTTTACGTTGAAATGCACTGTACTGTTAAAGCCCTGTAAATGTCCCATGCAGGTTGATGAATTAGTCTAATGATTCAACAGCTGACATTACCTTTCAGCATCTCCAGCTTAAAATAAGCTTCAATGAAGAGTCTGCTTTTTCCTTTACCCTTTTATAGTCATTGACTGTGAGATGATTGTAGCACTGCATTAGGCACAAGCACTCCTTACAGACATCCCCTTACTTGAACAGATGAAGATGACTTGCCTTCATCTGCAGAACAAATACCAAGCCTATTCCTTTGGATCTCTGCCCCGTCACATCCTCTCTGGTTTAACAGGCTCTCAGGCCAGGGGGTTCATGCTAAGGGGCTTGGGACTGTAATGTTTACACTTTGTGACAGAACATTTCTTAGACATTGAGTAACACTATACAACAGCCATCTTTGCTGGCATCTCAGACCAATTTTACTAAATGTGTTTCTATCGTCTGCGGAAGGCAAATATTCCCAGGCATGCAGCCCAGTCCTCTACATGCCCAACCCAACCCAGTCAATGCTTCACCCTCTACCCAGGCTGCAGCCCCCACAACAGGCTAGTGAACGGCTCACCCACATTGGCTAGAATTGTACAGGGCATTTGTGACACACATGTTGAATTCACGTCATGCATTTGATACTGACCTACCTTTTTGATTATTTTCTTGACTGTGAGATATGTATATTAGAAACACACCTTGTAAAGGAAGAACACACAATCTATTGTGCATTGTTTTAACATTATTGGAACCAAGCTTCTCTAGCTGTAGGAACCCTGTGCAGTTTAACATTAATCCAAGCCTGTTGGAACCCTGTGCAGTTCAACACTAATCCAAGCCTGTAGGAACCCTGTGCAGTTCAACACTAATCCAAGCCTGTAGGAATCCTGTGCAGTTTAACACTAATCCAAGCCTGTAGGAATCCTGTGCAGTTCAACACTAATCCAAGCCTTTAGGAACCCTGTGCAGTTCAACACTAATCCAGGCCTTTAGGAACCCTGTGCAGTTCAACACTAATCCAAGCCTGTAGGAACCCTGTGCAGTTCAACACTAATCCAAGCCTGTAGGAATCCTGTGCAGTTCAACACTAATCCAAGCCTTTAGGAACCCTGTGCAGTTCAACACTAATCCAAGCCTGTAGGAACCCTGTGCAGTTCAACACTAATCCAAGCCTGTAGGAACCCTGTGCAGTTCAACACTAATTTACTTCTCTGTAAACCACCACAGCAGAGTTTCAGCTGGAATAATAACCTTTTTTTTTCTTTTTCTTCCTATTTTCCAGTCACCCAGAGTGAAAGAGGGTTCACAAAACTCAGTGGTGAGTCTGAAAAATAATTTGTTAATTAAACATACTGTATTTCTTTGTATAAGATGGTACAGTTGCTGTATTGTTCTTTCTAAAAAATTGCATTTAATGTCTGAATTTGACTGTTTCCTAGTACAGCTGGTTTGTAGACCAATATCCGGTAAAATGGCATACGTCTCCTTGCATCATTTTTTTTTTGTTTCTAGGACTTTCCACCAACAGAGCCTACAAGTAGTCACCTTCAGCCTTCAGGGCAAGGGCCGGCCCAACTACCTCAGCCTTCAGTCCAGGCCGCTGCACAGGCCCTCCCAGCCAACGCTCCACCTGCTGCCCAGACTGCAGCCCCCACACCAGGCCAGGCAGCTGCTCCTCAGGTGCAGTTTCCTGTTTGTTTAGCTCACTGCTGCTGCCAGGTGGCTGCGTGAGGACACCCAGGACCCATCAACACTTTATTATTTTATTAACTAAAATCTACGAATGTCAAGCTGAAAATAGACTTGCCGTACTGCATAGAGACTGTTAGTCAAAAATAATCTTTCCACTGTGTGGAGGGTCTGAATGCTAAAGATTGGCTTTAATGAGTATGCTGCCAAACTGCTCAGCAAGACGCTGCTTAAAGATGTTTATTGCTGCATAAGACCCCAGACCTTTTTTAAATAAGTCAGTTTGCCTGTAAGAAGGGATGTGATACAGCAGGTAACTTCACTAACATGGAGTTGAATTGGAAGCGAGTCCATGTGCTCCCGTAACCCTGACGATCTATGTGCTCCCGTAACCCTGACGATCTATGTGCTCCCGTAACCCTGACGATCCATGTGCTCCCGTAACCCTGACGATCCATGTGCTCCCGTAACCCTGACGATCCATGTGCTCCCGTAACCCTGACGATCCATGTGCTCCCGTAACCCTGACGATCCATGTGCTCATGTCCATGCTCCCGTAACCCTGACGATCCATGTGCTCCCGTAACCCTGACGATCCATGTGCTTCCGTAACCCTGACGATCCATGTGCTCCCGTAACCCTGACGATCCATGTGCTCCCATCCCTGACGATCCATGTGCTCCCCCTGTCCCCTGAATCCTGACGATCCATGTGCTCCCGACGATCCACCCTGACGATCCATGTGCTCCCGTAACCCTCCATGCGACCCCTCCATGTGCTCCCGTCACCCTGACGATCCATGTGCTCCCGTCACCCTGACGATCCATGTGCTCCCGTAACCCTGACGATCCATGTGCTCCCGTAACCCTGACGATCCATGTGCTCCCGTCACCCTGACGATCCATGTGCTCCCGACCCTCCCATGTGCTCCCGTCACCCTGACGATCCATGTGCTCCCGTCACCCTGACGATCCATGTGCTCCCGTCACCCTGACGATCCATGTGCTCCCGTCACCCTGACGATCCATGTGCTCCCGTCACCCTGACGATCCATGTGCTTCCGTCACCCTGACGATCCATGTGCTCCCGTCACCCTGACGATCCATGTGCTCCCGTCACCCTGACGATCCATGTGCTCCCGTAAGTGGTGACAATGAGGGGCAGGCTGTGGAGGAAGAGTAACCCAGCAAGGAGCAGTTTGATTGGAGAAATTAAAAGGAATGTCTTGTATTAGGCAGTAAAAAACAAACAAGCAAGCAAGCAAGATTTTAAAAGATAAAAGTAAAAAAGAGACCACCGCCAAGGTTTCTAAATCATGTCTTATTACTGCTTAAACTTGCAGTTAATGAAGCCCAACCGAAGGTACGCAGTTATGCAGCACTCCAGATAAGCTGTGTACTGGATGTTTTATGCATTGAAACAATATGAATTATTATTATTTGTTTATTTAGCAGACACCTTTATCCAAGACGACTTACAGAGACTAGGGTGTGTGAACTATGCAGGAGGTTAAGTGACTTGCTCTGGGTCACACAGCGAGTCAGTGAGTGAGCTGGGATTTGAACCGGGGACCTCCTGGTTACAAGCCCTTTTCTTTGACCACGCATGATATTTAAATGGAATGCGTAAAGAACACGCACAGCAATTCTGCAAAACAGCTTAAGCCCACATGTTATCAAGCTTCTTGTACTACGCTGGTTCCCGGCCTCTCAGTGGTCAGTTGTGAATGTACTGCATGCGGTAGCTAGAGAATGGATCATAGGAATGCTGGGATAGCTCATTGTAGCTGGCCTGGGAATGGGCAGAAACACGGAACCAGTAAGTCCAGGTTTTCAGTACAGCTTTTTTTTTTTTTAAGCGTATGGTTTAATCCACTCGCTTGCAATGCGTGTTTGTGATTGGTGAATACGCGTTTGGATTCTGGATTTCTCTGCGCCGTCTTAGCCCCCTCAACCTAAGCTACCAATTTACATATCTGTCAACCAAATTTTTGGAAGGTAAATCTATATAATAAATACAGCTTTCTGTGTTTGGAGAGTCATGATGCTTCATATCGCTATAGCAAGGCTTTTTGTTAAGTATATTCCAGCTGCAGCATTCTGTTTCTGTGTGGATTTGCTTCTCAGCCATGGTGCTTGTGGTTAATAAAGCAAATAAAATGCAAGGCTGTAGTTCATGCATAGCCTGTAAGTTAGCATTGAAGTATGTACCGTATTGAAAGCACTCATGACTGCAAGGGAGTGTGCATTTCACTCACATAGTGTCTGAATTGGAGATTGGAGAGTAAATTACTCAATGACCCCAAAACTGTTTTCGGAGCGCTGGTTATAGAAACAAATAAAGCTGCTTCCCTTGATGGCTTTTTTCATCAAGTCTGTTCCCTTTCACAGGTGCACCCTGCTGCTCCCTCTCCTGCCCCAGCATACGATGCTACACAATCACCCATCAGTCTGGTATTGAGGTTAAGGTAAGTTTCAAATGGGCTTGCATTAACATTTCCTCTACAGCACAGTGTTTGGTGTATTGGCCACCACTGATCTAGATGGAATGTCACAGTTTGACAGTTTATACTTTGCTTTACCACCAGAGGGCAGCAATAGCACATTTTGTTTTGGCAGCACCAATACTATTTCTCAGCTGCTCTGACCTGTATAAAGGTGGCTTGTAGAATAAATAAATAAACTACATTGCTGAATGAAATCAGGACTGAATGAGGACCTGCTTTTTGTGCTCCAGTAATATATATATATATATATAATATATATATATATATATATATATAAAAATATATTATATATATAATATATATATATATATATATACTTACATTTTGCATCACCTAGAATTTTAGTATTGAGACATTAATTAAAAAAAAAAAAAAAAAAAAAAAACTAAAACTAACATAATTTAACATAATTTTATTGACTCAAAGAAACTACAAAATTATATTGCAAACATCTACCAGACACCATAATAGTAGTACAGTATTTCATGTATGTAATTCAATATGTTAACGTAACATTATTCAGCAGGTTTCATTTAATAATAATAATAATAATAATAATAATAATAATAATAATAATAATAATAATAATAATAACTTTATGAAGCAAAATAGCACTGGTGTCTGGAGGCACTCTGTGCAAGTCTTACTGCTACAAGCTGATTGGCAGTGCACATCACCTCATCACAGAGCAGCACTCTCACCTGTCTCTCTCATTGGCAGTGCACATCACCTCATCACAGAGCAGCACTCTCACCTGTCTCTCTCATTGGCTGAGCACCTCATCACAGAGTAGCACTCTCACCTGTCTCTCTCATTGGCAGTGCACATCACCTCATCACAGAGCAGCACTCTCACCTGTCTCTCTCATTGGCTGAGCACTTCATCACAGAGCAGCACTCTCACCTGTCTCTCTCATTGGCTGAGCACCTCACCTCATCACAGAGCAGCACTCTCACTTGTCTCTCTCATTGGCTGAGCACCTCATCACAGAGCAGCACTCTCACCTGTCTCTCTCATTGGCTGAGCACCTCATCACCAGCACCTCATCACCTCATCTCTCTCCTTGGTATTATGTGCCTCCTCTCTAAACAGAGCAGCACTGAACTCACTTGTCACTCTCATGTCTTACAGGAATTTAAAGAAGGAGCTGAATGACATTCGATTTGAATTCATGCCTGGGAGAGGTAACTTCAATTTAGTTAATTTTATAAAGTGTTTTTCATGCCACAGTAGCATCTCAAAGCACTTTACATGTTGCTTCAAACAGAAAGAAGAATGCAATCTCAAGAGTAGTCAAAATTACAAAGTAATAAGAACAATAAATAATAATGAAAATGATTGCGATTCTCTGCAGATACCGCTGATGGAGTTTCCCAAGAGCTGGTTTCTGCTGGGCTGGTGGATGGAAGAGATGTAGTAATAGGTGGGTGAACTCAGAAGATGCACAATGTGTACCTGGACAAAGATATCACAGCAGCAGCTCTGCGTTACTAGCTGTACATAGTGGGGCTTGAACTACCAAACCGTAGAGGTTACTTAACGTTTTGCAAATCAACAGTTTGTTGTTCAATGTAGAAATACAGGCTGGCAGAGCAGAAGTTGAGTAGAAACTGAGTGGGATTGTGTTTGTGGGGTACAGGGGTGTTCTTTACCTCACTTGGGTATTCAGAGATTATTAGACGTTTCTGATAAAAAGGGTTTATTGAATGCTATTTGTCTGTGCTTCCCTTATTCTTGAATGTAATGTATTACAAAATAATTACATTTCTTCTTCAGATTATCCCCGATTGCACACTCATACTGAAAGGTCTTAAGCTGAGGGAACACGAAGCCACTTCTTCAGGAACGGTGGCTTGAAACCTGGTTCCAGGAGACCTAGTTTGAGGCAACTTTGCTGCATCAAACCCCAAGTCTCCCCTGGTGGGCCATGCAGTGGCCTGAAACCTAGTCTCCTGAAACCAAGTTCCAAGCCACAAAGTGGCTTCATGTTCCCTCAGCTTTAGGGTGGTGTCTTCAGACAACACCCTACAGAATAATGTTGGGGCAAGTTTGGTAACCATTTTAGTTTCTTTAACTTGAATGAAAACAATTCAAATTAGGCATTGATCGTTTGAAGACCTGGAGTCATTTTAGTGAATATTGGATAAAGATAACATCCTCTTTCGTTTCAGTTGCTGCTAATTTGCAGAAAATTGTTGATGAGCCACAGACAACGCGATCAGTCACTTTTAAACTGGTAAGTGGACAAAACAGGCACGTGTTCCTTCTACCCCAAGACTGACTGGAGAAATAAGCATCCCATTAAGAGGGCTCATACACTGTGTAGCTTTCTTCATTTTTGGTGTTTAGTTTTGAAGAGCAAACAAAATCTTGTGACTCATGCACTGCTGGAGTACAGTATTTATTTTGGTCTTCACTGTTCCTGGGGTAGTGTTAGTGTATCTGTTTTTGTGTGCCTGTAGAAGCACAAATGTTCCGTGTCAAATCAGTACAAAGGGGTCCCCCAGTGGCTCCCCTGGTAAAGGCATGGCTGTGTGGTGTGCAGGGTGAGTAATACATTCAGGGTAGTGCAGGGGTCCCTGAGAGTCTCCCCTGGTAAAGGCATGGCCGCGTGCTGTGCAGGGTGAGTAATACATTCAGGGGAGTGCAGGGGTCCCTGAGAGTCTCCCCTGGTAAAGGCACGGCTGCATGGTGTGCAGGGTGAGTAATACATTCAGGGGAGTGCAGGGGTCCCCGAGAGTCTCCCCTGGTAAAGGCACAGCCGCATGGTGTACAGTTGGAGTAAAAGTGTCACATTGGCTCTGCCACGCCTGTGGGTTAGGAGCTGCCTAGTGAGCTCAGACGGACACCTGCACGGCTGGTCTTTGTCCTCCAGAGGGTGGTAGCTCTCTGACATCCGCTCTCGAGTTCCTGGGTGTAAAAGAGGAAGCTGGCTTGGTCGTGGGATCGGAGGACTCCCACTGAACCTTCAGTTCTCCTCAGCTGTGTGGGGAATTTCTGTGAGGGGAAAAATAATTGAGCATTCTAAATTGGGGAGAAAATGTGGGGTAAAATAATTGAGCACTCGAAAATCAAGTCAGTACTAAGCACTTTTTTGTTTTTTTTTCTCTTGTATCCATAGGCCTCTGGAGTTGAAGTCTCTGAAATTCCAGACGATGTTAAACTTATGGGATTTGCACATCTCAGCATTAGTTAAACTGCTCTACCAGGGACATGACTTGCCTAAAAAAAAAAAAAAAAAAAAAAAAAAGGCACTCCTGTGCTTATTCCTTACTTTTTATTGGCCTAATGAAAACCACTATTGCCAAAGAAAATTCTAAAAACGCTGCCACCCCATACGATTCGAAACGTCGCTTTGTAACTAAGAAGATGTGTTTGTAATGCAACTAATAGGAATCACACTAAAATGTTTACAGTGTATGTATGTTTGGAATGAAGCAATCGTCAACATCCACCCACCCACCCAGAGCTTTTCCGCTTTTATTTCACATGCAATCTTGTCCTGCTAATGTAAACATGCCTTCTGTTAAACAGTACTACTGAATACACAGCTGGGACCCCACTGTAGTACTGAACCCTACCTGTACAATGGGTGTGCTTTCAGTTATTAACTTTAAGCTGTCCTTTAGGAAACCCAATCAATCCACACCTTGTAACAGGGACACCTCACATCTTTCTATGTACTCGTTTTGTGATGCTCTCAGTAAGCAGTGTGCATTAACTAGCTGTGTATCTAGGTCTGTTCCGTTAACAAGCATCAGCACATTCAAACTGCAGTGGAATAGCTGAGTAAAGCAGCCAGGCGGTTCCAGTATTGCAGTCCAGAGTATAAAGGATGCACAGCCACCCCTCATCAAAAAGGAGTCCTGTTTAGAGGACTTGCTTATTAATTTATTTGCAGGCAACACAGTTGTGATAAGGACATTGCATTACAGTGGATCTCAGCAGTTAGTTTCATTTTTATTTTTGGCTCTGGTAGTTTTGGGTCATTTATGATTTTTGATTATAGGAGGGTCTATATATGTTTGTTTCCTTTTAAGAATAAACGTGGATCTGGTGGGATATATGTAGTGCCCTTTATACTATACACTTATCTTGCTGATTCATATGTACCAGTATATTTCTCAAAAACAAAGAATTTTAGGAAAAATCTTTTGTATCAAACGTTTTGCTTTTGTGGATGAGGAAAAAAAGTTACAAGAAATAGATGTCTACACTTTATTTATTTCTGCAATTTTTTTTTTGCAAAACTCTAAAAATGCTAATTCAAAAGTATTCATACCCTGACAAGGAAAATGAAATTAATAGCTAGTTGAGGCACCTTTAGCAATAATAACCTCTTTTAAACTATTAGGATATTTGTCAATGAGCTTTTGGCACAATTCTTTAGTAATTTTTGACCATTCTTCAATGCAGAATTGTTCCAGTTCATTCAAATTCCGAGGACTTCTCTTGTGCACAGCCTTCTTCAACTCATACCAAAGATTCTCAATCGGATTTAGATCGGGACTTTGACTTGATTTTATTCTTCTTTAACCATTCTGAAGTAGATTTTGATGTGTGTTTTGGATCGTTGTTGTGTTGGAACGTCCAGTTGCGCTTTAAACCAAATTTTGTAGCAGAGGGTTTCAGATGATTGGCTAATATCTTTTGGTATGCTATGGAATTCATTTTACCATGTATTGGATGTTTCCTGTGCCGTTAGAGGAAAATGAGCCCCATAGAAGGATATTACATCATCCACAAAAGCAAAACTTTTGATACAAAAGATTTTTCCTATAATGCTTTGTTTTCGAGAAATTCCTGGAAATTATACATTTCCATTGGGGTAAGTAAACTTGTGCCCTAAAGCTGCACATATATATGTATGCGACCCTTTCAATCCACATGTCTGTATCAGTGGTATACTGTAATTGAAGCAGTCTTATTTTTATGCTATTTTGCCAGAAATTCGGTAGGGGGAAAAAAGTGCCCATTTACTTTTTATTTAGACTGTTACCAAAAGCTCAGTATGTGTGCCTTTAAGGATTTTGAAGTTGACTTTACGGTCCGGCTCACTGTGTAGTATTCACTGGTAAAGATGCATCTAAAGCCCCTTTCACACTGGCATGATCTACTGGCTACGCGATTTCACACTGCTTTTGATAAAGCTGGGTTGACCTGGGTGACAGACACAAGTACACAATGCGCGTATCGATGCCCCGGAAGCAGCTTGTTACAGATGCTTCCATCCAAGCTTCTCTGGATTGAACCATCGGTCCAAATGTGACTAAAAAGAATAAACAGAAATGTTCTTTGTGGAAGTGAAACCTTCACGCAGGTGTGGCTGTTTGTTATTGCATCGGCTCATGAACGGCCGTCAAGCATTTTGTCTCGCTCAACCCGGGTCAAAGCGCGTAGACCCACATCCTGAGGTGGGTCGCTGTGACCCGGGTTAACCGACCCAGGTGCGTGGTTTCACACTACGCAGAATTGTGACCCGGTTAGCCAGAACCCAGGTCTGGACCCAGGTAGGAGTGCCATTTTAAAAGGGGTTATATTCTGCTGTACACCCTGATCATATTCAAGCAGTGCAAAACCTTGGAGGACTCCATTCGAGCTATCAAGGAAACAAAGTCCCACACACTCTATAGTGTCAGAATAAAGCTATCATTAGACAAAGCTTTTTCATTTGTTATTGTATTAGTTTTCTTAGACTAGTGGGGCCTGCCAATGGGATCACTCAGCACTTCTGTGATCATTAATAATCCTGTGCACCAGGACAGTAATCAAAGCATGCATTATAGAGCCACTGGAATATAATGACAAACCAGGCTTTTATTTATGTAGTGTTTCCTTTTAATCTCCTGGCAGCATAGAAACCCCTTCTGACCGCACTGGGATACAAATGCCACACGATCCATCATCACTCCCTCGTCCGCTTGTTAGTTTATGGAATGTAGTCGTGTCTTTGATTTGAATTCCTTAACAGGAGGATTCATAAGAACTTCACTACTTTTAGTATGTAAATAATTTAATTTGGTGTTGATTTTTTTTATACTGGGTGTTTCACAGTTGGCCTTTGTATCTTAATTTTTTTTCTCCAAAAATAAGGTAAAGCTGTAGCAATTTAGAATAAAGAACATGAGCAGGCATTCAATAACTGTGCTATTACTCCTAGAAGAGCATTTCTATGAAACACATCGCGGTACCTGATGACATTACCATGGTAACACTGTGGCTACAGACATGCCCAGCAGTTACACACTAATCCACCAATAGCTAGCAGGTAAAAGCAGAAGCTATTATCCACGGTTACGTAATGGCCTGTAATGTAAAGTGCGACCCCTAAACGCTGTGTAAGGAAACGGGAAATTATATATTAAAAACAAACTTTTTTGGTTTGTCTTCCTCAGCAGGTACAAGTATGATCATGAGCAACAGGGTTCAATCTAGAAGTTGTCGGTCTTATATATTTTGTATTACAGTATATATTTTGTTGAGCCCCACATTTAAGCCACATGCATTATGGTTTTAATGCCAGGATATGCAACGCTGAAAGGCAAAGCTGTTTTATGTTAAATTTAAAGGCAACCCCTTGCATGACAATGTAGCAGCAATGTAGCTTGTCTGTAATATAATAGCTGAGTAGAAGAGAGGGAGTGCTGCACTTTTCAAACTCCTCCCCTATGCCCACTGCACACAGACATAGGTGTTTGTTTTTGTGGGTTAAAAACTAGTGTAATTATGCTTCATATGCTGTGTTTTCAATCTGGAAGGACAAACACGGCAAACTTTAAAGCGTGTTGTTTTCTGAAGTTTTGTCCAACATATTCTAAAGAATTTTATAATGAAGCCTTCGGTTTTAGCTCCCTCGATATGACAGACAAAGCATTTGAACACAAGAGTGCTTGAGAGAAAGTGTCTTCAAAGAGAGAAAATGCTTTGATTTGTGAGGAATTCCGGGCAGAATCCTCAACTGACACGGCCCATTGTCCTCAGCCAGGGGTTGAAATGAAGCGACCGATTCAGATATTGTGTCAACTGGACTGACTAATCCAGTTTCTGCATTATAAATAACTAGGCCCCTCTTAGCTGATCGGAGAACTCTAGATTCACAGATAGCACTAATCGATATTTTACCGTAAGCAGTTCTCTTGCACCAAAATAATTACCAGATCCAAATTCTGTGACAGGCCTGTATCAATTGTCAAAAAGAATGACACTTAAAATTAGTATCCAAATATGTATATTCCTCCATTCTTTCAACTAAAGGAGTGATTAGACGTTAGGGGGAACAACCTTTATCTTGACGAGCATTAAAACCCAGTCACTTGGCATGTTGGTTGGATGACAAACACTCACCCAGGTGTTGGGAGAGAGTCTATATGCAATCATTTAAAATTAATTTTCTTATCTCTCTTATCAAGCTGCAATCAGACACCTCATTTCCTATTCATTCTATCTGGATTTCTAGTACGTCAGAGCCATAATAACAGTGCTCTCATTCAGTTCATAATAAAGTGCTTACGATTGGTGTATCTGACTTGAATTGGAGATCACGATCCAAGGGTGGTGGTGTCATACCCAAGAATAATGATAGTCTATGAAAGAACATGAAACATCTGTGGCACAGCATTGAAATGAGATGCCAGTGCTTTAAATACAAGCACATTGCACACTGCACACTGCTTCCCTGTATTTACACTGATCTCAGTCTAGGATCTTGTAATCTGTCAGCTTCATTCTGTGAACCCTTTCCATTTTAGAAGAGCTACAGCAGCCCTAACTACATTCTGGGGATGTGTTCATGAAGCAGGTGTATCTCTTAGTTCTTGTATGAGAAAGAAAGAACGTATTCAGCATACCTGCAAGTTAACAATTTCACAGTTTCTGTACTGACCAGCACGCACACTCTGGATTGAACCCTGAAAAAATCAGCTGCATGGTATTATGTATGTATGTATGTATGTATGTAGTATTATTATTATTATTATTATTATTTTTTTAAACGATAAGTAGCTAAGATTTTAAAATCCAATTCCCCCCTTACTCTAACCAGTATAATTCAGAGTACAGCCCCCCTATTGATAAGTTGAACTTGTACATGTTACATTATACATACAATGGTACAGAGAAGCCTTCCCCTCTATGCTGGTCTGTATGAACTGGAGCCCCCTCCCCTCCCATGCTCTCCTCCACGCTGGTCTGTATGAACTGGAGCCCCCTCCCCTCCCATGCTCTCCTCCACGCTGCTCTGTATGAACTGGAGCCCCCTCCCATGCTCTCCTCCATGCTGGTTTGTATGAACTGGAGCCCCCTCCCCTCCCATGCTCTCCTCCACGCTGGTCTGTATGAACTGGAGCCCCCTCCCCTCCCATGCTCTCCTCCATGCTGGTCTGTATGATCTGGAGCCCCCTCCCATGCAGGTTGGCATGTAGTACCATGTGATTTAAACTGGAGAGGAACTCCTTCTATCCAGCAAAGACAGTGTGGAGGACCAGACTTGAGAGGTGGTTTCTCTCTAGGGCTGTACCTTCAAATACTGAAGCAAATGTACAATTCCAGCAGCACAGTCAGGGACATTGTAAACATGGTACCGAGGCGAATGAAGAGTAGGTTTTAAAGCCTTAGATATGACACTCAACTGTAATCAATGAACTGTCCCTAACAGTGAAGGAGCAATGGGACAGAGTACCCTTACACATAACTGTGTGTGTAGTAGATTCAGCACAAAGGAGTACAATATTCTAGGTGTGTTTTTCTTTTTTTTCGTCCTTTGGTTTTGGATTGAAATGCATGTTTCTCTAATTGGTTTTAATCAATAAAGAATAAGATTATCAATTGAGTCTGTGGCTGTTGTTTGTCATTTGGACGAGGACTATCTGAACAAGGTCGTTTTGTTCAGTGTTGGAATATGTTTGAAAAAAAAACTTTTGAACTGTAAGAATCACTAAAATGCACATTTATACAAAGTGCATGCAGAAGCAATGGGAAGAGATTGGCGTTGCTGACTCATTCCTGGTTACTTTCAAGTAACTGAAAATCATGTACATATACACCAATATTAGAATCCTTTCAAAATTAGAATTGAGCTCAAAAACATGTTTGTTCTGCTAATGAGCGTTCTAAACTAAGCTTAATTTGCAGTATAAGGTCCAGAAAATAGTTAACTAATCCTATTAATTCAGCAGTATTAAAGGTTGCTTTTTGGACTTTACCTTTGTTGTAAAACTCCGAAGGAGTCTGGGAGATTTCCCAGGGAAGCAAGCCTCTCTGTGTCGTGCTAAAACCTGCTTTATTCTTATTTTTGTTGCCAGTATCACATAGAAACAATATTGTGCTCTGCAGTACATTACACAGCAATAGGTCATGAAGTGGATGCTCTGCAGTACATTACACAGCAATAGGTCATGAAGTGGATGCTCTGCAGTACATTACACAGCAATAGGTCATGAAGTGGATGCTCTGCAGGACATTACACAGCAATAGGCCGTGGAATCGAAGCCTTGAACAAACGGACAAGAAAGTTGCAGTTAAAAGCGCTGGTGCGCACTGTTATTAACAAACTAAACACACAAACAAACACAGGAACAAATGAGAAGGTACAAGGGCCAAAATAAAAGAAAAAAAAATGCTGCTAGTGGCAATGCTGGCAGCGGAAATGCTGACAGCTGTGTGGGGCACTCCAGCAGCGGAAATGTTGGCTCCTCCAGATGGGCAGCCAACAGTGCTGACAGCAGTGCGGTGGCACTCAGACAACAGCAACACCAGCCATGGCAATGCTGGCAGTGACAATGCTGACAGCAGAAATGCTGGCTCCTCTAGATGTGCAGCCAGCAGGGGCTGGGCACTCCAGTCGTGGCAACACTGGTAATGGCAGCAGAAACAGATGCCAAGGTGCGCTGGAGACAGCGGGGCTTCTCCCTGTAGCATTGGAGATGGCATCGGCTCCTCCCCTGTTGGCAATGGAGATGGCAGCAGCTCCTCCCTCTCTGGCTCTGGAGTTGGCACCGACACCTTGGCTCACCTCTAGGAACATCCACTCCTCCCCTTCTTCCTCTCACCCTGAAGGGGACAGCACACCATATAGTGCCTGAGCTCTCCACAGGCGAAGCACCGTCTCAGGTGACTTGGGAGACAGAGGGGCCCGTCTCTGGCTTTCAGGCTGGCAGCTGGTGTTGGGCCTTTAGGTGGAGCCACTCATCGGGGGACTCGACCTCATCCTTGTGGTAAGCTTCCATGAAGCAGGGGTCTTCGTAGGGGCACTCTTCGCACCACGGAGCCCCTTCAGCTTGCCGCCGCCGTTGCTCATCGTGCCATTTTTTTATTCAAGTCCATGATAAATTATATTATCATTATATTATTATTTTAAACTGCAGTCCTGCTCTGAGTCTCCAGGGGGCGCTATCCCACTTCTGACACGAAATGTAACAGGATAGCGTCAATAATGAGACTCGGACAAGAAAGCTGCAGTTAAAATTGCTGGTGTGCACAGTTATTAACAAAATAAAAACACAAACAAACACAGGAACAAATGAGAAGGTACAAGGGCCAAAACACACAGTTAAACAAAAACAATTCCTCAGAGAATACTGTATATATCTTTGTAAAGTCATTTGTAGAGTTGTCCTTCCTGTAATAACATGTTTATAACATGTAATGCCTAGTTGGTGATCTTTTCTTTTCAGTTGTACATAGCACTATAAAAAGCCTTCATATCTCTTGCTATATGCTTCTGTACATAGTTCTTGTTCTGGGCTGGGGTATTTTAATCATTATGTAATGACCTAAAGACAGCTCAGCTGAGTGATTGCAGTGTGCTAATGAAGTTTTCCTCTTGCTCACAGAATTGGTCGCCGGCCTGTCGTCCTCCTCTCAATATGTCTGCAATTTGCATCTGGGATTGCTGCTGCATTTTCACCAAATATTTATGTCTACATCTCCCTTCATTTTGTTGTTGGCACCACCATATCCGGGCTAATGATCAATGTTTTGTGTTGGGCAAAGGGGATTTATTTTCTTTAAACATTGATGTGTTTGAAAAAAAACAAAGACAACACTGTATAATCCAGCACCCTGTATAATCCAGCACATTGTATAATCCAGCACCCTGTACACATTGTGAGCTGCTTGTTCTTCATTTATTTGTAGGCACGGAGTGGTATGGAATCTCCAAGCGTTCCTTTTCCATCATCCTCACCCACGCTGCCTTTTCAGTGGGGCTGATGGTTCTGCCTGGCATGGCATACGCTGTTCGAGAGTGGAGGACACTGCAACTTGGGCTGTCTGTTCCGTTAGCACTCACTGGCATTTTCTTCTGGTAAGAAGGCTCTAGGTAATGATGTACTGGGAATGATGGAGAACACAAGCTTAAGAGTGGATTCAGAGAACATGTATTTGCATGTTCTTAGTTATGTATTTAACTGGGAGATTTACCCATTGAGACAAGCCTATTTACAAGGGGGTCCTGGAAAACAGTACAAAAACAATTGCAAGGTATAGGAGGTTGTGAAGTGCTCTGTGTGTCGCTATACGGTTCTGAAGTGCTCTGTGTGTCGCTATACGGTTCTGAAGTGCTCTGTGTGTCGCGATAAGGTTCTGAAGTGCTCTGTGTGTCGCTATACGGTTCTGAAGTGCTCTGTGTGTCGCGATAAGGTTCTGAAGTGCTCTGTGTGTCGCTATACGGTTCTGAAGTGCTCTGTGTGTCGCGATAAGGTTCTGAAGTGCTCTGTGTGTCGCTATACGGTTCTGAAGTGCTCTGTGTGTCGCGATAAGGTTCTGAAGTGCTCTGTGTGTCGCTATACGGTTCTGAAGTGCTCTGTGTGTCGCTATACGGTTCTGAAGTGCTCTGTGTGTCGCGATAAGGTTCTGAAGTGCTCTGTGTGTCGCTATACGGTTCTGAAGTGCTCTGTGTGTCGCTATAACGGTTCTGAAGTGCTCTGTGTGTCGCGATAAGGTTCTGAAGTGCTCTGTGTGTCGCTTCCTCTGGTTCTGAAGTGCTCTGTGTGTCGCGATAAGGTTCTGAAGTGCTCTGTGTGTCGCTATACGGTTCTGAAGTGCTCTGTGTGTCGCTATACGGTTCTGAAGTGCTCTGTGTGTCGCGATAAGGTTCTGAAGTGCTCTGTGTGTCGCTGTTCGGTTCTGAAGTGCTCTGTGTGTCGCTGTTCGGTTCTGAAGTGCTCTGTGTCTCGCTGTATGGTTCTGAAGTGCTCTTTGTGTCACTGTATGGTTCTGAAGTGCTCTGTGTGTTGTTATATTCAACAGCATTCTTCCTGAATCAGCCCGCTGGCTTCTGACCCAAGGAAAGCAGGAGGAAGCGAAGAAGCTGATCCTAAAAGCTGCAAGTGTGAATAAACGCACAGTGCCAGAGACCCTGCTTCACCAGGTAACATGTTATTGTGATCTAATTTTAGAATCGGTTCCTTTATAGAACAACTGATTGTGTTATTAAACTGATTCATTGTTTTTGTTTTCTTAAGATGGAAGGTGAGAAGTCAGGCAAGACCGGAAGTGTATTGGATCTGTTCAGAAAACCCCGTCTGAGGAGAATCACACTAATCATGTCCTATATCTGGTATGAGCTAACTTACTGTATATGACAGAACTGCAGACCAGTAACTTACTGTCTATCAATGATCAGCAGATCAGTAACTTACTGTATATCAATGAATAGCAGATCAGTAACTTACTGTCTATCACAGAACTGCAGATCAATAACTTACTGTCTATCAATGATCAGCAGATCAATAACTTACTGTCTATCACAGAACTGCAGATCAATAACTTACTGTCTATCAATGAATAGCAGATCAATAACTTACTGTCTATCAATGATCAGCAGATCAATAACTTACTGTCTATCAATGATCAGCAGATCAATAACTTACTGTCTATCACAGAACTGCAGATCAATAACTTACTGTCTATCAATGATCAGCAGATCAATAACTTACTGTCTATCACAGAACTGCAGATCAATAACTTACTGTCTATCAATGAATAGCAGATCAATAACTTACTGTCTATCAATGATCAGCAGATCAATAACTTACTGTCTATCAATGATCAGCAGATCAATAACTTACTGTCTATCAATGATCAGCAGATCAATAACTTACTGTCTATCACAGAACTGCAGATCAATAACTTACTGTCTATCAATGATCAGCAGATCAATAACTTACTGTCTATCACAGAACTGCAGATCAATAACTTACTGTCTATCAATGATCAGCAGATCAATAACTTACTGTCTATCACAGAACTGCAGATCAATAACTTACTGTCTATCAATGAATAGCAGATCAATAACTTACTGTCTATCAATGATCAGCAGATCAATAACTTACTGTCTATCAATGATCAGCAGATCAATAACTTACTGTCTATCACAGAACTGCAGATCAATAACTTACTGTCTATCAATGATCAGCAGATCAATAACTTACTGTCTATCACAGAACTGCAGATCAATAACTTACTGTCTATCAATGAATAGCAGATCAATAACTTACTGTCTATCAATGATCAGCAGATCAATAACTTACTGTCTATCAATGATCAGCAGATCAATAACTTACTGTCTATCAATGATCAGCAGATCAATAACTTACTGTCTATCACAGAACTGCAGATCAATAACTTACTGTCTATCAATGATCAGCAGATCAATAACTTACTGTCTATCACAGAACTGCAGATCAATAACTTACTGTCTATCAATGATCAGCAGATCAATAACTTACTGTCTATCACAGAACTGCAGATCAATAACTTACTGTCTATCAATGATCAGCAGATCAATAACTTACTGTCTATCACAGAACTGCAGATCAATAACTTACTGTCTATCAATGATCAGCAGATCAATAACTTACTGTCTATCACAGAACTGCAAATCAATAACTTACTGTCTATCTATGAATAGCAGATCAATAACTTTTTGTGTGCCAGGTTCGTGACCAGTCTTGTGTACTATGGACTGGGCCTCAATGTCGGTAATTTTGGGCTGAATATTTATTTGACCCAGTTTATTTTTGGCTTGGTGGGGATATGCATGCATTGGATCAGTCCCTCTCCTGGAGAACTTCGGCAGGAGGAAATGTCAGGGTGCTGTCCTGCTCTTGGGTGGGACAGCTTGTCTTCTTATTATAGCCATATAGGTCAAATATTATCATTAGACACAACAATGTAGCACCGAGTTATAAACAGAAATCAGATAATGATCAGCTACCTAATGTTCCTGGAGAAAGCTCAGGTACAGAGATGGTCTGTCGTCAGGAGAGGATTCAGGTACAGAGATGGTCTGTCGTCAGGAGAGGATTCAGGTACAGAGATGGTCTGTCGTCAGGAGAGGATTCAGGTACAGAGATGGTCTGTCGTCAGGAGAGGATTAAGGTACAGAGATGGTCTGTCGTCAGGAGAGGATTCAGGTACAGAGATGGTCTGTCGTCAGGAGAGGATTCAGGTACAGAGATGGTCTGTCGTCAGGAGAGGATTCAGGTACAGAGATGGTCTGTCGTCAGGAGAGGATTCAGGTACAGAGATGGTCTGTCATCAGGAGAGGATTCGGTTACAGAGATGGTCTGTCATCAGGAGAGGATTCGGTTACAGAGATGGTCTGTCATCAGGAGAGGATTCAGGTACAGAGATGGTCTGTCATCAGGAGAGGATTCAGGTGGCTTTTCTCACTCGCACTCTCAAGTGCCTGTCTTATATATCTTGCCTGACTGTGTGTGTGTGAAGCTGAACTTTGTGAACTCTGCTTACACTCTGTTTTCCTAATAATATCTAAACACAATCAATTTATTAACAGTTACAATGTTGTTCCAGACTCGGAATAGACATCTCTTCTTCACAAGGTCCAATGTACCCCACTTTATCAATTCCTTGTTCCTCTGTGTCCTGGTTTGGCTGAGATTGAAAACATCCTCTCACCTTGCAGCTGTGCTGGAGCACAGTGTTCTCAAGTGTGCTCAATGTGTGTTTAACCTTCACCGACCCCTACACTCCCACATCTACAGCTTGTTGCACATACAGTGCATCGGCTATCAGTAGTGGCTAGCATGTTCAGTGCTGTGATTGCTTTATCTTCTGTCATCTTTGCCAAGATCGAAACATGGCCAGTGGATAAAGATTGGTGAGTTCAGACCAAACTGATGACAAAAAACCATCTTAAATGAAACAAGAGACCTACATACGTCCCCATGTGTCATCTTACTCCATGTCACTCAAGCAATTAATACAGAAAAGCCACTGCAAAAATCATCGGAGTGCCAGAATTGGTATGAAGCTGTCTATCTTCTTCTCTGATGGGTTACTATGCTAAGGATGCCAATGTCACTTTCCTACAATTCCCTTCAAGGCACAGATTTGACATTTATCGTAAAATCTGTTCATTGATGAAACAAACATCAAACGTTTGTCAGCTTGACCTTGTTTCTATGGTTAGTTGAGTGTTTGAAGTTATAGTATTTCTTAGATATGTTTTTGACAATGTCCTCCTTGTATTACAGATGTATCTGTTGCAGTGACTGTGCTGGCTGTACTAGGGAAGTTTGCCATTGCTTCCTCCTTTTCCATTTGCTATGTGTACAGCGCTGAGCTGTTCCCAACAGTTGTAAGGTATTTAAGTGTATGTTTTTACAGGATTTCTGTCAAGAGTTACACATTATGGGGGCAGCAGTGTGGAATAGTGGTTAGGGCTCTGGACTCTTGACCGGAGGGTATATGTGTAAAATGTGTAAAAAATAATGTAATTGTATGTAAAAATAATGTGATATCTTGTAACAATTGTAAGTCGCCCTGGATAAGGGCGTCTGCTAAGAAATTAATAATAATAATAATAATAATAATAATAATAATAATAATAATAATAATAATAATGTACATTGTAACTATGCATAATAACATTGTAATTATGTGTAAGTACACATGCTTTTACTAAATAACTACTGTGTCAATGCACAGTAATTCGAGACACTCAATGTAAAGTGCTGCTGATTTGTCTGGAATGATTTTGCTGTCGGTATTTTAAACCCATTGAATTTGGTTTGGTTTGTGTTTTCCAGGCAGACCGGTGTTGGCCTGGTGTCCATGTCGGCCAGTGTTGGGGGCATCATAGCCCCGCTGATCAGACTCCTGGAGGTGTATCACAGCTCCATTCCTCTGGTTATATACGGGGTGACCCCGTTGATTGGAAGTGTCCTTTGCATTCTACTGCCAGAAACACTGAATACTGAGCTGCCAGACCCTTTTTCTACTTTATTAGAGTTGAAAAAGGGAACAATCGAGTCGGCTGGCTTCACTGTTTGCTGTATGAGTTATTCCCCACTGAAATGTGAGCGTATGTATTACAATGTGCAAAATGGAAAGTATATATACTTCTTCACACTGGATCCTTCTGCAGTTCTGCAGTATTTGTAATTTGGAATTGCCAGTCTTCAAAATGAAAACATTAAAACGTCAATGTAAACCGAGCAATGTAAACCGAGTTATGAACAGAAATCAGATAGTGATCCATTGCCTAATGTTCCTGGAGAAAGCTCAGGTACAGCGATGAGCTGTCGTCAGGAGAGGATTCAGATATTTTTCTATTTCTAAAGTGAAAAATATCCTTTGAATTGTTTAGTTTCATTAGACTACAGCACGCAATACACTCAATACGTAATTCCTAGAACTACATTATAATGATTATATTTAATACACTTTTTATAACTTTTAATAAATGAATGATAAATGAATAACTTCTTGAAATATCCACCCACAACCACAGAGCGCCTTACAATCCATAATTGCATACATAACATATAGCTGGCAAACATGAGACGCAGCCTTACTGTCTCATAAGAAATGTTTACCACCTTCACAGTTCTTATTTTAACATGCAGTGGCTGTTCATCAAGGGTTTGTTTTTTACTATCTGAGCAGAACAAGTTCTCTTTTGTCTCATCAGTAATAAATGTGTTCTGCAGACTTATTAACATGCTTTATGGCAAATTCAAAGTGCGTTGCCTTGTGTTTAGCGAGATACACAGCTTGATAGCATGATACTCGTCCTTGAACTGTACAGCTCCCTTCTCACAGTCACGGCCACACACCTGCTATGCTTGTGTTCTTCAGTTTTTGCTTATTGCAATTTACTCCCCAGAATGTAGTATGTGTGGCAAAAGTGAATGGATATTAAATATAGGGTTATGGTTAAGGTTAAAAATTGCCATCACAATTTAGAATATACACAACAGTGTACCAAACTCACCATTACCAAAAATCTATAGCGTACCATATTTTGAGACTCGACCGGTTTTAAAACTGACTTCAATAGCTTTATAAATATAGTTATGTAATAATAATACAGTACAGTCCGTTTATAAGAATCACTGATATAAGAATCCACCGCATAGAGTGATCAAAACCACTGGATCCAAATCATTCCTATACTATCCAATGTAAAATAATCTGCTTGTAAGAATCAAGCAATCAGCTTATAAGAATCATTTCGGGACAAACTGACTGCATGTAATACGGTACTTGATCAAGTGCAATGACGTATACAGCCAATAAAAGCTGTTTTTGAATTTGATCTCGTGTGATTAGACACGTACACAGCGTGGATAGTGCAATGATGCAGGAAACACTGTACTGTTTGTAATCAAACGTAACTGCGCCACTGCATTGTGCAGGTAGTTAAACTAGGCACCCTCACGAGACGATCGCTTCTCAAGTATACTGTAGTAAAATAGGATTCTGCAACCTTGAGTAAACATAATCGTGATCATATAACAAGTTGCTTACCCACGAGGGCTTGTTTTGATGTATTGTCATCAGTGATTGAGCACCATTGACATTTGTATACTGTATTTAAACTGCTGACGAGCGGAGGCACTTTTGCTAATTGTAATGTGACGTGGCCGAGGGCAGTGTAAATGTTCAGGCTGGAGTCTTGATTTACAGTTTAAAACCGGTGTTGGTTTTATTTTTCTTAGTGCGGTGGAGAAACAACCGCTAATAAAACAAACAAAAAAAATAAACCTAGCTTTCAGTTGGAGCACTAACTAAACTACACTTCATGTGGTCCCTGTGCATACATGCGAGAACTCATGACATCTAGTGGTCAACCCATTACACTGCAGGGAACAAAGCTTCATTCTCAAACTAACATACTGCACATAGCAGCACTTCACCACAGTAATCATATCGGTCCGCTTTTAAGAATCAACCGCTTATAAGAATCAAATCACCCAGGACGGATGTGATTCTTCTAAACGGAGTGCACTGTAATAATAATAATAACAATGATATTTTGCTTTTTTTCCAGGTCTAAAGAAATGAAGTGTGACTCTGTTGAGAATGGACTTGTTCACCCACAGGAAGACAAAGCGATCTTTGTCAAAAGCACTCCGCTATAAGTGTAAAGAGGAGTCTGGTTGGGAAGACTGACCATCTTTGTAATCCTACAATTAAAAAACATAGGTTTAGTAACATGGATTGAGACTCTTTGACAATGGGGAACGTTACACAACTTGAACCATGTGGTCACATGGATTGGGTTAGGAACGGACTTCCTAATACTCTACTAACACTGACTTTCTCTCATGTGATCACATGGATTGACTCTGCTTACACTGTGACTTTCTCTCATGTGATCACATGGATTGACTCTGCTTACACTGTGACTTTCTCTCATGTGATCACATGGATTGGGATAGGAAAGGACTTCCTAATACTCTGCTTACACTGTGACTTTCATGTGATCTTTAATAGGAATGTATATCGTATGATTGAGTGTTGAAAGTTGTGGAAGGGTTTGTGTTTCGAATAATAAAAGGACATTGTGTGTCAGGTTGATTTATATTATAATTACTGTTAACAATAAACAAGTGTCTTGTCATGCTTTCAATCCCCATGCTGAGAAGCCCAGGTGAGCTTGTGAACCCTGCAGGTACACCTGGGACACCACAGTGTAACCAAGAACTTCTTCACCTGCAAAGCTCTGTCCCTAGTGGAGGTCACAGGTACCACATGTGTTCTATATGCTATTTCTTTCTCTCTGGGGGACAGTTTAACCCTTTCAGTCCTGAATAATCTTTGTCAAGCTGAAGAATAATCTCCATTATTGAGTATACATGAGAACACGACACATTATTTTTTCATATATTTCTGCACAAGCTCAGACAGGGACCTAGGAGTCCCGTGAGGTTCCAACGTGATTTCCAAAGGCATATATTACAGAGTAAGCAGCAGGATTCCGAAAAATATAGCGTTACACGTCACCACATACCTGTCATGTTTCTTTTCATTGTGAACATCCAGGCAACTTTGTACACTTAGAACTTCTAAAGTGTGTTTCAAAGCTCTTTTCAAAATGTCCGTTCTAGTGCACTGATAGTGTAAGGATTATTGCCCACATTGTTTTAATTGCTCTTCCTGCAGTGATTTGGAGGGCAGATCTCAAACCCCAGTGCACTAGAGCAGCCATTATGAAAAGAGCTTGTGTGTAAAGTATCGATCATGGTGTGTGACTTACTGATCATGATGTGTAACTTATTGCCCATGGTGTGTGACTTATTGACCATGGTGTGTGACTTATTGACAGTTTATGAGTTACAGTGCTGTTTTATTACAGAACTTGATGCAAAGTTTACAGAAACACATAACCTTACCTGTGCTGTGCTCTGTGTTGTCCGTATTACAGTGTTATATTTTTAAACATATTGCTGACTCTTTTGAAATGTTTGGGTCATTGTCCAGGGTCATAAATCCACTGGGTAATACAATTCTCAACATTTACTCAGGAGTGTTCGCCAAGAGATAAAGTCTTTTAAGGATCGCAGTGTATCCAGATCACACTCCCTCCTGCAACAATGCTGGTTTCCTGTTCCCACAATACACCACTCATTTCAATCAGAGCGGCAGCATTGTTGCAGGAGGGGAGCATGAACTGGATACATTGCAATGTTTAGAGGAAAAAATCTCTCTCCTGAGTAAAAATTGAAAACAAAAACTACTTGATTACATAACTTGGAAACAAATAATCTGATCTATTGAGTGATGGCATGTCACTGTGTGCAGTCTGATCTATTGAGTGATGGCATGTCACTGTGTGCAGTCTGATCTATTGAGTGATGGCATGTCACTGTGTGCAGTCTGATCTATTGAGTGATGGCATGTCACTGTGTGCAGTCTGATCTATTGAGTGATGGCATGTCACTGTGTGCATGATCTATTGTGATGGCATGTCACTGTGTGCAGTCTGATCTATTGATATGGCATGTCACTGTGTGCAGTCTGATCTAATATGTCATGTGTGCAGTCTGATCTAGTAAAATAAAAATAATAAGCCAATTTCAATAACCACTTATCCAGAAAATATATTTATAATTCATCTTACATTTGTATTGAAATTATAGAGATTTTATTGACCAGCTTTGGGTAAATGCATTTGCTGTGCTATAAAAACCAAACTGGAGCCCCTTGACCCTCTTTGAGTTGACGTGTCTTACTGGGCAAGTCTTTGGAATGGGATCCTGGCAGACTTGTGCACCTGCAGCAGTCCTTCTCAGGGGACAGACGTTTTACCCACTTCCTGTGTCACATGCTTTATCTCTCCAATCATTTTAAACCTAAGTTACTCTACTTATGCCAAAAGTCCCCTCCAGTAAAGAGGTTTAACATCACTGTAACAGGGCGAGGAGCCCTGTACGTTTATTTGTTTATTTATTTTTAGAACGGGGTTTCCCCCTCCGCCCCTGTGCAGGTTATTGTTTTGTATTTGTTTGTTTTATGATTTATGTATTTATATGACGGCGAAGCGCCATGGGTATTGTTTTTGTATTTATTTATTGTATTTAAATATGACGGCGTAGCCGTGCGTTTGTTTTGCTATTGTTTTGTTTTCATTTAAAATGTGTTCTGGCAGAGGCAAGGTTGGTGCTCGTCCTTTGCCAGGAGTAATTAGTAAACACATGCAGATTGTGGCCGAGGGGTAATAGAATAATTACCAGCTAGTTAAACCCCTCGGCCACGGTATAAAAAGCCTGCAGCTCTCCAGCTCGTGGTGGGTGTAGAGAGGAACGAGAGCGAGAGGAGAGAGGTAAGCTGAAAAGAACAAAACTTAAATAAATCTGTGTCAGTGAAGGCTACTGTATTGTTGTGTTCGAGATTTGTTTTGTTTAAATATTTATTTTCGCTCTGTGAGCAAGTCTTTTTGTTTAAATATTTATTTTATTTTTGTGTTTAAATAAACGGCGCACGCATCTTTAACTGCAGTACTTCCCTGGTATCAGTTTTTCCTTCCTGCTTCTGGCCTGACGTCACCACACGACCACCCTGCCACAATCGCCCATACATTTTACTCTGTTATGATATTTCCAATACATTTTCATCCTACACTGCATCACTCTAGTATACATTTCTCTTCCCTGTCTTGACACACAGTATTTGCAAACTTCTAACAAAGACCCCAATGCCTCAAATAAAGAAAATAATTGATCTCAGTACACATGTGGCTTTTTAATGTTGTAAGGGCTGTGAGTAATACAGAAAATAAAGTAAGACAAATGAACAAAAAATAAAGAAGCCAGTGATGTGAAAATGACTTGTTTTATTCATTTTTAAAATACGTTTGATTGCATTTCATTTTGTGAACCCACACATTTAATACTAGTGTTGGTACGAGCTGCTTATTCGATTATTCAGATTGAGCTCCACACAGATATCAGGTGCGGGTCGCTGGAGTCGATAGGGCTGATTTCCCAATCCGAGTGAAGAAACAGCTGCTTGGGTTTGTGATGATTGTTGCTTTTCTTAGATTCTGTGTAGAGCAGCAATCCACACAAACACAAGCAGCTGTTTCTTCACTTGTTTCACTTGGAACGGTAAATTAGTCCAATCAACATGCTCCTCACCTGTGGAGAGCTTGATTCGAAAAATCACTATTCACTATTGTGATTTAAAAAGCGAATTTATCATACAGTGAAGGCTGGTATAATACAGAGTGCATTACATTCGTATTTAGTGTTATTAGCAGCATATTAAACTTTACATGTTTCATATTGCCATAAACATATTGCTAAAAAATACAGTGCTTATAGATGATTACAGATTAGTCTTTAATTACAAAGGGACAGTCGTCTCTGCGTATAGGAACACCTCCTAAAAGAAAACACCCTTGTGGTGAAATTGATTTTTCCCATTGTAAATGCTCATGCGTCATGATGCACGTGCGTCATGACAATACATATGTATTTATTTATTGATTCTTATTGTGACTGGTGGTGAACTCCGTCTAAGAGAACACTTCAGCTAAGAGAACACTTCAGCTAAGAGATCACTTCAGCTAAGAGAACACTTCAGCTAAGAGAACTCTTCAGCTAAGAGATCACTTCAGCTAAGAGAACACTTCAGCTAAGAGAACACTTCAGCTAAGAGATCACTTCAGCTAAGAGAACACTTCAGCTAAGAGAACACTTTAGCTAAGAGATCACTTTAGCTAAGAGATCACTTCAGCTAAGAGAACACTTCAGCTAAGAGAACACTTCAGCTTAGAGAACACTTCAGCTAAGAGAACACTTCAGCTAAGAGATCACTTCAGCTAAGAGAACACTTCAGCTTAGAGAACTCTTCAGCTTAGAGAACTCTTCAGCTAAGAGAACTCTTCAGCTAAGAGATCACTTCAGCTAAGAGAACACTTCAGCTAAGAGAACACTTCAGCTAAGAGAACACTCCAGCTAAGAGATCACTTCAGCTAAGAGAACACTTCAGCTTAGAGATCACTTCAGTTAAGAGATCACTTCAGCTAAGAGAACACTTCAGCTAAGAGAACACTTCAGCTAAGAGAGCTCTTCATCTAAGAGAACACTTCAGCTAAGAGAACACTTCAGCTAAGAGAACACAATTACAATGAATAAAAATCTCCATTCACTTAATCATGTCATCATAGAGGTCAAAAGAAAGTCTGTATAGTGGTATTAACCTCTAATCATATTACTTAAGCCTTAGGAATTAAACTTAAAATATAATCCTCATTAGTTAGCTATCTTTGTTTTACCAACGTTTTCATTGTTATGTTTTTTTTTACATCAACAAAAGCACTTTTTTAAAAAAAAATATGATTACATTTTTTCACAGAGAACTAAGTCATGATATGGAATGTTGCTTGGCATTATTATTTTTCACTTTGATATCACTCTCCACATGGAATGGCAGTTGTAAAGTATGTAGCTTTCCACAATAAACAAATATTTATTGATTAGTTCCAGAAAAAAAAAAATTAAAAAAATCAGCTGTGTTTTTTATCGCTTAAACATTTTGCCTAAATATTACATTTTATCAGCTGAGAGCAGCAAACACATTACAGCTAAGTAAATCTATTGTTAGTTGTGGAGACAGTCTTTCCCTTTAAACATCAGTTCAACACAATATGGCTTTTAAACACTGTGACCCGCTTAAGTTTTTCTCATCTTGCTTGATTCAAATGCCTTGTGTCTTCTCCCTTGAACTTTTCATTTTTGTTAACCCTTATCCTACTTGTTGGTTTTATATCCAGTAATACACAAGCAATTTTGGCAACTCAAATTAGCAATACAATTGACTGTGTATCACAAATTGACAACTGGACTTGTCAATAAATTTTCGATTGACAATTGAGTTGCTAGAACAGACCATCGCTCTATTTTCAGAAATTCAGTTGACAATTTTTCTATGTACCTATGTGTGTTCAGCCAGTGATATTGCATTTTCTAATCCCCTGATTTCACTCTCAATATTTGTAAGTATGGCTACAGACAAGTGGACACATGAGGAAACTTTGCAATTGATTTTTGCGATTTTTGCAATTTTTTTCATGACAGAAAATGTTTCTGTGACGTTAGATGTGTGGAATATAAAAAAGAAGATGAATAGAAGGAATTAACAAATATTTTGAGGAAATCACCACCTCCGCTGGACCCCACTCAAGTGTTTCTACATTGACATTTTTTTTTTTTTTTAATTTGGAATCACTAGTTGTTTTTTAGCTCCATTTTCTCCCCAATTTGAAATGCCCAATTTTAAGCCTGGCCCACCTCTGCAACCACCATGCTGACTCAGGAGAGACGAAGACGAACAAACGCATCCTCCGAAACATGTGTCGTCAGCCGTCCGCTTTTTTTCATTCTGCAGGCCAGCCATGCAGCTACCCCAGAGCTACAGCGTCGGAGGACCACGCAGCTCTGGGCCGCTTGTAGGCAGGACCGCAGGCGCCAGGCCATTCTACAGAGATCGCTGGTGCGCTGTGAGCCAAGGACACCCTGGCCGACCTAAGCCCTCCCCACCCCGGGCAGCACTCAGCCAATTGTGGCCGCCCCCTGGGAACTCCCATCCACGGTCGGCAGTAGAATAGCCTGGACCCGAAACAGTGACCTCCAGGCTATAGGGCGCATCCTGCTCTCCACGCGGAGTGCCTTTACTGGATACGCCCCTCGGGAGCCCCCTACGTATTTTTAAAACTATTCCAATTACTATAGCAGCTGCTGAAACATTTTTACTGCAAACAGACACCATCTTAATATTTCTAAAAAATAATTGCCAATTTTGCCAAATAGAATTAACAATAAAAATTGCTCGTACATCTCCGGCCTTACAGTGGCTGTGGGCTCATCCTTAACCCAAGAAATCATCAAGCCATTGGTTGTTATTTTTTTGGTCAGCCATGGCTGTCAAGATGGTGGAATCAACAACTGGATCAAGAAGACCATCAAGAACATTCTCTGTGGTGGGTTGTGCAGGTGCAATTAAAAACTGTGAACCAAATATATCATCAGAGAAAATGTCTCCCTGGACATCAGGAACAGAAGGGTTGGATACAGTTGTCTGTTCCAGGCCGAAGATATCGTCAAAGTTGTTGGTGGAAGTTGCTTGGGTAGCGGTTTCTGTGGAAGCGCTTCCTGCCATTGAAAAATCCCCAACACCAAAGATATCTTCTGGAAAAGACGAGGATGGCTGCACTGAGAAAGAGTCCAAGCCTGTAAAATCAGCACCAAACAAATCAACATTCGACTGAGGTGTGCTTTGAATATTTGTGCTGAAAATGTCAAGAGTATCATCCAATGTTATCGTATTAACCTCTGCCTGCAAAAGCGAAGCTTGGCTTGGCTCAAATGGAGTGCTGCTACCTTCTGGCTGCTCACTTCCAACATTTAGATTGAAGATATTGAATTGATCACTCTCAGCAGAAGACTGAGCCGTCGATGGATTAGGGAGCACAGGTTCAGTACTGGTTCCAAATATGTCAAGATGATCTTCAATTGGTTTTGCAGAGGGGTTTTCCAATCCAAATGGGTTTCCTGCATTTTCAAAAGCTAGACTTTGAACACTATGTGTGGTCTCAGTTTGAGAATCAAGTGTTTCTGTATTTTCAGTGTTTCTGACATGGGTTTCTGTTTGTGTTAACACAGATTCAAGGGGAACATATGGATTTGTGGTGTCTGATGGACTGCTCGAATTAGGGCTTCCTTGGTCTGAGATATGAGTATTTGAATTAATGTCTGCCTCCATGCTTGGTACTGTTTTCTCAATGTTGCTCACATCTTCTGTTAACTCAGGTTCAGGGGGTCCAAATGGATTGACAGTTTTGACTGGAGAACTATTTGACATAAGGCTACACTCGGTTTGATCTGGGGGAGATATACTCAAATTGAAGCCAGTCTCCATACTTGTGAGGGTGTTGTTGATGTTCCTCTCAGTGCTGTTGAAGTTGGTTTCAATTTGTCTTAACAGGGTTTCAGGTGCTCCAAATGGATTGGCAATTTCAGGTGGAGAAGTACTTGACACATCTTTTACCAGGTTTGAATCAAAGGTATGCATTTTTTCCTCTGGGGTAGATAAACTCAAGTCTGTCTCCTTACTTTTGATTGTGTTGTTGATGTTCTTATCAGAGCTTTTGACATTGGTTTCAGTTTCTGCTAACAAGGGTTCAGCAGATCTATACTGATTGATGTTTTCAGATGAGGAGCCATTTGATGTGTTTTCAATAAGGTTAACATCTATGTTTGGTCTGATTTGCTTTGACTCTATACCTAAAGTAGCCTGAGCTTCAGTTGGGACTGAAGATCTGCCATGTTCATGTTCCTCAGCTGGGACGACATTTGTGTTATCCTTGTGGAGGATTTCCTCTTTTGGTTCAGCCTGCTCTTTGCCTTCAGCTTTCTCGTGAGCCTCTTTATGGCTATTAGTTTCATTTTCCCTTTCCTTCTTAGATTCTTTGCTCTTTTCTGATGAGGACTGGAATAATTTGCCCAAAGCAGACCTGGGCTTCGCCTCAGGCTTTTTGTCTTCTGTTTGTTCTTTCTTGTCCATGTTGTCTTTGCTGGCTGGATTAAATAGCTTTAAGAAGGGGCTTTTTCCTAGACCTGTTGTTTTCGACCAGGACTCCTTCCTGGCATGAGTCTTCCCATTCTCTTTGCCTTTAGAGATGGAGGTGCTCAAAGCATCAATCTTTTTAGGTGAGGACTCAGCTGCTTTCTCTGTTTTTTCACTATTTCCATAAACACTGGGCATGCTGTTGGTTACATTATTTTCTGCAATGCTGCCTTTCTCCTCTGAGTTGGGAGTTAATGAATTATGTCCTGGAGTACTGGCTTTGCTGCCCTCAGGTGCACTATTGGAATCTGTATCCTTCAGTTCTGCATTTGACGTGTCGATAACATCTGTTTTCATTTCTGTTTTTCTTTTAAATGAGCTTTTGCTTTCATCACAAACAGCTGGACGGTTGACTTCATTATAAGAATGTTTCATTGAAGTTTCTTCTTTATTGTAAACTGATTGGTTTGTTTCTACTACTTTAGTAGTAGTAGTATTAGTAGTAGTTGTGGTTATGTGCTCTGATTGTATGAACTTGCTCTGAACAGAAGAGTAAGAGAGTCCCTCTTTCGTACTTCTATCAACAGTTTTCATGTGGGTTTCACTTAGATGATTCTTTTCTTCTGGTTCTGTAAATAATCCTGCTCTCTCATTGAGAGAAGCTGGACTATGCTTGGCTTTCACGTTGGAACTGACCAGAGATTTAGGCTCCTCGTTTGGGGCAGATGCCGCTGGACTACTGTCTACTTCATTATTCTGATTTGTTTTAAGTTTGCTTCTGTAGTTTTCATATTCTGTATTAGAAATCCTGTCACTGTTAGTCACCTTCACCATGCTGTACTGCGTAGTTGTATCCTCTAGGAAATTAACTGATTTGATCTTCTTACCTGACAAAGACGTTTTCTCATTGATAACCGACTGAGGTGTTATTGCTGATGCAGAGCCAGCGACGGCTGAAGCCAGCTTTGTGACAGGTGTATTCTTTGCAGGTAACTTCTTGTTCGTATTACTTGGAGAAATGTAATTTACCTTTGTAGGTGTGCTATCTTGAAACATGGCAATCTTGGCTGACACTTTCCCTGACTTTGACGATACTGTCTGTGGTTTGTCTGGCACACTTACTGCTGCTGTCTGTTTAACCTGCCCCAGAATATTCAACTCTTCCCCTTTTTTGACTTGAGTGGGAAAAACGGGACTAGCCTTTTCTTTGCCTAAAATGAAGGGAGACAGAGTAAGTCTTTTGCTTACATCACTTTTTACCAATCTGGACATGATCTTATCTGTTAACTCACTTTCACAACCATCTTTATTTTGCTCTAAAGCTAGCTTTCTGTCAGTAAATCCCCCCTTGGCTTTATTTTTCTCTGTGTCTTTAGGTGATTTGTTTAACTTTTCACCTGCGTTTGTTGGTGGAGGCCAGCTGACTCTCAGCTTATTTTGGGGGTCTGATCTCCTCTCTAACGTTTGTTTTTGTACAGGTGTTGACAAGTCAGCTGGGGATTGTGAACCTTCAGAAGCACTGGGTTCCCTCTTTGAATCTCTGCAAGCTATTTCATCATTATGTTCAGGTTCTGTGGGAAGCGGCACACTTTTCTGGAGCCACTGATCCTTGTGTTGCTTGCGTCCAAACCCCTCGTCGTAATTTCCTTTCTCTCTGAACAGTTGCTGGTAGTGAAATATGCAGTAGAATTCCCCCAAAAGAGCTGCGTAATTGCGGAGGCTAAATAAAAAAAGAGTAATGGTGATTAAAAAACAGGATATTGAGCAAATCTTTTTTAGGTCCAAAGTTGTGATTTCATTTTTTTTATTACATAATAAATATTGATTTCAAACGTCTGACTATAATAGTTACCTGGCTTATGAGTCATTTTTTGTAATCAAATTCAGTCAAATGCTATGTTAACTGTAGTCATCAGGTCAATTACTTGAAAATGCAACTGTTTTGAAATGAAAAAAAAAAAATAGGGGGTTACCAGGTTCTTGTTCTGATCCGGTACTATAAATAATAGGGATGTGCAGAGGAGCCATTGCTCAAACCCATACTCCTACTTGGAACTGCATGGTTACTCCAACTTGGGTCATACTCAGAAATGGACAGCGCTACAATCAAAAGCGCTATAAGGGCTGCATTTCTGGAGCTCAAAAAATGACCAGACACTGCTTTTTATGTAATTTGACAATGATTTTGATCATTTAAAAAAGTTAAAATTTGCATTTTTTTGTGTGGACTGAAGGACTTAAATGACTTCATTAAAACATTACGGCACTCAGAAAGTGATCTGACAGTGCTATGACATTATTTGACAGTGACAGTCTGTATCTGTATCACCAGATGCGGACAGGGAGTACAAATCAATATACTTGTTATGGATGCTCGATGCTTTTTACTCGGCACACCCCTAATAGAAGCTGCATGGAAGCGACACAGCATACAGTGCAGTAATCAGAGGGGCAGGACTGTGAAGCAGCACAGCAATCATGTTCAGAGCACTCTAACATGTTAAACAATTCACAAAGCAATAGATTATTAAATACTGCCTGTACATTTTAATACAGCACAGAAGAGCTGTATGCATGATTTAGTCTCACCTCAGTTTCTTTTGGCAGTGTTTGCAGCAGAAACAGGAGTGATGGAATATTAATGTATCCGCTGCCATCCTCTCCATGGGGTACACAGGCTTGAAACAGGCAGAGCACATGTCCTGAACTGGAGACTGGAACTAGGATAATAATTAGACTATTATTATTATTAAAAATATGATAAGTAGCGGTAGTAGTATTTTTTTTATCATTATTATTTAAGCATAGAACTCAAAGAAGGCTTTACAGTCTGGTAAGGCCGGCCTCATGCTTGTTGTAAAATATTTAATTCCCATGTGAGAGTGGATGGAATGGAGTCAAATGTGGACCTTGATTGGTGGTCCAATTAATGAACAATTTGTTTTAAATGATACAGGTTTATAAAGGGAGAGTCTGTGCTTCCAGTCTCATCGAGGCTGTGGCTTAAGAAGGAGCTCCAGTAGGGGACAGAGGACAGAGGACAGGGGACAGGGGACAGGGGGTGCTGCTGCCAACAAGTATCCAGAAGTGTGAGTGTATATTGATATTATTTGTTTAAAAATGTCTCCATCACTTCTTTAACAATCCTAATATCATTGAGCAGTTTCATCACTACCATTCATAACTTGAAAAAGGCATGGAGAATATGATATTTTCTTATACAATGATAGCAAAAAAATATATCTATTGTCGGTTATGTCCACTTTAATTAATCAGTAACTCAGATCATGGGTTCTACTGTTTATGGTTATGTTGCTGTAATTATACCCTGCTACAGTACAGCTGTTAAATATACTGCACCACACAGCTGACCTGCCAGTCATTCAGAAGGAATTCATTGCACCTTTGCTCTTGTGACCTTTGCTCTGATGTTATTGTTTAAAGCGTACTGTACATTCCAAATGAAAAACAATGAACAATATTATATTACCATTATATAAAAACTGTACATTTGACAAATTGAAGCAAAATGAAGCGCATGACCAGTAAGATTATTGAAATGGTTTCATTAGCTACAATCACCCAATAAATACATGAAACAATAATTAAATAAAGTGACAGATGACATGGTCTTGTGTGAATGTGAAGTGTGGTTGTGAGCAGTTCAACCTTGGTTCTTGAGTCTTGATTCATAATGCTTCTTCAAACCCCCTGGGCTACAGACTGCAATCCATGTTCAATTAAACTGAGCCCATGTCATAAGTGAGGACTTTTCTTTAAGGGTCATTTTGTTTTTAACTCTCAAAACAAGACAAGACAGAAAGAGTAAAATCTAGTTAAAATATGTGGCATTCATAACATGACCTAAAGTGATTGGAGTACTGTAAAACAAGAAATGTTTGCTAATTTCGTGTTTATTAAAAATCCACAAAATTAACGTACCGTGAAATATATTATTCATACATGTGCTGTACATTAAAAGAAAAAGATGCGCAAACATTTATTGCAGCAAAAATGGACCTTGAAGGCCATTAGCGAAATTAAGTTGCCGCAAAAAATCCTGTTGTATAGTAACAAAATAACCCCAGACAGTGTCCATGCTATATACAGCCATTCACGATATAACCCTAACTCATAGTGTCCACTCGATGCACATCCATTCACTATATAGGGCTCAAATGTGTAGCTCTGAAAGAAATCTATATTCTAGCAAACATTTTTTTAAAAGTGTTTTCTCCATTCTTTAATTTATGAAAGTTTTGTAAGCTGCAACCCCTTTAGGGTACTCTCTACTCACTCTCCATTATATACAGCTGTGATCATCTCGTTTTAGGCTACTCCCTACTCACTCTCCATTATGTACAGCTGTGATCATCTCGTTTTAGAGTACTCTCTACTCACTCTCCATTATATACAGCTGTGATCATCTCGTTTTAGGCTACTCCCTACTCACTCTCCATTATGTACAGCTATGATCATCTCATTTTAGGGTACTGTCTACTCACTCTCCATTATATACAGCTGTGATCATCTCATTTTAGGGTACTCCCTACTCACTCTCTATTATATACAACTGTAATCATCTCGTTTTAGGGTACTCCCTACTCACTCTCCATTATATACAGCTGTGATATTCTTGTTTTAAACTTCATTATGAAGGAAATGAATGGCAATTATGTGGTCTCAATGCGTGTTGCTCGCTCATTTTTTTATGTAATGGAGGAGAGGGTATGATAAAATGCATGAGACTTTTTAGGAGTTGTTTTAAGATGCCTAATTAAAGCACAAAGTGGTCTAACATTTTGAGTGCCTATAGTGTCTATTTCACTGATTAATGACTGAAAATTGAAATTTTCATACCGAGAAGTTTTCCTGCAGGTAGGTAGATAAAGGATATAAATGATGAATCTTGAAGTGTTCTAATAAATTTGCACACTGTGATTAAGAGAGAAAGAGTCGATGTTGTAAATCTCCCTCCCGATCAGAAAGGACGCTGTGTAAGGACGGTGGTATGCTGCCTCCTAGATGGACTGCTTTGACGGTAGGCAGAAACCGGAAGGTGACCATATTAGGGGCAGCGCGTAGTTGCATGTACCCGGAAAGACTCTATTGCAATCAGTTGCGGGACGGCCCTCGATTGGAGAAACCATGGCAACGTGTTGTTTGCAGGGAGGGCTTTGTGGGTACAAAGGGGAAGCAGCTACGTCAATACGCTGCCTTGCGCTGACGTGTACAGACAGTCGGAGCCTGTATTGTTTATCTTTTTGGTTTGTTGTTTGTGTTTGTTTCGTTGTAGAGGAGGAGTGAGCCGCGGACCGGCAGACAGGAGCGCGTTTCAGCACAGCACAGCACAGCACCGCATCACACTCACTTGCACTACGTTTCCCAGGACTCGAGCGCAAACACTGCCGTGCACGGGGGACGGACAAAGTCGAGTTTAGTTTGTTTTTTTGTTTTGGATTGAAAGCCCGCCGTACCCCCATACCATCGTTGGTAAAGGGGTGGACTACTTTTGTTGTTATTATTTGTTATTATTAAATACACGGACTGTTTTTGGGAGAAAACGCTGTTTGGACATTATTTTTCATTCACTGTACCACTGCACCTGACGACAACACCTACTGTAATTGTGTTAAATTTTTATTGAGAATTGGGTCAGAAAAAAAACCAAAAGAACCTCACATAGAATATATTTTTAAAGATTTAATAATATGTTTGTAACGATACAAAAGATACAGGAAAAGCTGCCCGTAACATAATGAAAATCGTCATGTAAGTCTATAAATAAAAGTATATAGAACATATATTAAAGTTAGAAAGTATATGAAACATATCTTTCAGTGAAACTAAAACATTTACAGCATATATTTTAAAACACATGAATATGTCAGAAGATTACATACATATTCTAAGGAATCTTCTAGCAGCCTATGCGCTAAAGTATTATCAATGCAGATTTTTGCCTGCTTTTGGTGTACCAAACGTAACACACACCATACCGCCTTCATTGACTCTGTTTTCTGCTGAGTGGCGAAGGGGTCTTTTCACAAGAGGGGATGTCATGACTTCATACACAGCTGGGTTGGCAACCACCTCGTATGTGGAGGAGGTGTTCGTTTCTGACTGCTTGGTGACAGTCGTGGAGGTCTTGGATGTAATGATCTTGTTTCCAAAACAATCTGTCTCTTCGTATTTTTCGGTAACGGTCTTTGTACCAACTCTTCCTGCGGCTTCGGGAACCGTTTTCAACTCAAGCACGCTTTTCTGTCTTCTTGGGTTCAGTGGGCTACATACATTGTTCAGGGTTGCCTGCTGCAAAGGATCTGAATGTCTGCCTACGTCACCATTTCTAGGCTCACACCCCGCGGGCCTTGTATTTGAAGAGTTATTTTGTGTTAAGTCAGCCACACCTTGTTTTTCAGACGGGGCCACCTTTGTTTTTCTAGCGGCTGACTGAATGGAGATATAAGAAGGTGATGATGGAGAACTGGCTCGGGGTTTACTGGTTGGGATTTCTAGTGTTGGCTTTTGCACCTGTTCTGACTTCCCCCGCAACACAACATCTTCTTCCCTATTTCTTCCTGAGACCTGCTTTGTATTTTCCGTTTTGGCTTTGCTGGTGCTGATACTAATCTTTCTAATATTACTGGAGGAGGATGAGCATTGTTCGGTTCCCAAAGACTCTTTGAATAGACCCGAGAGCCCAGCAATGTCAGACTCCGATTTCAAATTAGAGACGGAAAATAAAGCCTTCCTAATGGATTCCTCTATGTCCATAAGTCTTGCTAATGTTTGTTCCTTCAGGTGAATTATTTCCGCACTTGCCCTTTCAAGATCCTCAAACACAAGCTCCACAGAAGAAGCGCTTTCTGTATCATCTTTCTTTCGCTCAATCCTTTCAACCTTCTTTTGCTCTTTCGGTTTAATCTGCCTGACCTTGTCACTGGGAACCACAATCCATTCAGGTACGTTCTCAAACAAGTTCTTCAGTGATCTCACATCAACCTTAAAAGTCTCCCCTTCAAATTCCTCAACTTTTGACAGAATTATCTGAAGTTCCTCCCGTTTCCTCAAGTTTTCAAAAATATCCATCGCTGCGCTGACGTTTCCTCTTATTATTTCATCCCTGTGGAATGACAGCCTTTGGCGTCGCTCATCTTCAGTCTCTCTTCCAGTTTTCTTCTTTCTTAAAACTACCTTGTTTTCTTGTTGCTCAATCTGTTCTTCAGGTTGGCAATTGAAGTTCACCTGAACTGATGGTGTATGGATTTCAGACTGAATCTTGGAGCCCTGCTTAGAGCTCGTATCTTCAGTGGTACGCTGTAGAGCCTGGTTATACGTCTGTTGTGTAATGGACTCCTCTTGTTCTGTGCATCTTTTTCCCTCTGACTTACAAATTCTGTTAGCTGCATTTGCTTGGGAGATCTTTACTTTCTTTGGCAATGCAGGAGCAGTCACAAAGACACCTTTATTTGTTTCAGCAGGTGGGCTTACATGCACAGAGCCAGTCTTCCTTCCTCCAAAGCTCTTAAGAGCAGTTTGAAAACTCTGATGCATTTCATTTGCGGTTGTGCTATCATCAGAATACGATGGCATAAATCCTTGCATTTCTTCAGTGGCTTGGGTTTTGTGGGGCACATGCTCAATCTTCTCAGTTACTTCACCATGAGTCTCAGGGTTTACAGTTGAAGGCTTTGACTTCTTCTGAGTCAGCTCTTTATTTGAAGTATTGTCCTTGCTTTGGCCTTCCTTCCTGTGTTTATACTTCTCCTCTGCTAGCTGAAGTGGGGTTTTAATGACTTTTTTGGTACTAACAGCTGCACTTCCAATGACACACTGAACCCCAGACGCCTCACAGTGCATCTCCATGTGTTTGGAGTTCCGTGAGACCTCGGCACGGAAAGACTCATTTTCAGATGTTTCTACAGATTTGGTCATTGTGGTCTCCTGATAGCATGAAGGCTTAGGAGGTAAAGGAGGTGGAGTGGACTTTGCTGGCAGCTGTCGTTGGGCTTTTGGAGGAATTGTTGGAGCTAGCTGGTCTTCTCTAAGGTGCTTTGGTGGAGGAATAGGTCTCTTTGCTTGTGCAGCAGAGGAGCCCGCAGCCAAGTGTTCTGGTTTTGGTGGAACAGCTGGCTTAGGGGATGGTGCTTTTTCACAAGTCTTGGGAGGGAGAGGAGGAGGGATCTGTGAAACTCTTTGTTTCGCCAATGTGGAAGAATTGGTAGAGTCGTTAGTTTTGTTTTCCTTACAGGTGTGGGTTACAGTTGCATCACATGTTGTGGAAGGCTGCCATTCCCTGTCAGTCACAGCAACTGGAGGAGGAAGCTCAGTGTCAGATGGAGGTACTGAAACTACAACAGATTCAGTGTCGTTTTTCTTTGTGCCAACTGAATAAGACTGTCTTGCATTTTTGTATATCATAGCTGCTTTATAGTCTCCTTTAGAAACATTAATGCTAGATTTCTCCAAAGACTGAAGAGTTGCGTGCAAATCACCTCGAACAACATCTTCCTTATCTACTGGTCTCTGCCCTGCTGCAGCATTCTGCAGAGATTTAATAGCAGCCTTTACATCTCCTCTTACAGCAATTTCTTGTTCTAACTTTTCTTGTGATGATTGCACATCATAATCTGAGTTTATAAAGGGATTTACAACAGCAGCCAATGGCTGTGAAACCCCATCATAAATATTATTATCTGCACTCTTTGCAACTTCACTCTGCTGGCAAGCTCCAATTGGATGAATCGCCACAGAATCACTGACCTTTTGTTGTGTTGCTGTTATCTTCTGCTGGCTTTTGGAGGACACAGTGTCACAGGTAGATTCCTCTACCCTTGTGACACTGCTAAGTTGTTTCTTTTGCTCAACAGTTTCTTGCATCTGCATGGATGTCTGCACAGTCCTTGCATGCTGAACACTGGTCTTCTGTTGAGCAACGTGTTGAGTGTGCTGTTCTCGATGGGCTTGAGAAACTGCATGGTGCCTCTCTTGGACATGGTGCTGGACAGTTTTTGCTTCAGCTGTTGCCTGGCGGAGGCTTTGCATTGCTGCCTGAAGATCAGAACTGTGTGCATCTTCCATTACAAGACATGTTGCTGCTTGATTGCCCTGCTCTATGCCATGCTTTTCTGCACAGGTATCTCCTGTGACAAGCACTACAGCCTCATTCCCATTTGTAGTGGAACCTGTTTCCTCCAGTGGGACTGTTATATCATATATTGTTCCAGGAACAATGATTTCACGTTCCAGCTGCTTGCTCTGAATCTTCGCACGCTCCAGGGACTGCAGTGTTGCCTTAATGTCCCCAGAAACAATTTCCTCTTTTTCTACAACAATTGGCTGACTCATTGCCTGTCCTAGTGACTGCTTAGCAGCAGTGATGTCCCCACGTAAGATTTCTTCTTTCTGAACACTGCTTTGCTCTGTCACATTTTCGGACAAGAACACTTGTTTGGTGGACTTAATGTTCCCTGGCACTATGTCCTTGACTGATTTCTCTACCTGCTCTTTATGTTGATGGAGATGCCTTTTAGCACCCTCCACATCCCCTTGGACAATTTCAATCTGTTCCTTGGGAGGAGAATCAGTATCATCCTCACAGGTTTCCTCCTGAAGGTTCTTCAGATAGTTAAGGTCTCCCTTCTCAATGCAGCTCCTATATAAGTGAACGTTTCCTTTCTCGCTTTGACCCAGCCTGACTGAGGCAGCAGTCTTGTGCTCTTGTGTTGTAGCTAGAAGACTGCCAATGGTGGATTTCACATTGCCTTTGACGATCTCTTGGCTTTCTGCCCTGCTTTCCTGGTGACTGAAGAGGGAATAAATGGTCATTTCAGCATGACCCCTTTCAGTTTCTTGGATTAGGATTCCTTTTGTCACAGATGTATCTTGGCTGAGAAGATTGTCAATAGCTTGAGCTACATCTGTCTTTATCAGTGCCCCTTCAGTCTTTTCACTGGACTGTTGTTGGCTCACACATAGCTCTAGTTGTGTTACTTGCACATTTCCCTGCTCATCCTCTTTAACAAGAATTCCCTGAGGCTCTACGTTTGTCCTGTGCAGCAACTGCAGCATTATTCCTTTAATGTCCCCTTCAACAACCTCTTCCTTCTGAATCACTGGGCCCTGACTCTCTATTAGCTGATACTTTGCCATTTTTACACTCCGACATTTGTTGGCTTCAATAACAATACCATGGGACCGTATTGCGTTGAAGTTGTAGAGACAATGTAAAGTCTTTCTCACGCTCTCCACCACCATTTCCATAGTTTCAGTGGTGCTTACTGAACTAAGTTTATCAAGGGGTGTCGACTCAAATAGCCAAGTTGTACTTTTCACATCTGCCCGGGGCATTTCTTCCTGAATCTTGACACTGGGTTCAGACTCTTTGAGAGCATCTAATGGCTGTGTTTCAAACAACCACGTAGACCTCTTTACATCTCCTTTCTGATTGTCTTCTCTGTGCACGGTTTGCACAGACGCACTTTCCTGGAATTCACCTTTCAGGGTGTCGATGGGATGATTCTCAAACAGCCAGGTTGAGGTCCTGACATCCCCTTGTTGAACATCACTCACGCTCACCATTCGCACGTACTTCTTTTGGTTGACATCTTGAGATTCAAAGAGTTGTTTGTTTAACTGTCGTCCCCCCTCTTGGACATCTTCAACGGTCTTCACTGGAGGCTTTTCTCCAGTCGTGAGGGAGTCCAGTGGCTGTGTCTCAAACCTCCATCGAGCTGTTTTAACATCACCCTTCTGAATGTCCTCCTGTGTGACAGCACGGATCACGAAAATCTCATCCTGCTGCTTAATGGCATCTAGCGGCTTTGTTTCAAACATCCACCTGGCACCTCTTACGTCCCCACTCATGACCTCCTCCTTCTTTACTGTGGTGACTTCATGAAACTGTCCTTCTTTATCTCTGATTGCGTACAGAGGCTGGGTTTCAAACAGCATTGTACAGGACTTCACGTCTCCCTTTTTCAGCAGCTCCTCTGTGGGAACTGACTTGTATTCCATCACCTTGTCCTCATTGTGAATTTGGTCCAAGGAAAAGGTTTCGAAAATAAACTTTTTATTGCCAACATCTCCACCTTTAACATCGCTTAAGACATGCCTGTTTTCACTGGTCTCTTCAACTTCTTTAATGGTATCGATGGGACGGTTTTCAAAAAGCCAGGTAAACTTGTGAACCGATCCCGACTGGATGCTTTCATCTTTGTCTTCAGCTTCTGTGATTTTACAGAGGCTGTACCTATTGTGTCAAGAGACTTTGTTTCAAAGATTTCTTTTACTCGAGATACATCTCCTGATTGGACATCCACTTTGCTAACATATCTAACACCTTGCTCAGCGAGACTGTCTAGCGATTCTGTTTCAAAAAGATGTTTTACTGTTTTCACATCGACGGTCTTCACATCATCTTGATAGACATTGCATACCTTCAAATACTGCTCAGAAGTTTCTTTTATGGCGTCCAAAGGTTGGGTCTCAAAGAGCCAAGTGTGGGATTTCACATCAGCTTTCGGTATGGTTTCTTCTTGTTTCATCTCAGATTTCTCATATAAAATATCCATGGGTTGTGTTTCAAACAGCCATCTGCAGGTCCTGACATTCCCCTTTTCTGAAACCTCCTTTTTGACAGATGAGTGTTCCGCCGTCGGATTGATTTGGTTATGGATACAGCCGAGTGGCTGAGTCTCAAAAAGCCATTTGGCTGTCTTGACATCCCCAGCTTGCACTTCTTGCCTGGTGATGCCTTTGATGATCTCAACTTTCCCTGCTCCTTCCTCAAACTGATCCAGGTACCTTGTCTCAAACATCCACTTGTAGTTTTGGACATTCCCATTGATAACCTGCTCCCGGCATACTGTGGTCACTTCATGGTAATTTCCAGTGCTGTCCTTAATTGCATACAAAGGGTTGGTCTCAAACAAAGCTCTGTTGTCCTTGACGTTTCCATTCATCAATTCTTCCTGCTTGGCAATAGATTCACTCTCAGTATGAGAAATGCTGCTCAGAGGAATCGTTTCAAAAAGGTGCTTATAAGATTTAACATCACCCTTTTCTATCTCTTGGCCATTGGAACTGCTCTCTTCATGAGAAGCCTCTTTGCAAATACTATCCAGAGGGCGTGTCTCAAACTCTTCTTTTCTTTCCTTCACTGTTCCCCTTTCATCCTCGGTAACAGTCACTTTCTTTAAACATCCCACTTCAAAGCGGTCCTTAAGGTTTTCCATGGGCTGTGTTTCAAACAACCACATGGTTGATCTCACATCCCCTCCAACTATCTCTTCATTGGAGGAAGTGTCCTTTGAACATTCCCCTTTAAGTGCAGCTAGTGGCTGGGTCTCGAAGAGAATGCGTTTGTTGTCAACATCAGCCCTTTCCACTACCTCTGTGCTTGCTTGGAACTTTTCCTCTTGGATGCTTTCATGGATGGTATCCAAAGACTGAGTCTCAAACATCCATCTTTTCTTATCAACCCCTCCCTTTTGTGCCTCTTCCAAGGAGATTCCCCTAATGATCCTGACCTCTGATCTGTCCCTGTTTATTAAATCCAAGGGCTGAGTCTCAAACAGCCAGCGTGCTGTCTTGACACTGTCGCTCTGAATTTCCTCTCTGCATATGGACTTGATTTCATAAATGTTCCCAGTGCCATCCCTAATGGCGCAGCAAGGCTCTGTTTGGAAGAGTTTCAGGGTTTTTTGAACATCCCCTTTCTGTTCCTGTATTTCAGATCTCAGCTTCAGGATGCTGCGATCTTCCACAGAGTTGCAGCGCCCCAGTGCATCTAAAGGACAGGACTCGAACAGAAGCCGTGCTCCTTTCACGTCTCCTCTTTGCATGGGCTCTTTAAGCACCGCTTCCACCATTTCACCTTCCTCTGGGTACAGTTTGTTTAAGCAGTCCAGCGGCTGTGTCTCAAACAGCCATGTAGCTGTGTGAACGGCCCCTTTTATTTGTTCGTTCTCGAATGCTGTTTTTGAGGTGGAGAGTAGGGTGCTTTGTTCGGACTGGTGTTCAAATAGGGAAGAGGTGCCCTTCACATTTCCACCAGGGACAGTTTCGTCCTCCAGCATCTTTTTAGTAGCATGGTGCTCTCCAATGGAGTCCAACTTCCAGTTCTCAAATATCCAACGCATGGATTGAACCTCCCCCTGAAGCCCAGCTTCAGCAGCTGCAAGGGCTTGGATTTGGTCTGAGTTCATCATATCCTCCAGCTCCTTGCTCACAACCACCTCTAGTTTGTTTCTCAGCTCTGGGTGCATATGCCTGTAGAGCCTCTTCAGCTCGTTCTTCTGTTGCTGTTGATAGAAAGTGCAGAAGGTTTCTTTGGGAGGGGGTACTGGTATGAAGCTTGGGTCCTGCTCTTCAGTTGGGGCCAACGCTTCCTGCTGGGGTCCAGGTGGTGAAGGGGGTGGCAAATCTTCTTCCAGGTTATGGCCATTTGTTGTTTTTGAAACCTGTGTTTGTTTGGTGTTCTCTGCCATCTTGGATGAAAGAAATACAAATATTCAGGTTATTTTTGTTTTTCTCTGTTGTATTACCAAGGTAAGTAATAATACAAAAAGAACAAGTAATCATGCAGAAAACAAATTATAAAACTCATACCTTTTCTTGGGAGCGAGGCACAACACAGAAACCAGGTATAAATGTGAGTAGCACTTCAAACCATCTTCAAACGTGTGAAAGTTAAAAATGTTAGCAGAACTCCAAAGCAGTTAGTGATGCAGTCCCTGCCACTACCCCATATGTATGTATTATACAAGGCTTGAATGAAGATACAGGAGTCAAAACATTACAATTAATGTGTGGTAATTCAATTCACTAGAAACCATTTTAATGTATACATTCCCTGAAAAATTGTACAAATGCTGTACAATTGCACAAAGTTACTTTGCAATACGACGGCATTCTATAATTACTGTAATTAAGTAGTTTCAGTGTCTTACATGGAAATATGGTAAGTTATTTTGCCTTGACTGCGCTCCCAGTCTCCCTTTATGAGTTGAATTATTTTTCCTAGACTTTTTTGAGGTCTTCAGTTATAACTGGTACAGAGTATTTAATGACTTTTTATGAAATTTAAGCCAGTCTCATAAAAAGCCCTCCACTAAACAAGCGATGATGAAAGGTTATTTTTTTTCCTCTTGTTACTTACATTGTATTTTAATCAAATAAAAAAAAGCAAAATGCAATATTAACAAGGCTGGAACAAGTGAGTTAGCACCACTGCACACACTGTTACACTTAAATGTGATGAGTTCACTTTGAATCTTACCTTCCTTGCTTTAGACGTGTTATCAGAAACAATAGCACTCTCCTGTGTCAAAACAACCTGCGGGAAAAACATTTACATCTGCATTTAGTTTTTCCTTTCACATACTCAAAATCATTGCTAGGATTTTGAAATGAACAATGCTATTTTATTCACTACTGTAATTTACATGATAAACCAAGAAACAGACACCAAGGAATTATATTGAAAGTAAAGTCAGCTAACAAAATAATTCCTGAATCGTACTTGTTGTGCATTTCCATTAGCTACATTAGGATACGATGCACAGTTTTTAGCCCTTTGCGGTCCTATGTCGACCAGGTCCGACATTACAATTTTCCCTTTCCGGTCCTGTCATCAAAAAGACGTAAAAAACAGGTCTCTAGTCGTTTTTTCTCTGGAAAAAGCTGAGAAAACCATGAAATGGCTGAGTGAGACCGATTAGGAGCCGAGAGAAGCCGGAAAAAAAGGGGACGTGTCTGAGCAATACACATAACCCCGGCACCACAGATATAACACGGCCATAAACAAACAAGATAGCTGCTTCTGCATCCAGCGCTCAAAGAATATGCAGAGCTTTTTGAGATGTTATAGTAATAAAATAATGACTTGGATCGAATTGTTGAGGAGTTTGGTGATAAAACGAGTGATCAGGAGATGATTTATCGGTATGCACGACTATGAAGAGGTATGTGAAAAATACAGCGAACAAGGGGTGGGGCGGGGCTGGAGATGCAGTACTGAGTGTGCTGTTGATATGCAGTGCCTTTTAAACCTGTTTTACTGTGAAAAAAAATACTTTTAAACAGCGCGTCTAAAATAAACTGCGCGTGTGAAAATAAATTGGACCAGACGCGCCTGAGACGCGCTGAATAAATGGACCGCAAAGGGTTAAAGAAATGCCTGTTATAGCAAGTGTGGATTTTGTTTTTAAGACATCAGGTACTACTTTAGGTTAAAGGAAGTTCTCATGTCTTTCTATGTCTTATGTTTCTCTATGTTTCTATGTCTTTTTTTCAGGTCATCTCTTACAATGCAGTTCCTGTGCTACGTATTCTGGGTCAAAGCATGTTACTGACTGAAAGCATGCCAGTCAATAGGGGAAGCATCTAGCTGGTTTATGACAGGAAAGAAGCCATTGAAGGGAAGGGGGCAATTTCACCCTCCAGGTGACCAAGCAAGTGCAACACTAACTGAAAGCAGGGCTTACAAAACAGATTTCTCTGACCAAGTGTGGCACAATATATCATGTTTTAATATAACAAATATATGTGTACTGTAACATAGGGTTTTTCAAAACTGAGACCTATATAACAAATAGAAGCACACAACAGATATGATTTATGGGAAAAGATTGTTAGATATATTCACTTCAAAGCTGAAGGAACACAAAGCCACTTTTGTCAGGAACAGTGGCTTGAACCCTGGTTCCGGGAGACTGTGGCTTCGTGTTCCCTCAGCTTTAATGTTTCATTGACACATGATTGTGGGACATGGCATAGGTTGCCAATGTAAAGCTGGTATTTACACTTCCATAATGCAGCAAACAAGCTACTTTAAAGGTCATGTTCTAAAATGAGAGTGATCTTAACAGAATAGAAACAGAGCAGCCTTATCAGAGAAGGTGTGATAATGGAATGACTCCGATAAGAAAGTGCAAGTCTATTTAAAACGCTTGCCACTTCAATACACAAGCTTAATGACACTGATAAGAAAGTGCAAGTCTATTTAAAACGGGTTATTTAGGGTTTGACACATCGGAATGTGTGTGGTTTGAAAATAAAGATCATTAATATTGTGAGCATTCTTGCAGCATGAAGTCATACATATTTGCTTGTGGGATACTGAGATGATTGGGTATTTGATGACACTGTACTTAACATTAGCTCTTTAAAGCTCTTTAACCCCCTTCAAGGCCTCGTGCCACGGAACATTTCTGAGTTTAAACTGAAACGAGGCGCAGTGGAAACAGGCGGAGGAATGACAAGCACTTACTGGCTTTACAGGGCTGGCTCTGGGGCTCACAGCTGCTGTTCTCGACAGGTAGCGAGCAGATCGCTCTTTCACAGAAGGCACGGGTTTGTCGAGGTCCTGGTCTGCTGTGCAGCTTGTGGCTCTGGGTTCTGAAATCGATGGCCTCTTCTCACCTGAAACACACATATATATAATCATTTATTCATGTATATCAAAGCTTTTTTTTAAAAAAAGATGCTGACCAATGCAAGGCGCTTTGTATATTAAAGAATGTCTCTCAAAGTCATAAAATAATTCTTAGCAATGGTAAACCAAGCATGCATACCTCGCTTGATGGTTGATATACAAATATATAATTCAACAACTAGATTATTCATTTAATTATTCATAAAATTACATCCTCATCAGGACACATGACTCTGTTAATGTAAAAACAAGCAGGCTTCAGCAGTCCTGAAATCCAGCCTGTTCTTCAAAGCATTGTGTTGCTCTATTTTGGTGGCAGCGGGAGTAATCAATACTGCCATGTTCAGATCATTAAAACAGACCCCCTGGTCTCTGACCTGTACGAGTCCCTCCTTTCACTAAATACAAACACTACTGCTGTTTTTAAATCACTAAATATGACCCAATGTCTTTAGCTACAGCAGTCAACAAGGGAAAGGGTTTTCTAGAATCACTGTATTTCCTCAGTTCTTCTGAAATGCCTCTATCTTTGTGAATGACATATACCAGTGATAGAACGGTAAGAACAGAATGTGGTCTTTTATCTGTTTACAACTGCTTGTGCAACAGAAATGTGGGCGGTGCATCCATTCAAACCCCTGGTTGGGAAAGCACTCAGGCCCTACTTAAACAGCTGATCTCAGAAAGGCTTTCCTTTATTCACTTGCAATCCCTTTACTTATTAGTTTATCTGATTGTTCAGTTGTCCAAAAACTATGTACAGTAAACAAACTGGCAAATAGTGAATGAAAGAAACAAAGTAAACAGTACAATCCTTTAAAGACATTTCTACATTTGGGGGGGAAATAATTGCTGATTATACCAATTGAAATGTTATGATGAATTTAGTGATGAACGACCATTGCCTCCCAACATCTGATATTTTACTGTTCTCTACCATGTGTAATGGGTAGTGTTGTGTGATACACTGCCATTGCGGATTGTGTACCCTGTCGGTGAGATGAGAGGAGGTTAAAAGCGCTCTTTTGCATTGTGGTTAAGACTCTCGCTTGCGGTGTGTGGGAATGCCGGATCACACCCAACCTCTGCTCTGTTACACAGCCACAACCAAAACATCCAAGGCGTCTAAGATCTTTACTTCTACAATGAGACTGCTACTATATAAATATATATATATATATATATATAGAGAGAGAGAGAGAGAGAGAGATAGATATCTTTGTTTTTTATGTTTTACATACATACATAGCGTCCCACTTGCTGATGTGAATGAATCAGTCTGTGAGAGGCCAGACTCACCTGTTGCCTTCCATAAGTCCCCTGGTATGCATACAGTCTGGCCAGCGTTCAGCAGTAACAATCCCCTGGCTGACCGTATAACCCAGGAGAAAAAAGGAGCTGCAAGCTCAGCTGTAGCTCACCCTTGATCAGCAGCCAAAAAATGTGTGAAAGGCTTAGCTCTGAAACCATCAGCAGTAAATGAAGAAGGGCATCATGAGAAGGGAATGTCCTTTCCTGTCATTGTGTGCGCTTGCCATGCGGGAGATATTCTAATCCAAACTGGAAATGCTTCGGATGTGACACTGTAAATACTAGCAGGGCTGGGGAGCTACTGTACAACCAATATATTGTATTAACGAGCTCTCTGATTTATGTGTAGTTGTATTTAAAGTTGCACTTTTTTGTTCTGTTTTTCCCCTGTTGGTCCGAATTTATTATTATTATTATTATTATTATTATTATTATTATTATTATTATTATTATTACTATTTATTTCTTAGCAGACGTTTTGGCAAAACAGAGTTTTGTCTTGAGAAGAAGTGACTTTACCCTCTCTCAAGCAAACTCAGATTATATATTAAATCCATATGCAATGATCAATATCAAGCAAACTCAAACTGTATATTTAATCCATATAATGATCAATATCCACACATGAGTGGAAATGTTAACCACTACTGTATCTGAAACCAGAGGTGGGGTCAAATCCTGTTCTTCAATTCCAATTCCAATTCCAATTCCAATTCCAATTCCCTTTTAATCAATTCTAACACATCATTGATCAAAATTGCAATTAGCAGTTTCCTGTTAAAATGAACTTCTCACAGTGGCAAACCATTACTTAAAATGAAGACACCGTTAGTCAATTAAACTGGCTTCCAATGAAAGCAGTTGAACAACCACAACAATTATTATGTCTCTAAAATGTCAATTCCAATTCCTTTAAAGTGTGCCAGACCTACACGGAAGAGTGTTTTTTGTTTTATTTTTTGTTTGTTTTTTTACACTAGAATTAGCAAAAACAACTCGCCCAATTGCAAAGACTAGAGGCTAATAACTAAAACGTAGCTCGTCCCTGTTTTTACGCAGTAAGCTCACAGTGGACAAAAGGGCTGGTGCACACTGGCGCCGCTCACACAGCTGGTCTTCTGCATTGATACAGATGGATGAACATGAAGAATAGCTGCACATAACCCCATGTAAGCTGAGCCGGGGTTATGACTGGAGCTATATCCAGATCCAGTGCGTGTGCTTTTCTTTTTTGTGATGTCAGTGTTAAGAGAAAAATCAAAATCTGTTCTATTCAAAATATTACAGATTTCTAAAACACATTCATGTTATATTAGCTGGATGGCCTAGTCAAATACTCTTATTATGTTATGTATATATGATTATTCTGCATCGGATTGCTTGTGTACCAGTGTGTCTGTCTCACAATACTATGTGTGTACCAGTGTGTATGCATCTGACAGTGCAGTGTGTCTGTCTCACAATAATATGCATTGAATTTAGTGTTTTCAGGTTTAAGGTTTTTGCTGTTTCCTTGTATCTTATCAGTTCCTGTGCTGTAGGTCAGTTTCTCTCACAGTGCAATGCAAGGAAGCAAGAAGGTTCCCCCACTCTGATATGAAGTGAAATACAGATTCTAAAGCCTTGGTTTTGACTGCTATATTATTTGAATGGAGAGTATTTTAGGGGTATACTATGCTGTATCCTAATCAATATACTATAAGGTACTAGTATTTAACATGATGCTATGTAGCTGTTGTTAACAGGCTATGCTGGGATGAAGCCTACGGTCCTCTATTGTGCCCCCAATACCTTTACAATGGCCACGCCCTCAAAAACACGACTTTCATGATATTCTGTCAGCTGTTATCATAGGACCAATGGCTCTAGCTCAAGGCATCTTTAATGGCCCCAATCCTGTATCCAAGGAGTCCCCTCTATATCAGGTGGTGCTTTAGATAAATTCCTGATATGTGCTGCTCATTGAGAGCTCCTGCAATTGTCTGATGGAATGTATAGGCGCTATTCAAAGCTTAGCTATGTGAGGAGGTTTCACTTAGAGACAGCTGTTCACAAGGCGCAGTTGGTTCTACAACCCTGCCAAAGCATCGTCTGCCTTCTTTTCCCCTGCTGAGGAATTTCGATTGGGCTTAGTTCTGGAAAGCATGAAACCAGCCCTGTCTAAAAATGTTGACATAAAATACTTTGCATTACAAGATCACCATACTAATAGTATTGACCTTTCTGTGTGGCCGGACAAGTTATATCTAAGAATGGGATATTTAAATGCCTTTTTATGCCTTTCTGATTAGCATAACAACTTTCTTGCAAATCCCTTCTCGTTTTCACAGTCTGTAAACCCATATTATTATTTAACAGATGCCTTTATCCAAGGCGGCTTACAGAGACTAGGGTGTGTGAACTATACATCACCTGCAGAGTCACTTACAACTACGTCTCACCCGAAAGACGGAGCACAAGGAGGTTAAGTGACTTGCTCAGGGTCACACAATGAGTCAGTGGCTGAGGTGGGATTTGATGCCACCACACTGCAGGTTTGCTTCTTGTGCAGCAGCTATTAGGATCCCACCTGACACCTCTGAGAATCTGAGGTGCAGCAAAGGAAATTTCATGAACAGGGGCTTGAAACCTGGTTCCAGGAGACCGGGAGACCTAGTTTGAGGCAACTTTGCTGTATCAAACTCCAAGTCTCCCTTGCTGTGACATGTAGCGGCCTGAAACCTAGTCTCCTGTATCCAAGTTCTAAGCCGATCATTGGATGTATTGTTTATCGAAATAATCTTTTTTTTTTTAAAGTAATTGATCCGCTGTGACATATTTAAATGTCTTTTAAATGCTGGTGTTAATATTGTCAGTAAAGACAGTGGGATAGGGTCTGCAAAAGACAAGAGGCCTGCTTCTTCAGTTAGGGAATCACAGCAAAATCAGTAAACACCCACGACAACAACCAAACTACTGTAACAAACATGGGCTCATTTGTAAAGTTAGCCCCTGACTTTACTGTTCATTATTTCAGCCTACTTCAGAACTAACATTAATACACAGACACAGTACTGGTTCTCATAGCTGCCTTCATAATATTATTTTAGAAACTAGAAGTAATAAGACAGCTACTCACTTACAAAGCGAGCCCCCTTTTAGTCAGTTATTTCTTCTTGTCCTAGAGGAATGGTTGTAAATGTCCCTTGAGTTCTCTGCTGGTCTCTTGCTGTGTGTGCAGGAGCCCTGCTCTGCACTCTGTTCTGTGTCACTTTGTGTTTTCACTCCCCTGGCTTTGTGGCAGCTGGTTTTATCGCGGCGCAACAGCTATGTTGGGTGGATGAAGCTAGTGCTCTATTTTTGGAGGGCTGGGTGGCTGGTATTCCATCAGGCTGAGTCAATCACTGATTGTGGAAATCATCAGGGACTGGGGGCAGCCTTACTGACCTTACGTGAGTGGGATGCCACCGGCACCTGTTCACAAGACACGACCCACCCCTAAGACTATGACATCACAGGGTCCTTGGCCAATGGATGCACAGAGCTCCAAAATCACATCCCTGTATATTAGTTCTGATGCCTCAGTAACATACTGAATGAGACCTTCATAACAGAGCATGATGTACCTTTCCTGTAAACGTGTTGCTCAGTGGCTGTGTCAGAGAGCTGTAATGGGCTTAATATATAGTAACAGCATCATGTTCACTTCTCTGTGAACTACTTCCCAATAAATCCTTGTTCAGATTCAGTTAGTATTTCATTATAATCTCTGTTTTTGATTGGGTGTCAATGCTAATGGCAGATCGGAGAAAAATACTGTGTAGCCCTTCTGTAATGATTTTTTATTTTAATTTTCAGAAATTTTAAAACAGTTTGTGTTGTGGAGTTTGAGAAGTTGCCAGAATTTTGAAAAAAACATGCATGTATTATAAAATAGATACATAGATAGGACATTTAACGTGGTACAATTATACATGCAGTAACGAAGGAGATATAAGGAAATATTTTAACATGTATTACAATTAAAGGAATATCTGCAAGCACGTGCTAACACTAGTGGTGTGCGTGAGATAGACACAGAACTGAGGTTTCGTGGGTATAACTAACCCTAACCCTAACCCCTAACCCTAACCCTGACCCTAACTGTTATAAAAATACACAAGCAAACTTGCACTTTATTAGAAAATAATGATAATTAAACAGAAGCAAACTTTGCCTGCGTTCTTGGTCTGTTCTATAGCGATACAACTATTTCAATGGCATTTGAAGCTAAATGGGCTCTGAATAATAGGCTGTTACTTTGCAGTTCTATATTGAAATAAATAACATATGTTTTTCTCCTTCCAAGAATTATTAGTCAATGAATAAGAACACGCCTCTCAGCGGGGTGTATTGTAATGTCCTACAATGTATAGTCCTGATGTCACTGTATGTGCTTCAATGAATAAGAACATGCCTCTCAGTGGGGTCTATTGTAATGTCTTACAATGTATAGTCCTGATGTCACTGTATGTGCTGTTGTATGTGGCAGTGCAGTGTGGTCAGTAAATCATCCCTGGAGAAACCCAACTGGCTTCATTTAGGAGTAACAACTTTGGGTAACACTTGACATTAATTACTGTGTATTTACATAGTAGATACTCAGTAAATGCATGTGTACTTAAACATAATTACAGTTAATATGCATAGTTACAATGTACTTAAAGAGTAAGTAGCGGGGTTCTGAAAAATATAGCGTTACATGTCCCCATGTGGTGCTACAACTAATGTACCTGTCATTTTTCTTTTCATTGTTAACATCCTGACAACTTTTTACACTTCGAACTTTAAAAGTCTGTTTCAAAGCTCTTTTCAAGATGTTCGCTCTAGTGCACTGATAGTGTAAGGATTATTGCCCAAATGTAACACAGCAATAACGATCCATGATGTAGTCGGAACAGAAAAGCCAGAGCACTTGTTGTTATGTCACTCTTCCTGCAGTGATTTAGAGGAAAGATCTCAAACCCCAGTGCACTAGAGCGGCCATTTTGAAAAGAGCTTTGAAACAGGCTTTAAAGTTATAAGTGTAAAAAGTTGTCAGGATGGTAAAAATGAAAAGAAAAGTGACAGGTCTGTTATTTAAACAGTTGTAGCAACACGTGAGGTTGGGTAACGCTATATTTTCAGAACCCCGCTACTTACTTTTTAAATGTAATATAAGCATGATATATGTAAGTATGCAATTGTATCAGAAAAGGATTAGGGGTAGGGGAGTTAGGGTTAGGGGAGTTAGGGTTCAGGTTAGGGGTTAGGATTACGGTTAGGGTTAAGATTAGGATTAGCGTTATATCATGCAAAAGATGTTTACCCATTAAGTACATTGTAACTCTGCATAATGACATTGTAATTATGTAATTATGTAAGTACACATTTATTTACTATATAACTACATTGTAAATACACAGTAATTAGAGAACATTCAAAGAGGAGGTGTCTAAGAGACACAAATGGCAAAATCATGGACGAAGAAAAAAAAATAGCAAATATATTAAATGATTACTTTTCGCAGGTTTTTACAAAGGAGGATATGAACAACATGACCCACATGTCGACCTGTTCCTATCCAGTTTTAAATAACTTTAGCATAACAGAGGCAGAAGTGTTAAAGGACTAGGAGCTCTTAAAATAAACAAATCCCTGGGCTGGATGAGATCCTCCCAATAGTACTCAAAGAAATGAAAGAAGTTATTTACAAACCGCTAACCAAGATCATGCAACAGTCTCTTGACACAGGGATTGTACCGATAGACTGGAGAATTGCAAATGTAATACCGAACCGAACCAAGGAACTACAGACCAATAAGCCTGACTTCTATTATATGTAAACTTATGGAAACTATCATAAGATCCAAAATGGAAAATTATCTATATGGTAACAGTATCCTGGGAGACAGTCAGCATGGTTTTAGGAAAGGTAGATCGTGTCTAACTAACCTGCTTGATTTTTTTGAGGATGCAACATCGACAATGGATAATTGCAAAGCATATGACATGATTTATTTAGATTTCCAGAAAGCTTTTGACAAAGTCCTGCATAAAAGATTAATTCTCAAACTGAACGCAGTAGGGATTCAAGGAAGTGCATGCACATGGATTAGGAGTGGTTAACATGTAGAAAACAGAAAGTGCTGATTAGAGGAGAACCCTCAAAATGGAGCGAGGTAACCAGTGGTGTACCACAGGGATCAGTATTAGGTCCTCTGCTATTCCTAATCTACATTAATGACTTAGATTCTGGTATAGTAAGCAAACTCGTTAAATTTGCAGACGACACAAAAATAGGAGGCATGACAAACACTGTTGCAGCAGCAAAGGTCATGCAAAATGATCTAGACAGCATTCAGAACTGGGCAGACACATGGCAAAATGACATTTAATAGAGAAAAGTGTAAGGTACTGCAGGCAGGCAATAAAATGTGCATTATAAATACCATATGGGAGATACTGAAATTGAAGAAGGAATCTATGAAAAGACCTAGGAGTTTATGTTGACTCAGAAATGTCTTCATCTAGACAATGTGGGGGAAGTTATAAAAGGCCAGCAAGATGCCCTCGGATAAATTGTGAAAAGTGTTGAATTTAAATCGAGGGAAGTAATGTTAAAAACTTTACAATGCATTAGTAAGACCTCATCTAGAATATTGTGTTCAGTTCTGGTCACTTCGTTACAAAAAGGATATTGCTGCTCTAGTAAGAGTGCAAAGAAGAGCAACCAGAATTATCCCGGTTTAAAAGGCATGTTGTATGCAGACAGGCTAAAAGAATTTAATCTATTCAGTCTTGAACATAGAAGACTACACGGTGATCTGATTCAAGCATGCCAAATTCTAAAAGGTATTGACAATGTCGACCCAGGGGGCTTTTTCGACCTGAAAAAAGAAACAAGGACACAAATAGAGATTAAATAAAGGGCATTCAGAACAGAAAATAGGAGGCACTTTTTACAGAGAGAATTGAGGGTCTGGAACCAACTCCCCAGAAATGTTGTAGAAGCTGACACCCTGGGATCCTTCAAGAAGCTGCTTGATGAGTTTCTGGTATCAATAAGTTACTAACAACCAAACGAGCAAGATGTGCCGAATGGCCTCCTCGCTTGTGAACTTTCTTGTGTTCTTATATTCTAATGTAAAGTGTTACTGAACTTTGTATCTGCCCTATAAATTCACAGTGTGTTAAAGACCCCATATGGTGAAACAAACAACGTGCACATAAAGAAATCACTATCTGAAGGTTAATATTTATTTTTACTGAAGGTTTGTTTAAAGTGTGTTTAAGCTGCAGTGTTACCCTCTTCCAGGCTAGTATTAGCTGATGTAAAAAAGAAAATAAAACCTAGGCATGGATGATGAGTGACACAGCAAGAAAGGACTTCTGGACTGAGTGACCTATTCCAGTCACAGACTGACTTACCCCTGTCATCACTGACCATGGTAACTGTAGAACGCATGACATGGACCTGCTGGCACACAGCTCAATAACACTGTCCGTGTCTCCTGTGTGTGAGTGTGTCACATCTAAAACTAGGACAGCGAGTCTGTGCGGGTGCATGCTGCGTTGTTTTTAGGCACTCTTTCTCAATGGCTATTTTTACATCAAAAATCATAACCATGTGTCCTTTACAGTTCAAACGGGTGCAGTACAGTGTTGGGTCATGCCATTTAATATGTACCCAAGGTGAAAAAAGATGTACATTGAAAAAACCCTTTCAAAATCAACTACACAGTCTAGAAGCACTGGCATCTTTAATCACATATTTTAGGAATGACAGACAAACTTTAAGTCAACCTTCCTCAATCTATCAGGGATTGTGGCAATGTGCCCTGCCCTGTGTGCATTTGTGTGTTATATGTTGTATGTTACGTGTGTTAATGTTGGTGTATAGTTGGTACGGATATAATGTGGGTAATGAGCATGAGTATTTAAAATGTATAATTGTATTGAGGCACGGATTGCACTATCACTTCACGTGCATTTAAAGTATTAATATGTGAGCACGAGGTTGCACATAATTAATTCACGTGTTGGGAGGAGAAAAAAACGTAAATAGTTGTTTAAACTCACTGTGTTTGTTTGTCTGTTCGTCTGTTTACTGGTTTATCGTTTTGTTCGTCTATTTATTTTTGGCTTAAAGTGCGTGTCCTGTTTTCTGTTTAAAACCTTTTATTTTGTTTATTAAAACACTGAGCGCTGCCATTTGCATTTTCAGTTTCACCCTCACCACTGCCTCTGTGTGATTCTTTTTCTGGTCTGACGTCATCACTGCAACTAGCCTGTCACACATGGTGTCAGTACCCGGGACAACAGCCCTCGAGACTCAGGCCAGAAAGAGTACTGTTTGTTTTGGGGGGAAGGAAAGAACAGTCAGCAGCCCAGGTGTTACTGCTGTGCTGAGCCGGGCATTCCCGCACAAACTTTCCCCCTACCTCCTCGGGACAGCTACCCCAACTATGCCCCATCTGCGGAGGTGAGCACTACGGGCCCGCTGCCCTGTCCATCAGGAGAGGGAGGATCAGGGGTTGCCTCGGTCTCTACAACCAGCAGGGGCTGGTAGACTGCTGCCCCACCGCCCCAGCAGCAACAGCGGCCAGAGAACCTGTTCCCCTTGTGCACCTGGTGCGGAAAGGTGGATCACTGCTGGAGGGACTCCTCAGAGGAGACACCGAGCTGGTGCGAGGCGATGTGAAGGGGGACACGGGATATAATGTGGGTAATGAGCACAGTATTTAAAATGTATAATAGTATTTAGGCACGGATTTGAAGTATTTAATATGTGAGCACGAGGTTGCACATAATTAATTCATGTGCTGATTCAAGTGAATAATTAATTGGTAATTGAATCCCGCACAACAGTATATATATGCATGTTTTTACTCACTTGGGGTTGTGTGTTCGGTGAGTGGAGAACGGGTGTGGAGAGGAGAAAAGAAAAACGTAAATAGTTGTTTAAACTCACCGTGTTTGTTTGTCTGTTCGTCTGTTTACTGTTTTATTGTTTTGTTCGTCTGTTATTTTGGCTTAAAGTGCCATGTCCTGTGTTTTGTTTTGTACAAACCTTTATTTTACAATAAACCGGCGCAAGCAATACATTTACCATTTCATCCACAGTCTGTCTGTGTACCCTTTCTGGTCTGGACGAACCACTAGATCCTGCTTGTCACAAGGATGCTAAGACCCGTTGATGCTTTTTAAAAAGCAGTTAAAGGCACACTTTTTACATTCAGGCATTTTTATCATGATTTGGTTTTTGATTTGTGTAATTTTTTTTCTATTACGATACTCTTAATATGCTGTAATATTATTGCTGATTTTCTACATCCTGAGAGGTTCTTGTTGTAATATTGCTGATCTTCTACATCCTGAGCGGTTCTTCTTGTAATATTGCTGATCTTGTAGAAGTCTGTGTTGATGTGTCTGAGTTCAGGACCTGATCTTCAGTTCTAGTAAGTAGCCTGCCATAGAGATATGTAATGTAGGCTAGATCAACCAAAGAGTTTTTCTATTTGTAAGAAAAGGGCCCTTCATTAAAAGTAACCCCAACTCTCAGTTCTTTAAAGACACTGGCTGATCTAGCTATGTTTCATGTATATAAAATCAATACAAAATGAAGATACTAGCTACTACCTGAAACGGTATGTTTAAACAAAAATGAAACATTACAATAAAATAGCCAAGTAAAATAAATACAAAATGTAAATTAAATAAATAAACAGAAAGACTGAAAAGTGCCCAACCATCTCCCCTTGTTCCTGAAGACTCTTCAACGATGGAGAGCTGGATCTGTCTTCTAAAACCAAGGACTACTAGATACCATCTCCCTTGCTCCTGAAGACTCTTCAACGATGGAGAGCTGGATCTGTCTTCTAAAACCAAGGACTACTAGATACTATCTCCCCTTGCTCCTGAAGACTCTTCAACGATGGAGAGCTGGATCTGTCTTCTAAAACCCAAGGACTACTAGACACCATCTCCCTTGCTCCTGAAGACTCTTCAACGATGGAGAGCTGGATCTGTCTTAGGACTACTAGATCAGAGTCTAGGGGATGATTTAATGCACCACAAACACACAACACAGTTGTTGAGTGCAGAATGTCCGGAATACCAGACTGCACAGTTGGAAGGAGTTTAAGATGCCAATCAAACTGTCCCTGCATCCAAGTGGAGGAATGCAAGGCATGCTGCAGAGCCCTATCAGGTTATACACCCTGATGACCACATTCTCTCATAAAAATGTCCAGTGTAAATTCAGCCACTGCCACACACTTATTAGGGTCACACTTGAGGCTGAGAATGCTCTGTGTTATAAAATATGATACGAACTTCACAAATAGACATTGAGATGAGCACAGAATTGTAACACACTGCTCTGCAAAATATAAGTTTGTTCTGCTCAGTTTTATAAGGGTGGCTGTTTGATGGTTGGTACATCACTTCTCGATCTGATAACAAAATACCTGAAATGTGTTTTTTAAATGTGATTTGTGATTTAGTAATTGCACACATTTATAAATATATTAAAAAAAAAATATATATATTTATAAAATATATATATACTTCTGTTGAAGTTGTTATTGAAATATATAGGTTTTATAGGTTTTTTTTTTTTCTCAAAAGGGCAAACTTCTGAACATTTAGATATGTTTACCATACCTTTGTCAAGGGAAAGTGTGTGAAAACAAACAGTGGAGGTTCTTCTAGGCTTTTGATGCCATGCTAACTGCACTCTGTGTGTATGTGTATATATATATATATATATATATATATATATATATATATATATATATATATATATACACACACATATATATATACTTGGGCTTGAGCTGTTACAATGATGACGTCACGGGACCAGGAAGGAGTAGTAAACAAAGGCAATGGATGGTGGTGAAACTGAGTGCTATGGCGCTCAGCTGTTTTATTAAATAAACAAAACAAATGATTTAAACAAACAAAAACAAAAGGAGTGTTGGCTAAACAAACAAAACACGGTTTAGCAGTTGTTTCGCTTCTAATCTCTCTCTTTCTCTCTCAAAACCTGTCTAGCTCTAACACTCTCCCTGAGGGTAGAGAGCTGCAGGTTTATATACAGTGACCATCTCGATTAGCAACAATTAATCAATGAATTAACTCGAGATGGTCAAATCGCCTGCACGAAGTTTAATAAGGATGCGATCTGTCAGCTAGCTAAATAAATCACTAGCTGATCAGTCACGCATCCTCACGAGGTTTTTTAAAATATAAATCAATAACAAATACGCGCCGTCGTAATATAAACATAAATCATAATATAAAATAAATAATAAACAAAGGGCGGGACACTCCACAATACTGTATATGTATTATTCATTGTTTTTTACTGTATCTTATAAAGCACTTTGTGATGGTGGTCCACTATGAAAGGCGCTATAAAAATAAAGATTGATTGATTGATTGATTGATATTATGGTACAATATGCACACCCAAGCAGCACCCCTTGAGGTCATTTTTTATCCTGGTCTCATTACAGAAATTTCACCAGAACCAGTCCAGAACCATAAAGGTGGAGCAAATGCTGACTTTAAAGAAGGACATATGAAGGAGGTTAGCCATGCCAGACCGTCCCAAAAGCCTACCTGTTTAAAGTTAATTTGACTCTGAAGTGTGCTGTAAACACCTGAGTACAAATACTGGTACAGTTCTGACAAACAGCTGACTCATCACATGACATATGCATACTTACAGTTCTGACAAGCAGCTGACTATCACATGGCACATGTATACTTACAGTTCTGACAAGCAGCTGACTCATCACATGACACATGTATGCCTCCTATCGTCTTTCTTCTTCAGATCGCCTGCTGATTTTACCTGCTGTCAAGAAAAAACAGATTCATAGACCTATCAACGTTTGGTATCTTCAAACCGGTTCAGGTATCTTTATATAACAGCACAGCTTGGCCCGCTCTATATAGCATTGTGAGCCATTCCATATTTTAATATTAGCAATTAGCCACTGCACTGTATGTATGTAACAGGTGCATCTAATTAATAATAAAACCTGTAATCCATTCCAGGTTTTTTTTTTTTAGCTTGATTAGCCACAGCGTATAGGCAACAAGCTCAGGTGTGTCTTATTAAACTTGTAGTAAAACCAGGAATGGATCAAACTGCTATACAATGGGAGATTTATCTATCTCCATTTCTGTAATAGCTCAAACTACTGTATGACTTGTGTGCTTATTTTTAGTCATAATTTTTCACCCGACAAATGCTGCATAAGTCTCGGGGTCACCATTGTCAAATATATATATATAAATGCTATGTGATGAAGTTGTTGTGCATTGGTTTCACATGCACATGATACCCTTTGGAATCCACTAGAAAGTATATTTCACACATATAGCAGACGATGAACAGCAGCTGCCACAGTGTATACTCCCAATACTAACGTTTTAATGCATTCCTCCTCCTGGGCTCTCCTCGCCTGTGTTTGTTTTATTTCTTCTGGCCCAGGTGCCCGGTTCCAGAACGTGGCGGCTGACCGGTTTGTTGTCAGGCTGACTGGCTCCTTAGGGTGCCGGAGGAGCCCTTCTGACCATGGCATTGACTTGACGGCCCTCAGTCGTCAATGGCAGTACGCCGCCCCTGCCAGGGAAGGCTCTCCATGGACTTCCTCCTCGACAGGTTACTGAGAGCAGTGGGAGAGGAACGCGGTTTTTCTCTTTTCAAACCTCTTCATCAGAGCCTCCATTTCGTCTCCACTGGCTCATCTCTGGTCACAAATCTAACAAGGACAGAAACAGAATCACTTGGAAAGCAGGGACAGCACAAGGATGTTTTTGCCCTGTTAATCGAGGTACTCATGATAATGAATCTGAAGAGTCCATACTGTTCTGAAATTTGCATCATTTTTATACCTAACACTAGCTTTCAAAAATCTCAAAAGTCTCTTCTTTGGGTGCAAATTGAAACTTAAAGAAACAGATGTTCTTGTCTACCATGGGTGTAATTTACACAGGGGACATGGGTAGATATCCCCCTCCTTTTTTTGATGAGGGAAATTTCCCCGACATTGCAGCAGTACTAGCTTTCATTTCAGAATCATTTATTCATTAATCACTAGTCAGTACAGAAGTCTCCACTAGGACCTGGTGGAAAATCCAACTTAGGCAGCGTTGGCCAGAATGCATTATGGCGATCTCAACCAGAGAAGGAAATGAAATAACAGTTTTTTCTTCTTTCAGTGTGAATTTTTTATGTCTATGGTCTCAATACTATAAAACATTTTCTGTTTGAACACTAGGATCTGATTGTTGTGGGTGGCTGTGAAATACCCCCTCCCGATTTCCAATCGCCAAGAGGCGCCCTCTGAATGAAATTAATGTTTATTGTAAGTTTCTTCTGACATGCCCCAGGTAAAAAACTGCCCCTACCCCTTGCACTCTTTTGAAACCTGTTATACACATTTGCTTATCTTTGGACACTTCTCCTGATATTCAAACAAGAGCAAATCTATGCTTATTTAAATCTCCACACCTGAAGAAGATACCTTTGTGGTCTTGAAAACCATCTAATAAACTGAATGAACTCTTCAAATCTATATTCATGTATAAACTGAGTTATCTTATGATAATAAATGTTTCTGAATATAGAACCATATATTGTAAGATTTATACTGTAATCACAAACAATCCATAACACTGATGGTGTAACAGTAAGACTGCTTTCTTTTTAAGCAAATGGTGTAAACTGGCGGAATTTGCAGAAATCTCTACTAGTGGTGGTAATATTGCTGTGTTTTTATTTACATTTAGAATATCTAAATATAGTTAAATAGTGAATTAAACAAACAGACAGATAAACACACTCTGTGATGACATACATTTTGCTTTTCTTCTTCTGAACCGGCATTCCTTGTCCACTGAACTCTGGTACCTGTAGAAACCAAGTTAGAATTACAGCAACATCTGACTCATTTTGTTATGATGTTCTCAAAGGCAAAAGTTGTTCTCTCATCTTATAACATATAAATATCAATTTTGCTTGGACCGTTTGCAACACTTTTCCATAGCTTACCCTTGTTAATACCTCTACTTATTATCACTCAGAAAAACGCTTAGTTTCAGTTTCAGTTGCAGACACATACTGTGTTAAGTTCCCTCAAGACAAAGAACTTAAGAATACAAGATCTCTTTAATTATCGTTACTGATTCAACTGTTTACGGAAAGCACCATTTGAGCAGAATCCGATGGGTAACAATATTTCACGACCTACCATGCTATATTGGTAACACTTTACATTGTGTCTCTAACGTCTGTTTGTTTAGTAAATACATGTGTACATAGAATTACAATGGTATTATGCATAGTTACAATGTTAATGTGTAATCTTGTAGCATGATATGACCCTGTGGCAGGCTGACTTGCAGTGGTGAGGTGTGGTGACGCCACGGACCAGGAAGTAACTGAACCAAAACAGTGGATAGGCGGGTGAAGCGAATGCTACGGCACTCAGCGTGTTTAATAAATCAAATAAACAAAACAAAATTTTAAACAAACAACAAAACAGAAACAAAAAGGGCACAAGGGCCAAACGAATAAACAGACAAACAAGTAAGGTTAAACAGCTAATCCAGCACGTTTTAGCAATTGTTTTATATTCTGGGTCCCTCTCTATCTCCCCATTACCTCCCTCTCTGTACACCCCAACCCCGCAGCACGGACAGCTGCAGGTTCTTATCTCCGAGGGTTAACTAGCGTTAATTATCTATTACCGCCACAGTCTCGCGATTTGGTAAGGATGCATGACTGTCAGCTAGTTAAATAATCAGCTGATCAGTCATGCATCCTCACGGGTTTTTAAATTATAAATAATAACAAAAAGACGCAGCTTTTTAATCCGCAAACAAAAATAAATAATAATAAATAGGGGGCGGACACTCCGCCACAGACCCAAACACCCTAACCCTAACCCCTAAACCCTAAACCCTAACCCTAACCCCAACCACTGCAACACTCTCCCCATGTAAGAATGGCCACTTTTGTTCTAAGTGTAAGAAATGCAATATAGAGCAAATGTCTTACATCCATTCAGGTGTTGCAGGGGACAGGTTTTGGTTACACTCTGTGTACCAGATGTACTTGGGGCTTAGACGTGATTCTGAGATCTCATTGAGGGCCAGGGTTGCCTTAGAATTTCTGAGTTTTAAAAATGTCACCAGGAAGTAATAGATGAAACACCAAAGGATTACAAAGTGAATCTACTGTAAACAGCACTGAAGGATGTTATTTAACATTTGACACTGTTTGTAGCCCATACCAAGGTTCCTTTTAACTCCTTGTGAAAGTAAGTAGTATAGAAATGATAATATTCTTCCATGGTTATAATTGTGCAACTCTTCATAGTTCTGAACCAGTTAGAGAAGATCAGGCTCCATTTCCCACGCTTATGCCATTCCATAATTTTGCACACATCATTCAATTATATGATGATAGATTTGAACTGTCTAAAGAGTGTCAGATGGAAATACAACTAACCTGTAACTATATAAACTGCACCTGCATTCCCTCCTGGGTTATTAACTGAGCCCTCTTTAAGATCACTAAATACAAGAGAAGTGCAGTTCAAAGAAGTGTGTCGGTGAGACTTTACAAGACTTAGGGGGGCAGTATTAGGATGAGCTGAAGTTTAGATCATTAATATGAGCTCCTCTTACACAGTGATTAGGATGAGCTGCAGTCATTAATATGAACCCTCTTAACACAGTGATTGATGAGCTGCAGTTTAGATCACATATGAACCTCGGCACAGTGATTAGAAACAGAGCTGGGTAGTTATATGAGTCTTTTTATACAGTGATTAGATGAGCTGCAATGACTGACACATGAGCCCTCACACAGTGATTAGATGAGCCGTAGTTT